>VWZO01004841.1:285409-303714 GCA_013396975.1 Bucco capensis
GCTCTCACACGTCTCTGATGCTCAGTGTGCCCTGGGGGTTGCTCTCACACCTCTCTGATGCTCACTGTGCCCTGGGGGTTGCTCTCATACCTCTCTGATGCTCAGTGTGCCCTGGGCTGGCTCTCATACCTCTCTGATGCTCACTGTGCCCTGGGGGTTGCTCTCACACCTCTCTGATGCTCACTGTGCCCTGGGGCTGGCTCTCATACCTCTCTGATGATCACTGTGCCCTGGGCTGGCTCTCACACCTCTCTGATGCTCAGTGTGCCCTGGGGGTTGCTCTCACACCTCTCTGATGCTCAGTGTGCCCTGGGTGAGCCCAGCAGTGCTCAGCTCTGCCTTGTGCTGAGAGCCAGCCCCAGCCTGGGCAGAGAACTGCTGTGGGCAACACAAACCCTGCTGGCTCTAACAGCTAGGGCAGTGTGACTTGACAGAGTGCTTTTAGAACTTCCCAGGGTGAGATTTACAGAGCACTGGGTGCAGGGAAGTGTTTCTGGTGGAGCAGAGGTGACAGTGCAGCCAGAGCATGCAGGCCACGGGCAGGAAGGCAGTGTGATCCATCAGCAGCAACGAGCAAGACAACTTATCTGCTTCCTGCAATTCCACTTACAGCCAAGAAAAATGAGCCACCCTCCCAGAAATTATGTGTGACAGGGAAGGACAAAGAGCTCTAATCAAGACAACAGCACTTCAGATAACTCCTGGAAGAACCCTGTCCTGGGCACCCAACTCCAGTGGGAGGGGGATTTGGGGGCTGGGAGGATGCTCCTGGCAGGATGAGGCATGGCCACTGCACATCCTCACTCACCTCCTCTGGGGTGGAGAAAGAAGTACTCAAAAAACAAGCAGTGCACCTCCAGAATGCTCATTCCCTGGGGCTAATATTTTCTGGCTCCCTGCTACCAAAGCAAGGTGATTGGATCTAAGCCACAGAGCAATAAAGGCACGAGGACTTCCCAAGCTGCAGGGGGGGTGAGGCAAAAGAGGAGGGTGGGGAGGAAATATGGAAGCAGTGAAAACAGGAGCTAATAATGCCAGTCTCTGGCAAGGACTGCCTCTCAGAAATGCCTGAAATGGGCCCCAAGGGCACAGCTTTCATCTGGGTCTTCAATGCACTGTTTACTTTCCTCAAATGAAATGTGAACCTCGGGGTCAACAGCATCACCTTCAAAGTCCTCTCAAGTTAGCTGACTCTTGAGCAGCAACTAACTCCTTTCTGCCCATGATCAAACCCAAGACCCAGAGAGGGTTTTATCTTCTTGTGGTGGAAGGAGAGGGTAAATTACCTGTCCAAACTACACTGGCAGTTAGGCAATAACCCTTACTTGGAGAGCAGTTACTAGACCCTGTTAAAAGCTTGATTGGGGGAACAGGTTCAGAGATAATCCAGGATGTAGGAGGGAACTATTTAACTAGATACCCAGATCTCCATTCAGACCACACAACAGAGCCAGGCACCACCTGAGTCTAAATCAGACCATTTGGGCAAGTCACAGAGATCTGGATGGTGAAAGTTAGCCCCAGGTTTTGTGTCTGTTTAAGTTCAGCTATTCCAGGAACCAGCTGTCTCGTAACTCTGATTTCTCTTGGATCTGGTGAAGAAGCAAGCAGATCACACTTTGTGGGGAGAGAGGATTTCCTCCTGCAAAGGCTCTTTGACGTTTTGCCTTTGCCCATGAGCACAGACAAATCCTGGAGTCAAGCACTGTGTTCTTTTGCCACTTAAGTCACCTGAAGTGCCTTGACCAAGTCCAGCTCTGAGCACTGGACCATCCTCTGAGGAGCAAATCAGCTTCAGCTTTGCCACTGTGAGTGAGCCAGGAAGCTGGCATTGCTCTCCTCCAGCCTGTGCCAGGCAGGTGGCCATACAGCACATCAGGGGTTTCTAATTGCTTTTTTATTTCTGGCTCTCTCACTCAGGTTCTTGCTGGTCTCCTGCAACCAAAGGAGCTCATCTTCTTGCTTCAGGGGAGGGCTCCAGCCCAGCCCTCTGAGACTTCACAGAGCTCAGCTGGGATGGACTAGAGCCTGAATACCTTAGTGGCATGGTGGGCATGGGTCAATGGATGGACTTGCTGACCTTAGTATCCCAGTATCCCAGGATGTCAGGGGTTGGAAGTGACCTAGAAAGATCATCTAGTGCAACCCCCCTGCCAGAGCAGGAGCACCTAGACCAGCTCACACAGCAATGTGTCCAGGCAGCTCTGCAATGGCTCCAGACAAGGAGACTCCACAGCCTCCTGGGCAGCCTGGGCCAGTGCTCTGGCACCTGAACTGCAAACAAGTTCCTCCTCATGTTAATACTAAACCTCCTGTGGTCCAACTTGCTCCCATTCCCTCTTGTCCTACCATTGGATGCCATGGAGCAGAGCCTGGCTCTCTCCTCCTCACACTCACCCTTCACATATTTCTAAGCATTGCTGAGGTCTCCTCTCAGTCTCCTCTTGTCCAGGCTGAANGTCTCTTCCAAGCCTAATGATTCTATGATTCTACTGTGACCAGTCAACTCCCTTCAGGTTAAAACCCAGCTGCCATCCCTGGAGTGTGACACGAGGCTGACCATCCTCTCCCATCCCATTGGAGCAGTGTGGGTGTTTTACCAGCCCATCTCATCTCCCAGTTCCCTCTACAAGCCAAAACCCCAGTGTCGATTTGGACTCCTGATCATCTTAAACCCTATCTTTGAGATGTATTCACTAGCCTTCTGCTTTTATTTTTAAGACCTCTTCAGGCTGAATTTTCAACCTTTTCACCATGCTAGGCCAGAAATACACTGGCACTTCTGTGCAAGTGAAGATGTTCCTAGAAGGACTGAAGTCTGATGGCAGTAGTACTTGAGGCCCATGGTGGAAGCAAACCTGGAGGAGACTGAGGCTGCAGCATGACATTTCTCTTCCCTTTGGGTAATAGATTCTAGAACTGGACTAAATTATTCATAAAAACAACGTTGCTTCGAGTGATTTATCATTAAAGAGTCCTCCTGCCAAACACACAATTCTCATTAATTCTAATAAAGATATGAAAATATTAATGAAGAGACAAGAAATAGAAACGTACTGGCAAGCCAAGGAGCAAGACCTAGGGATCAGAGGCATTACTGATGCAAACCACTGGTGCCTTTAACTGTCTCAGACCAGTTTCCACTGGCAGAAGATTTGGCCTTGGCTGGTAATCATAGAATCCTAGAATGGTTTGGGTTGGAAGGGAGCTCTGGAGCTCATCTAGTCCAACCCCCCTGCAGTGGCCAGGGACATCCCCAACTAGAGCAGCTTGCCCAGAGCCCTGGCAAGCCTCACCTGCAATGCCTCCAGGGATGGGAACTCAACCACCTCCCTGGGCAACCTGGGCCAGTGTTCCACCACCCTTGTGCTGAGGAACTTTCTCCTAATATCAAGTCTAAATCTACTCTAAAGAAACTGTTGAGTAGTAGAAAAGAAGAGTTTAAAGAGAGTTCTTTGATGTAGAATACTGGGTTCAGTTTTGGGAAGGACCCAGAGGCATTGGAGTGTGTGCAGAGAAGGGCAAGGAGGCTAGGGAGGGCTCTGGAGCACAAGTGTGCTGAGGAGCAGCTGAGGGCACTGGAGTTGGTTAGTGTGGAGAAGAGGAGGCTCAGGGCAGACCTTATCTCTCTCTACAACTCCCTGACAGGAGGTTGGAGTGAGCTGGGGGTAGGTCTCTGCTCCAGGGTTAACAGGGAGAGGACAAGAGGAAATGGCTTCAAGTTGCAGCAGGGGAGGTTTAGATTAGATAAAAGGAGAAATTTCTTTCCTGCAAGGGTTGTTAAGTCTTGTCCCAGGCTGCCCAGGGAGGTGCTGGAGTCACCATCCCTGGAGGGGTTTCAGGAATATTTAGATGCTCTCCCTAGGACCATGGCTTAGTGGTACAGTAGTGCTAGGTATAGTTGGACTTGCTGATCTTGGAGATCTCTTCCAACCTTAGTGATTCTGTAGTTTCCACTCAGAATGACCCATGTGGCATTTTGGACCATGACCTCTAGAGAGATGGTGGAGAAAGACTGAAGTGAGAGGAGCTGGGCTGCAGGAAGAGGAAGGATTTCCCTGCACTCCTTGGGAGATGCTGGAAGAAAGGGAGCTGAAATAGGGCAGTGCCAAGATGTGCTGGTGCTTGACTTGTCTCAAGGGTCTGGAGAACAGAAAATTCAAACAGAAAATTCATTGCCCAGCATTAAAAATAGGCTATGGCCACACTCCTCTCATTGGCTAAAAGCCACCCTGTCCACCTGGGATGAGGTGGAGCAGAGAGGAAGCTGCTGCTTCACAGGGCATGGGAAGCTGAGCCCCCAGTCCCACCAAGGCATATGTTTCCTTATCCTGCTGACTGGGCTGCCCCGTGGTTCCTCAGCCCATCTGCAGTGCCTCTTTGCCTCTCAACACCACTTCCCTTCTCCCACACACACCCCCTGTGCTCAGGACAGCAGAATCATGGCTTTTGGCTTTCGACTCTGTCTCACCCTCCAGAAGGGAGTTTGGACTGCTGTTCAGCTAGACAAGGGGCAATGGTTTTAAATTGGAGAGGAGTAGATTTAAGAAAGAAGTTGCTCCCCACGAGGGTGGTGGAACATTGGACCAGGTTGCCCAGGGAGGTGGTTGAGTTCCCATCCCTGGAGGCATTGCAGGTGAGGCTTGCCAGGGCTCTGGGCAAGCTGCTCTAGTTGGGGATGTCCCTGGCCACTGCAGGGGGGTTGGATTAGATGAGCTCCAGAGGTCCCTTCCAACCCAAACCATTCTAGGATTCTATGAAAACCTCAGCTGAGAAGTCAGCTCATCCCAATAACCTCCCTGAAGTCACCTGAATGCCACTGAGGGCCACTCTGGCTCCAAAGCACAGTGAAACACAGGAGCCATCTCCACTGGCTTCAGTGACCCTTCAGGGCCTCCAGAAGACCAGAGACCAACTCCGTGCCCTGCAGCAAATCAGTGCTGAATAGCAAAGCTTGTGCCTCCTGTCTGAGGGTCTCCAAATCCTTGTACCCAAG
Source organism: Bucco capensis (assembly GCA_013396975.1). Classification (NCBI taxonomy): domain Eukaryota; kingdom Metazoa; phylum Chordata; class Aves; order Piciformes; family Bucconidae; genus Bucco; species Bucco capensis. Next base: position 290,406 of record VWZO01004841.1, read on the forward strand.
TCCAAGCAAAGCTTCTTCCATCACCCAGCACCATGGGCTCTGTGAGCCTGCCTGTTGTTACTGCTGTGAGACACTGGACTGCTCTCTTCCTTCCCTCCCCCTCTCTCTTCTTCTTTTTACCAGCTGGGGGTTGCTGCTTTCTCTTCTTTCAGTGCTTGTTCAAAGCTCATCCTTTGCCTGAACTGTAAAGGAACAGCCTGTGCTAAGTTGGCATCACTGTCAGCAGGCAGGAGAGATCTCCCTGACACCTGCTGCCCATGCAAGGAGATGGCTGAGCACCTTCTGGACAGAGAGCTCAAAAGGGACAACCAGACCCATGCAGGCAAAGGATGAAGGCAGAAAAGGAACCTCTGTAAAAGCTCACTCCTGAGCTGATGCCAAAGGCCAGCTAGATCTAAAGGCATGACAGCAATTAAAGACAAGCCTCTTATCTCTGGTCTGCACCATGGAACTCTTCTCCTCCCCTCATAAAATGCATCCTGAGGTCTCTGTCTAAAGCATTATGAGAGTAGAAGTCCTGAGGGGCAATGCTGGTGCTGACAGCACACTCCAGGCTGGTGGAGCACACATGGATGGTGTCCCTCAGCCAGCTCCTGCTCCTCACACACTGCAAGCTTGGCCAGTGCCCAACAAGGAGAAAACAAATAACCTCACTCCAGGGGAAACAGGGCCACAAGGTCCTGAAAAGGGCTGAGCAAGCACTTCACTGTCAGACCTTTCCTTATGTGAGCTGCAGGTCCTGCTGAAGGGAATAAGCAGCCTTGTTTGCCCACAGCTCCCCAGGGGATTTGTCAGAGCATCCCCTTCCCAAACCAGACAGCTCTGGCTCTCCTCACAGCTCTCCCTGTTGCCTGTGATCTATGACATCTGGGCACTCTCATATATCCAGTGGGCAGCCTCATTTATCCAGTGGTTGAAAAATAGATGGTGTATGAAGTGCAATTTGGTGTTGTAGCAGAGCTCTGTCCCCCTCGGGGTGTCAGGGCATTTGATTAAAGCTCTGGTATGGGAAATCAATATTGGACTCATTACAACTTTCATTCTCAGCCCTAAAAACTCCTGAGATGGACTTGTAAGATGCTGCACTCCATGCATGCACACCCAGGTCTATTCATTAGGGGAGGCAGCCTTTAGCAGTTATTCTTCTCTCATAAGCACACAGAGAGGGAAACAAGCAGTGAGAGCGAGTGTGTCTGATGGGCTGCAGCAGGGATACACCATTCCCTGCTGGAGTAAAGGCTCCCTCTCAGAACCACTGGCCCAGATCATCCCAGGATTGTGGTCAAGGTGAGGAGAGGTGTTTTGGACAAAACTCTTCCAAGGCCTAACCACCCCAAAGCTTTGGGTTCCACCCAAGGAGCTGGCTGACACAGGAGACTAGAGAGAAGCTCAGGTGGAAAAAAGGAATCAAACACTGACTTGAGAATCAGGAGATGTAGACTTGACTTCTGCTTCTGCCTCCCACCCCCTGGGCAACCTGGGGAGTCCTTTTGAAGCTCTGAGCTTTGGTCTTCCCATCTGTACAGATGCAGACCCTGTTATCCTGCAGGGAAACACCTGCAGGCAGATCCACCTCAGGGGGTGGAGAAGAAGTGGGATTGTGGCTGGCATTTTGGCATGGAGATTGTTCTCAGGCAGTCCAGGGACTCTGGCAGGACTACAGGCAGCATGGGGACACAGTGGCTGTGCAGCACCCTGGGCTGCTGTTAATCACCAGCCCTGCAAAGACCCAGCAGCTACAGCAATGAAACAAAGCAGCAATGAGAATAACAAAACAGTATTTAACAATCCCTTCCCAAAGCAGTGCTGATTTCCTTCTCTAAGGGCTTGCCTTGCCTCCTACAACCTGAGCCATCAGTGCTGAAACCATAGCAACAGCCCAGACTGTAGCAGTCCACACAAGGATGCTCAGCCATCCTCACCAGCACCTTGCCATCATTTAACCTAGACAAGAAGAGCTCAGCTTCCACACAATCACAGAATCATTAAGGTTGGAAGAGACCTCTAAGCTCATCAAGTCTAACCATACCTAGCACTATCATACCACTAAACCATGGCCCTAAGGAGAGCAGCTAAATGTTTCTTAAACCCCTCCAGGGATGGTGACTCCATCACCTCCCTGGGCAGCCTGGGACAAGACTTCACAACCCTTGCACTGAAGGAATTCCTCCTTATATCTAATCTAAACCTTCCCTGCTGCAACTTGAGGCCATTTCCTCTCATCCTCTCCCTGTTAACCCTGGAGAAGAGACCTACCCCCACCTCACTCCAACCTCCTTGCAGGGAGTTGTAGAGAGAGCATTACATTTCAGCCCCATGGCTTGTGGGTGCTGTGTGCCAGGACATGTTTGCTGTGACCATTGTTCCGACCCCAAATCCAGCAGGAAAAAGCAAAGCTGGCAGGGACAGTATTTGCCAGTACAAAGTGGGGCCAGAAGAGCCACTCTCTTACCAGAGACCTGGAGCAGCTGTGAATCTAGTTACAGACTCAGAGAACCATCCAGCTTGGAAAAGACCTCTAAGATCACCAAGTTCAACCATTGACCCAACACCCCCATGCCATTAAACCAATTATGATAGAAGCAATTTCCTTTCTGCTCATTCCCAAGGAGAAGACAGAAGGACATGTCCTGCACAGTTGGCTTTTGTGGTTGTTGTTGGTTTTTATGTAAAAGCACCAAATTCCAGTGTATTCTTGGTTACTGCTCATGGTGCTTCTGCTTTTGGGAGTCAGCATAAGGGATGTGACGGCAACATGGCAAATGATGCACAAGGAGGGAACAGGTCTTGTCTCACAGGGCTAAGTGGTCCCCAGAGCAACCCAGACCTGTGCTCCTTACTCTACAGCACTCCTGCCTTGTGCATAACCCCTTAGAACCATTTCCCCTTGTCCTCTCACTATGTATGTATGGCTAGGCTTGGCNGCCACAGGAGACCACAAGGGATCTTCAGACTGTGCCTATCTCACTATGCACCTGTGTATAAAGGCCTTCCCAGCTTTCTTGTAGGACACTTCAGACATTGGAAAGCTGCTCTAAGGTTACCTGGGAGCCTCCTCTCCTCTAGGCTGAACAACCCCAACTTGCTCAGCCTGTCCTTACAGGGGAGGTGCTCCAGCCCTCTGATCATTTGAGTTGCTCTCCTCTGGACACATTCCAGGAGCTCCATGTTGAGGACTGGACACAGTGCTGCAGGTGAGGCCTCACAAGTGCAGAGTAGAGGGGGAGAATCACCTCTCTTGACTGACTGCCTGTACTTCTTTGGATACAGCCCAGGACACAGTTGGCTTTCTGGGCTGCAAGCACACACTGACAGCTCATATTAAACTTCTGCTTCACCAGCACTCCCCAACCCCCACTGAGTGTTTTCTGTTTGCTCCCCAGAGGCTGGGAAGTGGGAAGGCAAAGTTTCTGCACGTTTCCCAGCTCTCTGCTCGTTTGCTCTTGGAGAAAAGTCAGATGCTAAGTGTGGGGGATGTCCACAAATTAGTTGGGACCCACTTGTGGGCATGCCACAAGTTCTTGTGGGGATGCCACAAGATAGTCTTTTGTGGGGCATGCCCACAAATCTGGTCACGATTGAGATTACCTGACTGATAGTCAGATTGGGGCATAAGGTTTATTCTTTCTGTAATAGTCAGGCTTCAGACTCTGGAAGAGATCTGAGGGTAGCTTCTTAGGTTGTTCTTCTTCTTGCCTGCTTCCCACTGAAGGGTAAAGCATCCCTTATATACCATTTCTTACAAGCTTTACATTTCTACTGAATTACATCATCTATCCACTACACAGAAACTAACATGATTGCTCAGAAACTAACATGATTGCTAGGCAGGATTACAGAGATAATGTTATAGAGGTATCTTTAGCACATCTTGAATTGTCCATTTCACACATTCCAAGGTTTCTTCCTGAGTAGTTGGAGCACACCTTGCTTTACTATTGCACATTCACCCTGTCCAGTTCCATCTGTTTGATTCTCTACAGCTCAGGATGTGTCTGAGGGTGCTGTGCACGAGCCACATGTAGCTCATGATGCTGCCTGGCAGTGGGATGAGTGTGGATGAGAAATGCCTCCAGTTAGAGAAACCCTAAGGGGGTTGGGAGTTCCACAGGAGGAGTGGGCTCAGACAAAGGGATTTTTGAAGGGGACCTAGCTGGTTATCTGGGGACAATCTCCCTCTCAGGCTGGCAGAGCCCAGATTGGTATCAGCTGCTGGAGGCAGTCAACAGCAGCCTCAAGCTGCTCTGCTGTTCATCTCTGCTGCACTATCTTCCATGGCTCCCTTGCTGAATCAGTCACACTCTTGCAAAGCCAAAAAAAAAGGAATTAATTTGTCTGGGTAAAGACATCCAGACAAGAAATCAAGACAAAATCAGGCATCACCCTTCCAAGGGAGAACAAACTGCTGCCCCAAAGCCATTGCTCAGGTCAATCCTCTCTCCATCTCCACGTCCAGGAAGCAATCTCTTCCTAGCACTGGGTGGCAAGGGAGCAGCTCTGCCCTCCCCCAGGTGCCTTCCCACCACTCCAGCATTGCTGCTCACTGGAGCAGGCAGCAGAGTCAAACCCCAGTGCAGCATCTGCTGACCCTTGGTGGCTGCATGGGGAGATGGAGCCTGCAGCCTGTAGAAGATCAGCACAGCACAGAATCACAGAAAGTTAGGGGTTGGAAGGGACCTAGAAAGATCATCTAGTGCAACCCCCCTGCCAGAGCAGGANTCACCTAAGCATGACTAGGACAAGACTGCAGGCTGAGGATGTAGTTAGCTGTAAGACTGTATTATATTCAGGGCAGAATGCACTAAAGATGTCTAGTCCCTCAACCAACAAGCTATGGACTCACAGAAAGCCCCATGCTGTGGAAGGGCAAAGATCAAACCACCAGGGCCTAGCTGCAAAGGGAAGTCAGAAGTACTCCTAGCCAGGTATCTGCGGTTAGGAGTGCAGCAGTGCAAGAAGCTGCTAAGCCACCACTTGTCACCAGCAGCACTCCTCTGCAGGGCAGGGGACTATGGCATATGTCCTAGATGAGACATGGCTAACAATGGCTAATGGCCAGTCCTCTTCTCAAGGAGAAGGTACCTCCATCACCTAACATCTCCTTCAGTAGGCAGAACAAATCCCTGGTACCTCCTGACTCTGTGTAGGACACCACAGATCTGCTCAGCTGTTCACACTCCTGCCCCAAGCCTTCCAGGCACTGAGGGATTTTCTTCATGTTGAGAAGCTTAGAAACCAGAGTGGAGCCCTGCTGCTTCCCAGCACAGGCAGGACTTACAGCCATTGCTAGGGGAAGGAAACCACAGGAGATTTAGACAGTTTTTCCTTTAAGAAGTGTCATTTTCTATCTCCTGACCTGCTTTCCAGGCTCCCATCTGCACGTGCACTGGCAGACACCCAGCCTGAGGATTTATGGCAAGCAGGCAGCGTGCTTTTGAGTTGATTTTAAAGGTATTAAGAATAAAAGCAGACCACCCTGTGGTGCACCCCAGTGAAATATGGTCTGTCAGAGTCCCCATGGCATCTGGGGCCAGACACAGCATGGGGACTCATGCCCGTGCACTGTGGAGCTGAAAGCATCTTTCATGGCAGAGATGTCACAGATGACTGAGGGAGATCACAGAACCCTGGAACTGTTTTGGTTCTAGATCATCAGTTCCAACTGTTAACCAGCACTGCCAGGTCACCACTAAGTCATGTCCCTGAGCATCACATCTCCATGGCTTTTCAACCCCTGTAGGGATGGGGACTCCAGCACAGCCCTGGGCAGCCTGGGCCAGGGGTGACAACCCTTTTGGGGAAGAAACTGTTCACTCAGTGAAGAAATTGTTCCTCATATCCAACCTGGACCTCCCCTGGTACAACTTGAGGCCATTTCCTCTTGTCCTAATACTAGTCACCTGAGAGAAGAGACCAACCCCCACCTGGCCCCAAACTCCTGTCAGGGAGTTGTAGAGAGAGCTAAGGTCTCCCCTGAGCCTCCTCTTCTCCACACTAACCAACCCCAGTGCCCTCAGCTCCTCACAAGAGTTCCCCAGCTTCCTTGCTCTTCTCTGGACACACTCCAGCACCTAAATGTCCTTCTTGGAGTCAGAAGCCCCAAACTGAGCCCAGGATTGGAGGTGTGGCCTCCCCAGTGCCCAGTCCAGGAGACCAGTCCCTGTCCTAGTGCTGCTGCCACACTAGTGCTGAGCCAAGCCAGGATGCTGTTGGCCTTCTTGCCCCGCTGGGCACATCACTGATATTAAACAGAAGTGGCTCCAGGACAGCACCCAGACAGCAGTCACCTGCAGGAAACCCAATGAATTTGTATTGTGTGGTTAGGCTTGGCGAACAAAGCTCCAGGGAGGGCTCCACCCATGCTCCTCCTCAGTGCCTTTTCCAAGTGTGCTGATAAAAAGAGGATAGCNCAACACATAGCTTGAAGCAAACCACTCGACCTCCTACAGGGACCCTCTTGGCTCTGAGCCCCTGCCCAGGGCTCTGAGGGCTGTCTGGGATGCTCCCCTGGCTCAGCAAGCACAGGGACACAAGCTGGGTCCCTTCCAAGCCTGACAGATCTATGATTCTGTGTAAAAGAAGATGCCCAAAAGATTGCTCCTAATTGTGGAAGCTTCTGAAGTGCCTGAGAAGTCCTTAGCAGCTGTGACAAGCAAAGCTGCTGAGGCCCTTGCACTCCTGCAAGCAGTGCCATGTCCTGTGGAGCACACACACTGCCAGCCACGGCACACAGCGCTCCTTAGGAACATCATTAGAGTCCTTTTGATTAAGTGTCAGGAATAAACTGTGCATGAGTGATGGAGTTTTTTATTGAGTTCAAAGCCCATCAAATCATTTTCTTCCCTGGGTCAATTCTAATTTCAAAGCCAAATTCCCATGGGACCAATTTCTTGGGAGTGCAGAGAGGTTTTTGTTCTGCTGCTCCCTGACCCTGCCTGGGTTTGCTCAGCTGAGGTTTCACACACTCAGATCAGATGCTGAGTGTCCCAGCAAAGAGCTCTGGGGAGGAGCTGTCTCTTCCTGGCTTATCACACGTATTTTGGTGCTATTACTTAGAAAAAAAGATAAATGTCTTGTACCATGAACAATTTCCACTGATTTCTGAAACTATCCAAGAAGTTTAAGAAACATATAGATGCTCTCCTTATGGTCATGGTTTAGTGGCATGGTAGTGCTAGGTAAGGTTGGACTTGATGATCTTAGAGGTGTCTTCCAACTTTAATGGATCCGTGATTCTGTGCTTTTTTGCAGGCACATTATGCCAACAGAGACATCCAATCCAGTCAGAGGGAAAGAGCTCTTCCTTAGGGAGCAGAAGGTATGGGATCCCTGCTGGAAAACTGACAGGAAGAGCTTTCACTGACACAGGCCATGTGCCTTTCACTGGGTGAGATGGTCTTGCACTGCATGAGGAAAGCACTGGAGCCCAAGCAGAGACACCATGGCCATGGTTTGGTCCCAGACACATCTGTGCAAGCCCAATCTTCACAGTAAGGATGATGAGAGAAGGTGGCCACGGTGACAGGATCCATGTGCACATCCATCTCCTTGGCTTTCAATGGGAACTCGAGGCTGCTGTTGGATGTCTGTTGTCAGCCTTCAGCCCCCCAAAATCCCAGCACAAAGCTATCAGCCAGCTTCAGAAGCTCTAAGAAAAACATGGCATCTCCTGCTAGCACCAACAACCACAAGAACATCCCAGCTGCTGACCTGGGCCAAACCATGGAGCCATCCAACCTTCCTCCATGGGAGGCTTGGAGAGGAGTGCAGGGGAGGGATGCAGTAATTTCATGGAGTCACTGATGAGCCATGGCAGAGAAGGCAGGAGAGGTGGCAGCAGCAGTGACAGACAAAGGGTGACAGCCATGCAAAACAGAAAGGAATGAAACCCTACTCCTAGGCTGGGCACCCAGGGAGCATACACACCTCATGGCAGCAAGGTTCCTCACCAGCACGACCTGGGGCAGCTCTGCTGCTGGTAGCTTAAGTCCCACCCATTCATCCTTCCACATCTGGGCACAGCATCCAACCAGCACCACCCTGCCACTCAACCACACTCTTTCCCACGAGAAGGTCTTGGGAAAGCAGAGTTCTTGCAGACTGTTCCCTCTCAGGAAGGAGTCCAGCCCACCTCCCTCCTGTCCTCAAGAAGCAGAAGAGTTTCTTCACACTTTAGCTACTGCCAGCTCTTCATTTTGTCCTCTCTTTATCCACACCACCATCTGACACAAGCCCTGACCTCTCCTTCCTGTTCTTCCTCCTGGACACCACTCAGACTGTCAGCCACACAGAGGCAAGGAAAGCCTGAGAACTGGTGGCACTAAACATTTTGAGAGACCTGGGCATCAGACTGCACAGTCTCTAGCCCATGGACCTGCTCTCTGATTTAACCATCTACACATCCAGGTCCCACTCTGGCACAGAACACATCTGATCAGAAACAACACGGCATCATTGCTGCTAAACCCATTCCTTGCTCAGCAGGATGCACTAAAAACCAGGACATCCCTTCTTCACAAACCTCTCAGCACATCAGCTTCTGCAACTTCTACACCAAAACAAGACAACTTTCATGTACTGCCCTCTCCCTAGCTCCCAGAGAGTGAAACATTCATGAAACCCAGAAAGTGAGGATATTGATTAACTCCATTTTATAATCTACATATGGACCAACACATTTCCTGTTAGCACCAACAACACAAGAACATCCAAACTGCCAGCCTGGCTCAAAGCAAAGATCCACCCAACCTGCCCAGGGGAGAGCATTCACAGTCTTGCTGCAAGGATGCCATTTGCTTACCACAGGTCCCTGAATGTCCACTACATAGTAAGGATGAAATTCAAGCCCTGGGCTTGATGCTGGATGCGTTCATTTAGAATGGATGGATGCAAACTACACCTCCCATTAGAGTTTGGGGCTGGGGACTGGGGATGGAGCCAAGCTGGGATCTCCAAAAGCCTAACAGCAGGAGCTGAGAAAGAAGCTGGTTGAGAGAAGCAAAAGAGTTAAAGAGGGTTATGGCTATGACCTTTTCAGTGACCTCTCCTCCTCCATGAGCTAGCACCCCTGCAGCAGCAGAGCATCTCCAGCAGCACTGGTGCCTTTGGTGAGCAGGCACAGAGTCAGCCCATAGGACTCACTAGATGTATTCAGATTGTTCTTTTTCTTTTTTTGGTGGATTAAGGATTTGAAGTCAGTGTTTCCCAGAGAAGGAAGGATAAGCAGCTGCCAGGTGCTGGGTGCACAGAAGAGAGGTCTAATGTGCTCCATGTAAAAGCTGCACTCCCCACACAATCACAGAATCACTAAGGTTGGGAGAGATCTTCAAGATCATCAAGTCCAACCATACCTAGCACCCCCATGCCACTAAACCATGGCCCTGAGTACCACAGCTCAATGTTTCTTAAACCCCTGCAGGGATGGTGACTCCAGCACCTCCCTGGGCAGCCTGGGACAAGACTTAAACAACCCTTGCAGGGAAGAAATTCCTCCTTATATCTAATCTAAACCTCTCCTGCTGCAACTTGAAGCCATTTCCTCTCATCCTCTCCCTGTTAACCCTGCAGAAGAGACCTACCCCCAGCTCACTCCAACCTCCTGTCAGGGACTTGTAGAGAGAGCTAAGGTCTCCCCTGAGCCTCCTCTTCTCCACACTAACCAACCCCAGTGCCCTCAGCTGCTCCTCAGCACACTTGTGCTCCAGAGCCCTCCCTAGCCTCCTTGCCCTTCTCTGCACACACTCCAATGCCTCTGGCTCCTTCTTGCACTGAGGGGCCCAAACCTGACCCCAGCACTCTCTGTGTGGCCTCCCCAGTGCTGAGGACAGGAGGATGATCACTTCTCAGCTCCTACTGCTCACACTAGCTTTGCTCCAGGCCAAGATGCTGTTAGCTTTCTTGGGCACCTGGGCACAGTAGGAGGAAAGGGCTGTTTGAAAGTTGCTCAGCACCCTAGTGCTGAGCCAAGAAATTAGTGACTGACTTGCTTTCATGCAAGCAGAGGAGCAGCCTGATTACATGCAACAGGACACCCTCCCAGCTTAAGTGTTTTGCTGGACCTGCTCCCTGATATAAAGTATAAAGGCAGGAGCTCTGTGCAGAATACAGAGGGATTTGATTAAATTCCTGTGACAGGGAAGGAGGGAGGGAGGGAGAAATGCAGCCTTTATTTAATGCCCTCCTCAGTTTACAATTTATATTCCACAAAGCTGTGAGCTATGGTCTTAGGAAGCAGTAGGTTTGCATTGCCCATGAAGTCCTCCCCCCCCCATGCCTTGTTGACACAAAGAGGAATCAAAGAGGAATCAACCTTGTCTCATCTTTTCACTCAAAAAGAAAACAACAACAAAAACCACCAACTGAAGGGCTGTGTTTCCTCCAAGGAGGGACAAGATTGTGTGACCAAGGCTTCCCAATTGATTTTAGATGCCCTGAAGGACCAGTGCATGCCTGCAGAGAGCTTGTCCTTGAGCTGCTGCCTCCCAGGAGCAATCCCTGCTGCCCATTGAACACATCCAGCTAAGCAGAATCACCTCCAGATCCACTGGCACCCACCTGGAGTTAGGCAAAGCACACTGTGTATGTAAAGATGAGGTTTCTGCACAACTTGCAGGTGCTGAGTTTGCCCACAGGCAGGATGGTTCAAGGGGAGGTCTCTCAGTCTGCCAGCACTCCCCAGCTCTCTCCCCTCCACCTCTCACCATATGAATCAACACCCTAAAACCTTCAACAGCCAGACCTGACACCCCAGATGCATGCCTGCAATAACCCAGACAACTTCAGCTCTGCTAGTGACCCAGCTACCCCCAGCATGGACACAGCCCCAAAGCACAGGCTTTGCTGAGAGCCTTCCCCGAGGTGGCAAAACACCTTCCCAAATCCCCCTAAGGTCAAGCTACAGAGACTAGTAGTCAAAAGCATCCCAAAGCAGCAGAGGAGAAGACACCCCAAGGGCCAAGTGAAGGTGGTGGGAGCAGCATGGCATGGAGCTGCTGGCTCCCTCTGTGCTGCTGGGGCAGGGCTGGGCTGTGTCCAGCTCTCTTCCACAGCATTCAGCTGTGCTGCAAGCCACCAGCTCTGCAGCTTCCACAAGATGGCAACTTCCTCCTGCAGCTCTCCACTGGGACTTTTGTATTCTTTCTTAGCAGCAGCCAGTTCAGAGGAGGTTTCTGGTTCAGAGGAGGTTTCTGGTTTAGAGGTTTCTGGTTCAGAGGAGGTTTCTGGTTTAGAGGTTTCTGGTTCAGAGGAGTTTTCTGGTTCAGAGCAGGTTTGTGGTTCAGAGGAGGTCTCTGGTTCAGAGGAGGTATCTGATTTAGAGGAGGTATCTGGTCCAGAGGAGGTTTCTGGTTCAAAGGAGGTTTCTGGTTCAGAGGAGGTTTCTGGTTCAGAGGACGTTTCTGGTTTAGAGGAGGTTTGTGGTCCAGAGGAGGTATCTGGTTTAGAGGTTTCTGGTTTAGAGGAGGTATCTGGTTTAGAGGTTTNGTCTCTGTCTCAGGAGCAGCAGCCAGAGAGCACAGCAGGCTCTTGAGGACAGTCAGAAGGGAATGTGAGGACATGCATTCAGGTCCTCATCCAGGAGGCAGGAATTTAACCTCTCCTGGGCCTGGATTCCCAGCTCTAACTGGAGCTAATGCAGCTCTGTCTCACATGTGCACTGCTAACTGATGAGCTGGTTATGAGTGGGTGTCCCTGGCACCCCTTCACCAGGACATCCCTGCAGCCTTGTAGTTGGTAACACACTCACATCACTGTCCCTCTTAATGGGTTTGAAAATCAGGAGTTGGGCAGAAAAAGAGCAGAAAATGTCTGCTCCCTTCACCAAATATCCAAATGCCACATTTGCATGAGGCAGGCATTTCCNCAAATGCCACATTTGCATGAGGCAGGAACATTTCCCATCTCCAAAGGCATCTCTGAGCTTCTCTGGCCAGGCACACAGGTGCAGAGCTGTGCACTCTTAGCAGTCCTCAGCCTACAGACAGGTCAGAAATCTTTATCAGAGACAAAGACAGGAAAGAATGAGAGATGCTACTTAGAGCAAGGAACTAAATGAAAGCCCCCAGCACCTTTCACAAGTGACCAAGCTGTGACTCTGAGACAAGATGAAGCTTTAAGATTATCTCACTCCAAGATTGAGAAGAGAATGCAATTAAATGACAGTCTACCTTGATTGTCACCTTTGTCAGGACAAAATGGGAATGCCAAGGAAGGCTCCTCTGGGCCAACTCATTGAAGCAAGTTGGTATGTGTTGAGAGGAGAAGAAGAGTGGGAAGGAAAAAGGCTGCATGTCAAGGGCTGGGAGATAGGAGATGGACAACCTAGAGCACATACTGGAGCAGCTGAAAGAGCTGAGTTGCAGGAGACAACTAAGAAAGGAATGATGAGATAGAGAAGGAAAGCCTAGACCAACAGAAAGACATTCCTTTCAAATTCAAGCAGGAGAGATGGTGAGCAGTAAGTGGTCCCCAGGCAGGTGAGCAGCACTGGGCAGCAGAAAGCTGGAGAGTTAGTGGCTCTAGCTGCCCCTGAACTGGCACTTGCTTAAGGAGGGGGCCACTGATACCAAAGCTGGCTGATGTCTCAGGGTGCTGCTGGCATGAGAAAAATGCAGAGGCATGCACCAACCCAAGTGAGACACTACCTGCAAACCTCTCACTGAGATTCATTGCCTTGGAGGTCTTCCATCACCAGCCTTGCTCTCTCCTGGGAGCTCTGCACCATCCTCTTCTAAGCCAGCATCTGCTTCTCTCCAAGCCAAGCCAAGCAGCCAGAAAAGCTCATTTTAGGAGTATTCCTCTGCCTCCTTCTCAGGAGTCCAGGCTCAGTGTAGAGCATGGACCTGTCAGACCTCCTGTCCTTCACTCCCCTCCCTCTGCTCTCCTGGCTTAGCTGCTTTGTCTCTGTGCTGTGGCTCACAGCAGCTGCCGGTCCACTGTCCTGGTTACACCTGCCCTAGCTGCTTGGACAAAGGAGCACCCACAAGGTCAGCTCCAGCATGCCATAGGGAACCTGACTCCCACCTAGACACCTGTGTGTCCATGGGGAGCCTGGCTCTAAATATCCCCATGTCAGGCAGATGAAAACGTCATCGTCATGGCTAGGCTTCACGAACGAAGCTCCAGGGAGGGCTCCATCCACACTCCTCCTCAGCGCCTTTTCCAAGTGCGCTGATAAAAAGAGGATAGCAGATAGCACCCTCCAGCCTGTGCTATGGATTTTTTTAGGTGAGACACAGCATGCACAGAGCTGGACCCACCCTTTAGTCCTAAGGTTCATCTGCCAGGGCCTAGCAAGCTTGGATGCTGGCAG
>VWZO01004841.1:303780-328271 GCA_013396975.1 Bucco capensis
GTTTCTGGTTTAGAGGAGGTATCTGGCTCAGAGGAGGTCTCTGGTTTAGAGGAGGTTTCTGGTTCAGAGGAGGTTTCTGGTTCAGAGGAGGTTTCTGGTTCAGAGGAGGTTTGTGGTTCAGAGGTTTGTGGTTCAGAGGAGGTTTATGCTGCTGCCTGCTTGCACCAGACTGTTGCTGGGAATGTCAGCAGCACACTGGGAACCAAACACCGCACATCAACACAATCATATTTCACCTCATGTTGCTGCTCTGAAGTCATGTCTCCTCCTTCTTCACTCATCCCAAGCTACTTCTTGCAGCCCTTCACCTCCACTAGCCCATCCCATCAGAGCTGGACCAGTGTGAGGCCTGGCATGCTGCAGCACAGAGGTCTCTGTCTCAGGAGCAGCAGCCAGAGAGCACAGCAGGCTCTTGAGGACAGTCAGAAGGGAATGTGAGGACATGCATTCAGGTCCTCATCCAGGCTTTAGGCAGGAATTTAACCTCTCCTGGGCCTGGATTCCCAGCTCTAACTGGAGCTAATGCAGCTCTGTCTCACATGTGCACTGCTAACTGATGAGCTGGTTATGAGTGGGTGTCCCTGGCACCCCTTCACCGGGACATCCCTGCAGCCTTGTAGTTGGTAACACACTCACATCACTGTCCCTCTCTTAATGGGTTTGAAAATCAGGAGTTGGGCAGAAAAAGAGCAGAAAATGTCTGCTCCCTTCAGCAAATCCAAATGCCACATTTGCATGAGGCAGGAACATTTCCCATCTCCAAAGGCATCTCTGAGCTTCTCTGGCCAGGCACACAGGTGCAGAGCTGTGCACTCTTAGCAGTCCTCAGCCTACAGACAGGTCAGAAATCTTTATCAGAGACAAAGACAGGAAAGAATGAGAGATGCTACTTAGAGCAAGGAACTAAATGAAAGCCCCCAGCACCTTTCACAAGTGACCAAGCTGTGACTCTGAGACAAGATGAAGCTTTAAGATTATCTCACTCCAAGATTGAGAAGAGAATGCAATTAAATGACAGTCTACCTTGATTGTCACCTTTGTCAGGACAAAATGGGAATGCCAAGGAAGGCTCCTCTGGGCCAACTCATTGAAGCAAGTTGGTATGTGTTGAGAGGAGAAGAAGAGTGGGAAGGAAAAAGGCTGCATGTCAAGGGCTGGGAGATAGGAGATGGACAACCTAGAGCACATACTGGAGCAGCTGAAAGAGCTGAGTTGCAGGAGACAACTAAGAAAGGAATGATGAGATAGAGAAGGAAAGCCTAGACCAACAGAAAGACATTCCTTTCAAATTCAAGCAGGAGAGATGGTGAGCAGTAAGTGGTCCCCAGGCAGGTGAGCAGCACTGGGCAGCAGAAAGCTGGAGAGTTAGTGGCTCTAGCTGCCCCTGAACTGGCACTTGCTTAAGGAGGGGGCCACTGATACCAAAGCTGGCTGATGTCTCAGGGTGCTGCTGGCATGAGAAAAATGCAGAGGCATGCACCAACCCAAGTGAGACACTACCTGCAAACCTCTCACTGAGATTCATTGCCTTGGAGGTCTTCCATCACCAGCCTTGCTCTCTCCTGGGAGCTCTGCACCATCCTCTTCTAAGCCAGCATCTGCTTCTCTCCAAGCCAAGCCAAGCAGCCAGAAAAGCTCATTTTAGGAGTATTCCTCTGCCTCCTTCTCAGGAGTCCAGGCTCAGTGTAGAGCATGGACCTGTCAGACCTCCTGTCCTTCACTCCCCTCCCTCTGCTCTCCTGGCTTAGCTGCTTTCTCTCTGTGCTGTGGCTCACAGCAGCTGCCTGTCCACTGTCCTGGTTACACCTGCCCTAGCTGCTTGGACAAAGGAGCACCCACAAGGTCAGCTCCAGCATGCCATAGGGAACCTGACTCCCACCTAGACACCTGTGTGTCCATGGGGAGCCTGGCTCTAAATATCCCCATGTCAGGCAGATGAAAACGTCATCGTCANTAATGCTCCCTCTGCTGTGGGCACAGTTATGGCACCAGGGGCCACAGGAGACCACAAGGGATTTTCAGACTGTGCCTGGGCAGATGAAAACACTGAAGCCTAAATTGCAGCTCTGGCAAGCACGCTGGCATCTGAGAGTGGGCTCCTTGGTATGCAAATACATGAAATACTTCATAGTACTGAAAAAAAACAACCAAAACCCATCAAAACCCCAACAGGCTACTCCAGCATTCCAGACAAAAGTCTTGCTGGCCATTAATTGCTGCCTGCTACCTGGACAAGCAGCCTTTATGAACCAGCAACTGCAGCAGCAAACTCAAGTGACAACAGAGCTCCAGAGCTCCAATCAATCTCAGAGGCTCTCTCTAGCCACCACAGCAGAAACATCAGGCTTTCCCAGCAATCTCTGATGCCTCTTTAATCGCAGGGTGAAGGATGTTAAGAAAAGAAATTGGCTGGACAAGCTTTAACTACACTGAACAGATCACCTTAGGTTAGTCAATAGCCAAGCCTTCAGATTCAGACTTTCAATCAAGTGCCTAATTAGCAGAGCCTAGGAAAGCAGGGCGCTGAAATTTAATGAGGCACTCAACCCACAGCTAAGTGCTTCAGATACCTCAGCTTTCAAAAATCATGAGAGACTGACACAAAAAAGAAGTGAAGGCTATGCAAATAGATCCCCTCTTTGGGCCCACTGTAAGGCCTGCTGAGAAGAGGTGAGGATGCACCATTGCTGGAGAGGCTCTGAGATGCTGATGGGAATATTGATTAAGGGCCTTGATCCTCCATGGCTGCAGAGTCCCACAGCTTCTCTGACATCAAGAAGATCCCTCAGCTTTCCACCTGCTGTAGAGACTGCACTACCAGAGCACAGGCCACGTGCCCTAGGTATCTTCCCCAGTAGGAAAAGACTCCCCTGGTGCTCCAGTTGCCTTGTTCCTCTGAGGTGAACCAGGGTGGAGGAGCCAGGATGTGACCAAGAGCCATTGTGGCAACCTGGAGAAAGTCTCAGACAAGTTTGGGTGGCATTGGGGCTCTTCTTTCCTCCTCTGCATATTCTGGGGTCAGGTTTGGGCCCCTGAGTCCAAGAAGGAGCCAGAGGCATTGGAGTGTGTGCAGAGAAGGGCAAGGAGGCTAGGGAGGGCTCTGGAGCACAAGTGTGCTGAGGAGCAGCTGAGGGCACTGGGCTTGGTTAGTGTGAAGAGGAGGCTCAGGGGAGACCTTAGCTCTCTCTACAACTCCCTGACAGGAGGTTGGAGTGAGCTGGGGGTAGGTCTCTTCTGCAGGGTTAACAGGGAGAGCACAAGAGGAAATGGCCTCAAGTTGCAGCAGGAGAGGTTTAGATTAGATATAAGGAGAAATTTCTTCCCTGCAAGGGTTGTTAAGTCTTGTCCCAGGCTGCCCAGGGAGGTGCTGGAGTCACCATCCCTGGGGGGGGTTTAAGAAACATTTAGCTGTGGTGCTCAGGGCCATGGTTTAGTGGCATGGTAGTGCTAGGTATGGTTGGACTTGCTGAGCTTAGAGGTCTCTTGCAACCCTTGTGATTCTGTGAACAGAAAGCAGAATGCCCAAGTAGAGCTGGAGGTCCCCTCAGTGTGGTTCCTCAGTAAGGGTTTGGGTGAACACCTCTTCCTCCTCACCTGCACTGCCCAGCTGAAGCCACCCTTGTGAGCACAGCATGTCCCCAAAACAGCCAAGGGAAAGAAGTAATGTCATGAAAGCACCAGGGATCAAGGTTAGGAGAAATGAACTTCAGATCAATGCCTACACTAGTAGGCACTTGTGTTTAGCCTGGTCCTGAGCTGGCCTTTCCAAGAGCTGGGGAGGCTGCTGGGGCACTAGATCAGAGAGGAGATGTTGGATCTACCCTGGCTTTGTTACATGAGAAAAGGTCTTTGATCAAGTGGTGAGCAATTCCCACTGATTCACTCTCAGAGGATCTCAGCTCAAAAAGGTATTGCCCAAGGGGAGCCAGGTGTTGACCTACAGTCCTCTGCAGGGGCTTCTTTCCAAAGGCAATGATCAATGGTTTGGTGTTATTTGAAACTGAAGCTGACTCTGCATCTTCAGCAGGAGGCCACAGGCTGGCATTCTGCAGGTGGCTTTAGAGGAGCACAGTTGGTGCTGAGCTGTTCATCCAGAACCAGGCTCCTAGCTGCCAAGAGCTGCTGTGGGCAGAGTCTTGCACTCCTCAGCCCAGAGAGATGCAATAAATAACCTCACTGCTGGGGCAAATACTGATCTCAGCAAGAGAGAGAGCAACATGGACCTCAAGGGTGCTTGCTGTGGCTCTACAGATGGACAGCAGAGATTCTCTTTCTTTGCTGGTGGACTGGAGAGTGGCAAAGCCATGGCCAGATCTCTTCTGGTATCCTTTGTTCCTGCTCCAGCAGCTGGTGGCCAGCAAGAGGACAGGTTTGGTGCTGCAGCCTCCAGGGTGGAAGGTTGCTCCTAGCAGGAGGCTGCAAGCTGGAGGTGAGCTTCTAGCAAGGCTGCTTTGAAGATACCAAGCCTGCTTAGACCTGCATCCTCCTGCCAGCCCTTGGGATCCCAAATCCCAGGCATTTGGGGGCTTCCTGCTCCACAAGCATCAAGAGGGATCTCAGGGGCCAGGGAGCTGTGGGGCACAGGGGGAGATCCAGGCCATGGGAAGGGCAAGGGTCCACAGGCAGGGCTTGAGGCTCAGCAGGACTTTTGCTCTTCTGACTTGGAAACTTCAAACACCCCATTCAACATCCAAATTTTCCAAATTACAACAATAAAGGGAGAAAGTACAGACCAGAGCCATGGAGATGATTCAAGGGCTGAAGAAAATGCTTGACAAAGAGAAAATTAAAGACTTTGCTCTGTTTAGCTTATCAAAACTGAGATGGGAAGGGAATGTGATTACTCTGCCTAAGAACTTTCATCTGCAGACACTACTGGGTACAAAAGGGCTCTCTAATCAGAAGGGTGAAGACAGAACAGGTATAAATGGCTGCAAGCTGAAGCTCCACCAATTCAAATGAGATCAAGGGCACCAGTTTTAACAGGGAGATGATTAGCCACAGGCACAAGTGACAAGGGGGGCAGGGGAAGCCTTTGACTGTTGACAACTACACTTCTTCTTGAAAGAGACACTCGAATCAGCTGCCCAGGCTCAGTCCTGGCCCCAGCTGGGTTAGATGGTGAGTGAGCACCAGGAGGGAGAAGCAATGGTGGAGATGGTGATGGGCTGATACCAACACCCTTGAGATCTCTCCAGGCTTCTTAAGGAAATCTATCCCCAGAGATACCTTCCTGCAGCAGGTTAATATTTATCTTCGGGGGAGATGCCAGTCACAGAATCACAAAGGTTGGAAAAGACCTCTAAGCTCATCAAGTCCAACCATACCTAGCACTACCATAACACTAAACCATGGCCCTAAGTATCACAGCTAAATGTTTAAACCCCTCCAGGGATGGTTACTCCAGCACCTCCCTGGGCAGCCTGGGACAAGACTTAACAACCCTTGCAGGGAAGAAATTTCTCCTTATATCTAATCTAAACCTCTCCTGCTGCAACCATTTCCTCTTGTCCTCTCCCTGCTAACCCTGGAGAAGAGACCTACCCCCAGCTCACTCCAACCTCCTGTCAGGGAGTTGGAGAGAGAGCTAAGGTCTCCCCTGAGCCTCCTCTTCTCCACACTAACCAACCCCAGTGCCCTCAGCTGCTCCTCAGCACACTTGTGCTCCAGAGCCCTCCCTAGCCTCCTTGCCCTTCTCTGCACACACTCCAATGCCTCTGGCTCCTTCTTGGACTCAGGGGCCCAAACCTGACCCCAGCACTCTCTGTGTGGCCTCCCCAGTGCTGAGGACAGGAGGATGATCACTTCTCTGCTCCTACTGCTCACACTAGCTTTGATCCAGGCCAAGATGCTGTTAGCTTTCTTGGGCACCTGGGCACTCTGCTAGCTCATGCTCAGTCAACTCTCAACCAGCACCCCCAGCTCCTTCTGTGCCAGGCACCAACCCAACCACTCTGCCCCAAGCCTAGAGCCTGGCATGGGCTTACTGGGACCAAAGTGTAGGGCTTGGCCCTGTTGAAGCTCATCCCAGCCCGCAGTGTGATGCTAGCTGGGGACCCCAGACTGGGGTACCTCAGCCCAGCCACAGTCCATCTCTTTCCTCTGCCACTGGGCTCCAGCACAGGCTTGGCAGAAGAAGCTGTAAGCACTTGACTGCCTGCATATAACCACAGCACCAGGTGAAAGGGTTTATTTGCTTCCTTAAATCCCAGCCCTGCTATTTTTACCCAATGTCTAGCCCTTGGCTCTATTGTTTCCAGCATTTCACACCCAGGAAATATATTCTGGCAATTTGTCCTGCTTGTGGTTTTGAAGCAGAGTGAGCAATCCCTGCGTGGTGCTCAGCAAGCACTGTTAATGAGCCTCCCCTCACACTCTACTGACAGCAGCTGCTGCCCATCAGCCTCCTGCTCTACTACAGACACTGCAAACCCTCTCATTAAAATCCACCTCTCCTCCTTTGCTGGGAAGGCTACAGAGTGAGGGGTGAGTGAGCCTCTTCCACCATCACCAGCCAAGCTGCCTGCTCCTCATCCACCAGCTTCCCACTGAGCTCAGAGCATGGGCACAGCCATCAGAGAATCACTAAGGTTGGAAGAGACCTCTGAGCTCATCAAGTGCAGCTGGAGATCAGTGCCAAGTGGTGTCCCTCAGGGCTCTGTGCTGGGGCCTGCACTGGTTAATATTTGTATAAAGGCTATGGGCAGCAGCATTGAGTGCACCAGCAGCAAGTGTGCACATGACACCAAGCTATGGGGTGCTGGGGATAAGTTGGAGGGGCAGGATGTCATCCAGAAGGACCTGGACAAGCTGGAGAGCTGGGCCCAGGGGAACCTCAGGAGCTTCAACAAGACCAAGTGCAGGGTCCTGCACCTGGGTCAGAACAATCCCCACTATCAATCCAGGCTAGGGGATGAGATGATGGAGAGCAGCCCTGCAGAAAAGGCCTTGGGGTGCTGGGGACTGAGAAGCTGGCCATGAGCAAACAGTGCACGCTGGCAGCCCAGAAGCACAATGGCATCCTGGGCTGCAGCAAGAGAAGCGTGGCCAGCAGAGCCAGAGAGGTGATTCTGCCACTGCACTCNGGGGCTGGATGCAGGTCCAAGTGAGGAGCCCAGTGGGCAGAGGCTGCTCTGCTCAGCCCAGGACTCCTTCATGCCATCTGAGGATGCACCTGCATCTTTAGGACCCTATTAAGAGAGTCACTGCCACTCACTGCTCTAATAATATTTACCCACAGGTTGCCAAGTGCTTCTTGACAGAGCAAATATTTGTGTGTTACACCCTGAGTGTCTCACTAACCACAACCAGCAGCAGCAGGAGAGGGATCAATAAGGAGCTGCATGTCTGGGGCTGCTCCTCTACAGCCCCAGTGAAGGCCAATAGGTCTTTTCCACAGGAGAGACAAGGGGGGGGACACGCCTGGGGACACTTCAGGGTACCTCCTGGTCTTGTATGAAAGGATGATGCTGGGATTTCCCCAAATCCAGCCCTGAGCAGGGAGCACACAAGTAATATCTAAGGCATGATCCATGGCAGCTCCTGGGCAAGGCTCCTTTGGGCTCTTGGAGCTAGGAGATGGCAGGTTTTGGAGGAGTCTCCACTGAAGCCACTTGTTGCCACCCTTATGAAATGCCAGAGACACTGCTGGCAGTAACTGGATCCATCCCCTTTTCCCACAGCTGGGAGCACTCCTGCTGATCCCTGTCCTAGGGGAGTGGGAGCTGCCAGAGATGCTGGATTTGGCCATCACAAGCTGCCCCCCACCAGGCTCCTGCCTACACAGGGAAACAAGGCAGATGTTTGCAGCATCTTTAGGAGAGCATCTAACAAGGTGTGATCTGTGCAAGCAACACCCTCCTCCTCTGGGCAAAGGCAGGGAGGGGGATGGCATTCAACCACCCCAGCTTATTCCCCAGGTGCCAGTTTGTCCCTCTGTGGAGCCCAGGTGCTTCTGGCAGGGCTTGAAGGCAAATGCTGCCCCTGAAGGGTGAGCATGTGCTGTGAGAACAGATCCTCTGGATGAGAGGAAATGGCCTCAAGCTGCACCAGGGGAGGTTTAGATTAGATATAAGGAGAAATTTCTTCCCTGCAAGGGTTGTTAAGTCTTGTCCCAGGCTGCCCAGGGAGGTGTTGGAGGGGACCCTGGAACCCTGGAGGGGTTTCAGGAACATTTAGCTGTGGTGCTTAGGGCCATGGGTTAGTGGCATGGGGGGATAGGTATGGTTGGACTGGATGAGCTTAGAGGTCTCTTCCAATTTTTGTAATTCTGTGAGATGGACAAATGGAAATGGTCACTGGAGTGAAGGTGGCAGTCTCCAGGGAGTGACAGATAGCAGCTGGGTCAGGACCAAAGTGACCCTGTGCCTGGGGAGGCAGCTGGGCAGGAAGGGCAAAGGCTTGGCCATGAGATATGGGAAAGGAGATCACGAGGCTTGTCAAAAAATGATTCCCACCATGTCCTTTTTGCTTAAATCAGAAGCCCAAGGGACAGTTTGCTGGTTCTCAGTAGATAGTACAGCTTTCATTCTGCCTTGACAGCTTCAAAACAAAACACTTCCTCTGACAATTTCCACCAAAAAAAGTCTTTTTTTTTAAACCCAAAACCCTGGAATTAAAACTTCTGATTACTGTTCTGTAGAACAACCATCTCCCTCCCCAGTTTCCTCTGGGGAAGCTATGAAATGTGTGAGAGGTGGTGGCCTCCCCCCCAGCTCCTCTGCTCCCTGCATTATTGATGTACCAGCCTCTGCAGGACTTCCCTGCCAAGAGACTGAAAAACACTGATTATCTGTAGCCTTGGTCAGCAAACTGCAAAGTGATCGACTGTTTGCTGGGCTGCTCCCACGAGAAATAAATAACACTGCCACTCTGCCCTTTCCAGCATTGATTGGCTCCAGTTCAAACAAATAGGGAACAAAAAGAAAGCACAGGAGGGACTGAGTTGCTGTCAAGTGACTCTCAGCCTGGGGCAGGAGGCATGGCTCTTCAGGGGATGGTTCCCAAGGCTCTTGCAGAGGCTTGGGGAAGAGTTCACACCTTCCAGCTGTGGCTTGATCCAACAGACCCTGGGGGCAATGGCAAAGCCCTCTTTGACTTTAGGGGTGCAGGTGAAGTGTTTGTGCAGAGCCCTGCCTTGGGTGCAGTGGTACCCAGGTGATGTTGTGCCCCAACCACCCAGAGAGGGGCAGAGGTGACCTGAAGGATAGGAAAATGCAGCCCAAAGAGGGAAACTGTTCTGCAAGCTCACAAAGGCAATCAGTGAGCCAAAGGACTGCAGGAGAGCAGCATCCTGGTGTACACCACATGAGCAACCCCCTCTTCCATCACACATTCCACCTCTTTGAAGAGTGCCTGCTTGCCTCTCCCAGTGCACAGGACCATAGCTTTGACCTTTCCTATCTTGCTCCTCCATCAGCATGCATTTTGCAGTTACAAACCCTTACCACTGCAGCAGAAGACTCAAAGGCCATGGGACACCTCCCCATAGAGCCCAGGAAAGCTGCAAGGGGTTTAGAGAAGTTGTGGATCCTCCAAACCAGGTTGGATGAGACCCTGTGCAGCCTGCTCTAGGGAAAGACTCCCTGCCCATGGCAGGGGAGTTGGAACTAGAGGAGATGCCTTGCTCATGCTGCAAGATCTATAGCACCAGACACCAGCTGAAGAAAAGGGGCTTCTACCTCAGCATCCCCTTGGATTTCAGCAGGGCAGGAGAGGGCTTGGTGACAAGGTGGAGCTGGCAGACACCTGACCTCCTGTCACACCTGGCAGACCACACAGACAACATGTGTGCTGCAGGGAGGTGCAGTGCAGGCAGGAGATGCAGTGCAGGCAGGAGCTGGGAGGCACATGGAGATACTCTTAGGTTGGAGACAGAAGGAGGCAAGGTGCTGTGGAGAGGAAAGCAGTTAGGAGACCTCAGTTTCTATTCCTGTACACCACATCCTCAGCTCTCCCTGTTCACTTCTCCAGACACCCTCATGGCACTGCCATCCATCCTCTGCCATGCCCTTCCATCCATCCCCTCAGCAGCTCCTCCTCCTCCCCAACAGAAAACGATGACACCAGGCAGCCCTGAGCTCCTTCTCCACACAGAAATCCTGTGCCAAATATTGTGATTCATCAAATGAGTGAGAGCAGAGCCTCTCCTTAGTCTAAATGTTGATCTTTAATCTCCAGAGGTCTCAGCTGCCTGGAGTATAAGCTTCACTTCTAATTAATGGTGCTAACGAATCTCTCTGCACTAGCAAGCTCTCAGGGATGTTCTTCCAAGGGCTTTGCCATAAAGACACCAGCATCTCCCCAGCCTCATGAGGGAAGCCATTCTGGAGAGCAGAGCCCACTGCTCTATGTGCCTCTTCATTCTATGCTGCTGGGGCACCTGGAGCAAGCACTTCTGCTTTGGACACCTCACCTTCCACCTGGGACTTCACTCCATGGGCTGCCTTTCCCTTGCCTCCATGGGGGCAGGAAACAGGAGCTGCTGCAGGCAAAGGCACCTCAGATTTCCCTTTTCTTGGGACAGAAACAACTTCTGACCCAGGAGGCTCACCCCACATTTCAGAAGGTAAGGAAGGAAGGTCAGGCCACTTGTCCTGGGCTGAGCTAGAGCAGAGCTCACTCTGCTCAGAGCTTTCCCTTCCAGCTCAGTCTGTGCCAGTGCTGCACTCTCTGCAGCTGCCAGCATGTTCTCCCAGGCACTGGCTGCTGCTAGCAGGGACNAGTCAGAGGTGTCACCTGCAGGGAGGATGTTGTATTCAGTATATAGCTGAGGGATCACAAGGGTAAAGCTCTTCTTCACTGGCCAGTGGCCAAGGAGAACTCTCTCTGTTCTGCCTTAACCCTGATTCATGACTTCCTGAATCCAGATGTGACTCCAGTTCCCATCCAGTCCCAGTTTGGGACTTCCCCAGTGCTGCTACAGCATCAGAGGAGGGAGTGATGGAATTGTCATCAGGGAGTTTGGGTTTGGGATTGATTGGTATATATTTCATTTTATTGTTATTATTTTCATTAAAGTAGTTTTTCCCAACCCATCAGTCTCTCTCCCTTATTCCCTTTCTCTTCCCCATTGGGAAGGCAGAGGAGTCCACAGAGAGCATCTGTCACTCCTCTGGTGGCCAGCCCAGCCCTGAGCCTTGACATCACCTTAGTTAGGAGATACTCTGCTTTTCACTTCCAAACTCTGGAGCCCTGAACATTCCCTCTCCCTCTCTGTGGCTCACCCATCTCCCCCACTGCCAAGAGCAATCCCTTGGACCAAGCTATTGTGAGTTTGAAGGTTTATAGAACATAGATCTGTTTCCTTCCCAGCTCTGAACTTTGCTGACTCAGCGGAAAGGGATCTTTAATGATCCCCTAGGTAGCTGTATTTTTCTTACCTAAGTGCACACAAATCCCAACCTACAACCAATTAAACAGACACTTGCTCTTTTTTTTCCCCCCAACAAACATCATTTGTAATTCCAAAATGTCAATAAAGAGTCCTTCAGTTTTCTATTCCACAGCCTTTGCAACCCTGCTTGGTAATTTTGGAGTCAATAATTAAAAAGAGAGGCAATTAGGGTATTAATTGAGAATCAGCAAGTTACTTCATGGAACATATTGCTTATTTATCCACTGGCATGCATTGCCCTGACTGCTCATCCCACACTGGAGTCTCTAGGGCAGAACATCTCTCCCTCTCCAGCCCTTCATGCCAGCTCTGAACACTGAGACAAGTGATGGATCTGCTAGAGGCTGAGGGAATGATGAATCATGGAGGGATAAGCAGGATTTCCCTTGAACTAAGCTGTGTCTGATAACTGGAACAAGGTGGGGAGAAAGCAGCCTGTTCACTGGGAAGGATTTCAGGGAGACAAGAAGAAAAGAACTCTCTGAAAATGTGATTGTCCACAAGAGTTTCATGTTCTAAATGACACATTCTCTTCCCTGCCTGCTCTTCTGTTTTTAGACCTGGAAAAGAGAAGTGGCCCAAGAGAAAGCAGATTCCTGGTACTGAAACAACAGTAGTCTAGTCACCAGCCTGAATCTCCCTTCAGGTGTCCATGCAGCCCTTCCACTGCTTCCCCTGGAAGAGGCTCTGGAGATGGGAGCCCTGAGCCATGCAGGGGCCCCAGGAGCCCAGACTGACTGTAGCCACATTGGTCATGCTCTTGTCTCACACAGGAAAGGGTGAGTTATAGAAGAAGGAAAACAGAAGGAAAGGATGAGTGTGGAAGAAGACTGTGGAAGAGGGTAGAGTAAAGGAAGGGAGCATCTGCATCCAGTGGGGCTGTTGGTCACGGAGTGTCTCCCAGCTCTGCAGACACAACCCAATGCTGGGAATGGCCATCTCAGCTGGGTCATGCCTCTGACATCTGGGCAAAGGAGATGTTATTCTTTTTCTGTTATTCTTTTTACACTAATATCCAAATTCATCAGAGGCATGACTGATGGGACAGGTTCTGTGCAAAGGCCAAGGTGCAGCCAGGAGAGCAGCTTGCACACACATGGCCACTCTGCTCCCCAAAGCTCACCCTGGCAGGGGTAGTTCTGATAGAAGGAAGGATATTTCTGAGAGCAGAGTGCTCATACAGCCCAGCTTCAGATGGCTTGGCAGCACACCTCCTGCAGCACTAAGGCTTCCATCAGCTGTCTCCTCACACAGAGCAGCATCTCCATAAAATCCTAATACCTTGCCATTCTGCAAGTTTGCTATTAATTCCCAGGTTTGAGAAGAAAAGACAAACCAGCTGAAGACAGGAGGATGTTCTTGCTGTTTGGCAACACTGCTGCCCAAGAAGGAGCTCCCCTGCAGCAAGAAGGCAGCTCTGGCACTGGGGTAGTGGCCACAGATGCTACAGAAGATCATAGAATCCTAGACTGGTTTGGGTTGGAAGGGACCTCTGGAGCTCATCTAGTCCAACCCCCCTGCAGTGGCCAGGGACATCCCCAACTAGAGCAGNCGTGGCCTCCTCTGCACCTGCTCCATCAGCTCCATGTCCTTTCTGTGTTGAGGGCTCCAGAGCTGGACACAGTATTCCAGATGAAGACAAAGCAGCCCCAAACATGCCCTAGGGGCTGGAGTGCTCTTGTGGACAACGTAGAAATCCTTCTGCAAGTGGAATTAGGTTAGGCAGAGCAGAGGGACTGAGGACCACAGGAAGGCAAACATGTGTGAGGAGGTCTCACTGAGCACATCAGAAGCCAGGCTGCAGTGCAGTAGGAAGCATCCCATTTTTGTGGCATGAGGCAACATCAGGTCATGATCATGGAGCTTATGCACTTCATCAGCCCCTGTGCCATCCTTGGGGTGCTGCAGCATCAGTCCCAGAAGAGGGACTTTGGGATTAGCCCTCAGGGCACTCCCTGCTTCCCTCCAGAATCACAGAATGGTTTGGGTTGGAAGAGACCTCCAAGATTGCTCAGTTCCAACACCCCTGCCATGGGCAGGGATGGCACCCACTAGGCCAGCTTGCCCAGCTCAGGCTGGAGGGGCTCACAGGAAGGGCCAAAGGCAGGAGCTACATCTCCACTCCGTGTCTTGCCTTCACAAAAGGCTTCCAGTGCAGACACCATGGCACTGGCCACTGTGTCAGGGGCTGTGCCTGGCCTGCAGTACCTCAAGCAGATACTTCACCCATGTGCATGTAGAGCTGCCACCAGCCAGGCCTCTGCCTGCCACAGGGGTGACAACCTTTCTCTGGATGCCACCACTAGGAGTTTCAAAGGCTGGACAGAAAGGACAGACAAAGGGCAAAGAGGAGAGCAGCAGGCTGCTGGCAGAGACTCCTCCTGGGCCTTTATTCCTCTTGCAGCTGAATGAGATGCTGATAAAGAGATGTGAAGGATTTTGGTGCCACATGCTGCTCTGCCATGGAGCTTCTGATCTATGGATTACACTTTACCAAAGAGACAGCTCTGTGGAAAAATGATTCTAAGGAAGAAATGTCACTGCTGCAAAAGAGAAACTCAGGGAACCATTTTCTGGGGTCATTTCTCTTTGAAAAACACCCTAGAAAGCCACAGGGAGACTCTTAATCCAGTGCCAGGGACTTGGCTGCTGGCTCCAAGCAGGAGAGCTCCAGTGTCCTCATCCCGAGAGGCTCATGTGCTAATCCCACTCACAGCTTGGTGCTTTGAGGCAAACAGGGCTGAGCTTGCTTTCAGTTGCTTCTCCAAAGACATAAAGACAATCCTATATGGTTTGACTTCTGAGGCCCAGTACAACCAGGCAGATGGCCCCAATATTTGTGCTTGTGGCATGAAGTAATCCAGAACCTTCTAAAGAGCCAGGCATGCCTCTGACCTTCAGGCTTTGACCTAATGCTCATCTGAATAAAACCCCACATGGCAGATAGTATCACAGTATCCCAGTATGTCAGGGGTTGGAAGGGACCTAGAAAGAACATCTAGTGCAACCTCCCTGCCAGAGCAGGATCACCTAGACCAGCTCACACAGCAATGTGTCCAGGCAGCTCTGGCACCCTTACTATCAAATGTTAGGACAAGAGGGAATGGGAGCAAGTTGGACCACAGGAGGTTTAGTATTAACACGAGGAGGAACTTGTTTGCAGTTCAGGTGCCAGAGCACTGGCCCAGGCTGCCCAGGAGCCTGTGGAGTCTCCTTGTCTGGAGCCATTGCAGAGCTGCCTGGACACATTGCTGTGTGAGCTGGTCTAGGTGCTCCTGCTCTGGCAGGAGGGTTGCACTAGATGATCTTTCTAGGGCCCTTCCAACTCCTAACGTACTGTGTGACTTATCCATAGCCACCAGCAGCTCGTGTGCCTCTGGGACTGCAGTGCCAAGCCCAGCAGCACTCCTGCACAGTCAAGCAGGTCACTGCAAAGTAGCCAGCAACACTGTCTGAGCCTGACTGGGAAAATCCCAGTGGAACAGCTGGGGCTTCAATGGGAAAAGAGATTCTTTTTATACAAAATGAGGTCCTTTTCGTACTTAGGTCCTTAGGCAAGGAGGCTAGGGAGGGCTCTGGAGCACAAGTGTGCTGAGGAGCAGCTGAGGGCACTGGGGTTGGTTAGTGTGGAGAAGAGGAGGCTCAGGGGAGACCTTAGCTCTCTCTACAACTCCCTGACAGGAGGTTGCAGTGAGCTGGGGGTAGGTCTCTTCTCCAGGGTTAACAGGGAGAGGACAAGAGGAAATGGCCTCAAGTTGCAGCAGGGGAGGTTTAGATTAGATATGAGGAGAATTTTCTTTCCTGAAAGGGTTGTTAAGTCTTGTCCCAGGCTGCCCAGGGAGGTGCTGGAGTCACCATCCCTGGAGGGGTTTCAGAAACATTTAGCTGTGGTACTCAGGGCCATGGTTTAGTGGTATGGGGGTGATAGGGATGGTTGGACTTGATGAGCTTAGAGGTCTCTTCTAGCCTTTGTGATTCTGTGATTCTGTCTGCTAGCCTTGCCTGCTGCCCTGCTGGCCCTGGTGAGGTGCACCAGCAGGGTGCTGAGCATCCACATCACCTTCCTGTGCCAAGGGTGATCCCAAGCAGTACCTGCAGGATGAGGATGCCTGCAGGATGAATTCCCTCACAGCACAGTCTGAAAGCCAAAACTCAGAGAAGGACCCAGACTTTCCACTGCTCACCAAACTGTCCAGCATCTCCAACTAACACTGCTGCATCATGTGGAACCTATAATCCCTCCCTGGAGCACTGCAAACAGTATCCAGGAGGCTTTCACCTTCAGCTCACAGCACTGAGGCCCTACAACAAGCAGCTTAGTCCCCACAGGTGAGTGTCAGCAGACCTTCCCCAGCCTGGAGAGGCACCTGCAGGTTCCTCCAGACCCCAGGGCCAGGAACCAATGGAGGCTTTCACCTCTGAATCAGTGCATCACTTTCACCAGTCTATCAATCCCTGAACCTCCAGGACCCCATGGTTGGACTTGATGATCTTAGAGGTCTCCTCCAACCTTAATGATTCTGTGCCCACACCACTTGTACTCTGCTTGCAGATGGGAGACAGCAAAAGCTCACACTGAGAGCCTTGGCTGCTCCTTATCATAAAGTCTCCATGCCCTTATATGCTTTCTCCTCCAAGTACAGAACAATAGCCCAAGCTTTTACNCTTACTATCAAATGTTAGGACAAGAGGGAATGGGAGCAAGTTGGACCACAGGAGGTTTAGTATTAACACGAGGAGGAACTTGTTTGCAGTTCAGGTGCCAGAGCACTGGCCCAGGCTGCCCAGGAGCCTGTGGAGTCTCCTTGTCTGGAGCCATTGCAGAGCTGCCTGGACACATTGCTGTGTGAGCTGGTCTAGGTGATCCTGCTCTGGCAGGGGGGTTGCACTAGATGATCTTTCTAGGGCCCTTCCAACTCCTAACGTACTGTGTGACTTATCCATAGCCACCAGCAGCTCGTGTGCCTCTGGGACTGCAGTGCCAAGCCCAGCAGCACTCCTGCACAGTCAAGCAGGTCACTGCAAAGTAGCCAGCAACACTGTCTGAGCCTGACTGGGAAAATCCCAGTGGAACAGCTGGGGCTTCAATGGGAAAAGAGATTCTTTTTATACAAAATGAGGTCCTTTTCGTACTTAGGTCCTTGGGCAAGGAGGCTAGGGAGGGATCTGGAGCACAAGTGTGCTGAGGAGCAGCTGAGGGCACTGGGCTTGCTTAGTGTGGACAAGAGGAGGCTCAGGGCAGACCTTAGCTCTCTCTGCAACTCCCTGCAAGGAGCTTGCAGTGCCATGGGGNCACTGCAAACAGTATCCAGGAGGCTTTCACCTTCAGCTCACAGCCCTGAGGCCCTACAACAAGCAGCTTAGTCCCCACAGGTGAGTGTCAGCAGACCTTCCCCAGCCTGGAGAGGCACCTGCAGGTTCCTCCAGACCCCAGGGCCAGGAACCAATGGAGGCTTTCACCTCTGAATCAGTGCATCACTTTCACCAGTCTATCAATCCCTGAACCTCCAGGACCCCATGGTTGGACTTGATGATCTTAGAGGTCTCCTCCAACCTTAATGATTCTGTGCCCACACCACTTGTACTCTGCTTGCAGATGGGAGACAGCAAAAGCTCACACTGAGAGCCTTGGCTGCTCCTTATCATAAAGTCTCCATGCCCTTATATGCTTTCTCCTCCAAGTACAGAACAATAGCCCAAGCTTTTACAACACCCCAGGCTCCAGGTGCCACAAAGCAGCCTCTGTGTGTGCTCTGCTTTGTGCACAGCTTTGACTTACAGGATCTCTTAATCGTCCAGTTTTGTTTACAAGGTACAAAGGCAAAGCTCCAGAGCAGCTTTCCACCCCCTGCAAGCACTGATATTGTTATTTATTTATAGCTCCTTCTTTACAGAGAGCCTGTGGAGAGGAGCAGAGATGTCACTCAGAGGGGAAGGCAGATGGATGGACTCCATCACCACGTGGAGGGGCCTGGGGTGCTCCACAAAGGAAACACAATTCACAGCAGAAGAGAGATTACCCAAACAGTAACCCATCCTTGTCTGTCAGGTGCTGTCTTGATACCAAGCACAACAAACAAAGCAAAAGCTCCTTTTTCTAGGCCTAACAGTGCAGTACAGATCTCTTCTCCAGTTCAGGCTGAGGGCACTGGGGTTGGTTAGGCTGGAGAAGAGGAGGCTCAGGGGAGACCTCCTCCTTCTCTCCAAGTCCATGAGAGGAGGCTGGAGTGGGGTGGAGGTTGGTCTCTTCTCCCAGGTGATAGGACAAGAGGAAATGGCTTCAAGTTGCCCCAGGGGAGGTTCAGATTGGCTATTAGAAGGAATTTCTTCCCCCAGAGGGTTCTCAGGCATTGGCCCAGGCAGGTGGGGGAATGCCTGTCCCTGGCATTCAGTGTTTGCTGTGCTGCTTGGGGCCATGGTCTAGTGGTGAGCATGGCAGTGCTGGGTGGCTAAGGACACTCATCTCAATACTGATTGTGTGAGTCTAAGCTTGCCCAAGTTGCAGTGACACAAGAAGCTGCTTCTGTTTCCACTTCCTTAGCTATTGAGGCACATGCAAGTTTCAATCTCAAGGCTTGTCTAATGGATATGCTTGTGTCACTCACTGACCACTCAAAGGGTCTTCATGATCTTTAAAAGTTGCTTTTACTAAGTTGGGAAAAAAATCTCCCATCCTCAGCTGCTGTAAACCATTTGGGTAGGCTACAGTAAAAAAGGCTCTTTCTTAAAGCAACAGAGGAAGAAGGAAGCTGGTCTGCTTTACCCAGGCAATGATCAAACTTGTTGAAGATGGACAAGGATTGATTCTTAACTTGGAAAGATGGTCAGCACTTCACAGACACCTAGAGATTGCCCTGAAAGCACTGAGCAAACGAACTCCCTTCAGAGGGTACAGGATGATCCTATGATATCAAGCTCAGCTGAAGAAGGGAGAATGGAAAACAGGAAGAATTTAACAGAGAAAGAGAGAAGAGTGAAAGATAATTAATAGAAGAAAAAATCACTGGAATAAACTAGCCCAACAACAGGCTGTGGCACTTCACTTCAGCCCATCCTGGAAGGGAGAAGGTCTGCCTGGAGATGAATTGCCATTGCTCAGGGCCCATCCTGCACACCTCTGCTGAAGGCAGCAGCCAGCACAGACAGCCTGCTCCAGGGACAGAGCTCTTCCTATCCAGCTATCAGCATCCTAATACTTCCCTGGGGAACTGCAAGTACTTCTAACCAACCTGCCAATTAAACCAATGATGCTCAGTTAGTTTCTCAGGGACAGACCTTCACAGGGACCTGTGGCACCTTCCCTTGTCAAGCTGGGCAGACCTATCTGTTCCACACACCCCATGCCCTGGAGCTCAGCCATCTCCTCCACTGCCTATCTGACATCTTCTCAGCTTGGCATGGCCCATGCAATGCCCTTTTGATTTCCCCACTTCCCATACCATGACAATATCCCAGGACTGAGAGACCTAAGGACTTGTGGTTGACAGTCTGGGAGACAGGAGCTGCTACATCCCAAAATGTCCTTTGCTAGAGAGTTGCAAACTGACTCTTTGAACACTCTGGTCCTTCATGAGCCATAAGCAGCTCAGTTACACAATGCTCCATGAAAATGGACACCAGGTAAAGGAGCACAAATCTAACCAGAGGACTAGTGGTGTGCCCCAGGGCTCAGTGCTGGGGCCAGGACTGTTTAATATATTCATCAATGATTTGGATGAAGGGGTAGAGTGTTCCCTCAGCAAGTTTGCAGATGATCCCAAGCTTGGAGCAGTGGCTGGCACACCAGGAGCTGTGCTGCCATCCAGAGTGACCTGGACAGGCTAGAGACATGGGCAGGGAGAAACTTAATGACATTTAACAAGGGTAAATGTAAAGTACTGCATCTGGGAAAGAACAACCCCATGGATCAGTACAGACTGGGAACTGATCTGTTGGAGAACAGCCCTGGGTAAAAAGCTCTAGGAGTGCTGGTGGCTAGGAGGATGCCCATGAGGCAGCAATGTGCCCTTGTGGCCAAGAGGCCAATGGCATCCTAGGATGCATTAAGAGGAGCGTGGCCAGCAGAGCCAGAGAGGTTCTTCTCCCCTCTCCTGTGCCCTGGGGAGGCCTCCCCTGGAATCCTGTGTCCAGTTGTGGGCCCCTCAGCTCCAGAAGGATAGGGAGCTGCTGGAGAGAGTCCAGCACAGGGCCAGCAAGATCCTGAAAGGAGTGGAGCATGTGCCCTAGGAGGACAGGCTGAGAGAGCTGGGTCTCTTCAGCCTGGACAAGAGGAGACTGAGAGGAGACCTCAGCAATGCTTAGAAATATGGGAAGGGTGAGTGTGAGGAGGAGAGAGCCAGGCTCTGCTCAATGGCATCCAATGGTAGGACAAGAGGGAATGGGAGCAAGCTGGACCACAGGAGGTTTAGTATTAAGCTGAGGAGGAACTTGTTTGCAGTTCAGGTGCCAGAGCACTGGCCCAGGCTGCCCAGGAGGCTGTGGAGTCTCCTTGTCTGGAGCCATTGCAGAGCTGCCTGGACACATTGCTGTGTGAGCTGGTCTAGGTGATCCTGCTCTGGCAGGGGGGTTGCACTAGATGATCTTTCTAGGTCCCTTCCAACCCCTGACATACTGGGATACTGTGATACTGTGATGTTTTAGCATGGACACCTCCAGGATCTATGTAGGTAGGCACAGCTTGGAGCCACAGCATGCTGGTGTCCTATGTCTGCTCTAGAGGAGAGCAGGTTAAGAGCTCTACATCTTGCCTTGCTGTGTGTTTTCTAAGCCATATGTTTCCCACCTCTGACCTTCTCCCACTTTTGGGCTCAGTTTGCAAACCACATGGGCAGGGATGACAAAGTAGCCTCTAGATCTGCAGTTAGGTATTCTCCAAAGCCATGGTGGCCATGGCAGGAACTGGTCTGGGAGTAAACGGACCATTTATTTATGGATTGCAAACAAGAGCATTCAATTCTTCATAACAACAGAGCAAAGCTGAAGGTTCCCTCTGTGTCTGAGCCTCTGGACACCCAGCTCCTATAAGCAGGCTGAGGCAGGCAGGAGGCAGCTAAAAGACAGAAGTCACTTATCACCTCTGCCACAAGATGATTAACACTTGAATGTAGATCAGGGAAAAGCTTTAGAAGAGAAAGAGAGTTGGGTTGTGAGCAGCCAAGGGCTCTCTAGGGCAGGTACAACTGCACTTGTCTCATCTCCAGGATAACAGCAGGAATAAAGAGCTGCTGAGACACAAACTCCTCCCCTTGGCCAGAGCTGAAAGCTGATGGAGTCTGACCCAGTGAAGCCCATCCCTGCCTCTGGGAGCTCCTGCCTGCAGGCAGCTCAGCAGAGAAGCAGCCTATGGCCACCTGGCCTAGCTTGGGTATAAGAAGGCATTCCATGCCACCTAGGTCATATTCAGTCCTTGAGGCTTTGATATCAAGCATGGGACTTGGGGTTTCTTGCATGAGAGCTGAGCCAAGCAAACAGGTGCTTAATTAAGCTAATTGGCACCTAATTAACAACTAGTATGTGTATATATAAGGAGAGGTCTGGGCCTTGGGAAGATCAGCAGTCTAGCTTTGCTTTCACCTCTGAATCAGTGCATCACTTTTGCCAGTCCATCAATCCCTGAATGTCCAGGACCCTGTGGTTGGACTACAGGACTCTGTCTGTTCTGCCTTCCATCTCAGTTCAAGAGTTCCCGAGTTCCAGGCTCCAGCCCTGAGTCTGAGTCCTGGCTGCTGCTGAGTCCTCCTGCTACAGCATCAGTGGGGAGGGAGTTGCCATCAAGTGGGTTTGGGTCTGGCATTGGCTTGTGTGTGTGTGTGTGTACTTCATTTTGTTGTTATTATTTTTCATTAAAGTAGTTTCAGTTTCATTTCCAACCCCCAGGTCTCTTTCTGTTAATTTCCCCTTTCCCTCCCTGGAGTGGGGGAAAGGGGATGACAGAGAATATCTGTCCCTGGATTAGTGGTTGGCCCAGACCTAACCTTGGACACAAGCAAACCTCCTAGATTTGGAGGAGGACCAGTTCCTTGTGGCAACTTGGATGGGAATTAGCCAGAGGTGAGAGCCCTAGAGCTGGGGTAGAAACCAAGCACAGGCAAGGTAGGGACTCAAGAGAGAGCAATCCCAGCACTGTTGGGTTGGGAGTTAGAAGGCAGCAAGGTCATGAGCAGCTCTGGGAGGGAGAGAAGAGCAGGAGCTGGTGCTTGGGAAGCACAGGGTGAAATCAAACTGGAGAAATCAATAAAGGGAAAGGACAGAGGGGGGCAAGGGGATGAAGGAAGAGATAAATTAAAGGCTTGCCTGGGGGTTATGATGGCTAGTGAGCAATAAATTAAATTAAAGAGGGCACCAGGGACAAGCAAGGTAGTGTGAAAAATTAATTAAAAGGAAGGGAGGCATAACCAAGGCATAAAACATGGGTGCTGGGGAAAGATTAGAGGAGCCAGGCAATGAAGGGGCTTGGGAAAGTGTAATAGGAGCCAAGGCAGAGCTGCCAAGGTGTGTGAGGGTCAGGTAAACAATGCAGGTGCTTTCTCCAGACTATGAGAAGCAGGAAACCAGTGAAGAAGAAAGGCAGCATCTTGCAGGAGGAGGCAGCATGGCTAGTGCAGAGGTGCTGCTATGCCAAGCTCCACTCCTTGGCTTTTGCTGCCAAAATACAACAGGGTATTGATCCCCCTCCCTTGCCTGTAACCGGTCTCCTTCCACCAAGCCCTCTGCCCCCAGAGGAGAGGGCATGGCTGCTGCCTGCAGGATGAGCCATGGCAGGCTGGGCTATAGAACACTGGCCCAGGTTGCCCAGGGAGGTGGTTGAGTTCCCATCCCTGGAGGCATTGCAGGTGAGGCTTGCCAGGGCTCTGGGCAAGCTGCTCTAGTTGGGGATGTCCCTGGCCACTGCAGGGGGGTTGGACTAGATGAGCTCCAGAGGTCCCTTCCAACCCTAACCAGTCTAGGATTCTATGATTTTAGCTTGGGCATCTTAATGCATGTCTGCTGAGACAGAAGGAAAGGGGTGATCAGGTCAGGCTCAAGCTGGCTGCCTGCAGGACTGTCCTCTGGCTCTCTAAACTGAAACCACAGACTCCCTGCAGCTCCTTCTGAAGGCATCTCCAAGCTCCTGAGAAAAAAGCCACTACCCTCTCAGGCAGTGCAGGTCAGGTTAGCCCATGCCCTGCTGCAGATGCACCCTTCCTTCTTCAGGCTCATGGGGCAGGCAGGCTTTAGGTGATGGGCAGAGGACCCTGCTCTCAGTGGGTTTGTGTGGCAAGGCAGATTTACATCCTAGTCCCTGCTGGCTCCTTTGGCCCCTGGGGACTTGACTGCCAGGTCTCAGACTGCACAGGAGAGAATCCTGCTTCCCTCAAGGGTCATCCTGGGGTGAGCCCCCTTCACCCTTTGATGCTGAAGCTGCTCCACTTTGAACAAAGATACCCTAACATCCAATCCAAACCTCCCCAGAGAATCATTAAGGTTGGAAGAGACCTCCAAGATGATCAAGTCCAACCTACTAGTGACTTTCCAGTACCTAAAGGGAACTTCCAAGCAGGCTGCAGAGGGCCTGTTTGCAAAGGCCTGCAGTGAAAGGACAAGGGGCAATGGTTTTAAATTGGAGAAGAGTAGATTTAAAGTGGACATTAGAAAGAAGTTGCTCCCCACGAGGGTGGTGGAACACTGGCCCAGGTTGCCCAGGGAGGTGGTTGAGTTGCCATCCCTGGAGGCATTCCAGGTGAGGCTTGCCAGGGCTCTGGGCAAGCTGCTCTAGTTGGGGATGTCCCTGCCCACTGCAGGGGGATTGGACTAGATGAGCTCCAGAGGTCCCTTCCAACCCAAACCATTCTAGGATTCTAGGATTCTATGATTTAACTACCTGGGCCATGCCACTAAATCATATCCCTAAGCACCACATCTACATGGGTTTTGCTTCCCCTCCAGGGATGGAGACTCCACCACTGCCCTGGGCAGCCTGGGCAATGCCTAACCACTCTTGCAGGGAAGGCATTGTTCCTAACTCATGACATCCTCTGGGAGAACCAGAATCAGAGAACCAAGTGGATGGAGAGAGCAAGACTCAGCAGCCTGCCACTTGTGCATCTCACTTGGGCACCAGGGAACGTGGACTCTCCCCAGGTCTTGTTTGTGTCCACCTTTGTGAGACAGGAGTGGAGCAGCTCTCCAGAGGCTCAGCAGCCACCTCAAGGCATCAATCTGCATGCAAGCAGGTCCCTGGGGTCCTGCAATGCCAAGAGCTGCACGGAGTCACCCCAAACCCTGCAGCCCAGCAGCTGCTTGCCAGGCTCAGGTGCATCAGCAGGAAGGCAGCAGTCAGTCATAGGGCTGGCCTTTGTGGCTTTCAAGGGATTTGCTGGTGTGTGCCAAAGGATGAGCAGCAGCTCCTCAGCTCTCTGCAGGGCAGCATGGTGATATTGAAAATTCTGGAAAATAGGCACTTGGCACAGAATTAATGGAGAAAGATAGAGTTACCTTTAATTGGAATTCCACACCTTCAAGATCTTCAACATGGACATGCATGCCTGCCCCAAGGGATTACACCTTTGAGAGGTTTTATTTGTAATTAACATATTGATATCTATAGCCAACCCTGGCACTAGGTTTTCCAGTGGCCCACCCCTGGTGGTCTCCAGCTGAGCCCCTGGAGAGAGCCCACATGGGGCTTGGCCCTCTTCTGCTGTTTTGTCTTCAGGCTATCTGCAGGTGGCTTCTTCAAAACACCATGTCCTTGGCAAGGCATGGGAAACTCTGAGATAGTCCCTCAGGAAAAGGCCTAGTGGCTTCTAATATGTGAACAATCCAGGAAGCTTCACATAATTCTAAAAGTCCTAAAAATCTACAGAACACACTTAAATCTTTAGGCATCAATGGATTGCCCCAACACCACCATTTCGGCACTGACAGATGCTCTCTTTGTCACTCAGCTCTTGCTCTCAGCTCTGAAGCAGCCAGGCCTCACAGTATCTCAGTATGTCAGGGGTTGGAAGGGCCCTAGAAAGATCATCTAGTGCAACCCCCCTGCCAGAGCAGGATCACCTAGACCAGCTCACACAGCAATGTGTCCAGGCAGCTCTGCAATGGCTCCAGACAAGGA
>VWZO01004841.1:330872-348093 GCA_013396975.1 Bucco capensis
GTGACTCCAGCACCTCCCTGGGCAGCCTGGGACAAGACTTAACAACCCTTTCAGGAAAGAAAATTCTCCTCATATCTAATCTAAACCTCCCCTGCTGCAACTTGAGGCCATTTCCTCTTGTCCTCTCCCTGTTAACCCTGGAGAAGAGACCTACCCCCAGCTCACTGCAACCTCCTGTCAGGGAGTTGTAGAGAGAGCTAAGGTCTCCCCTGAGCCTCCTCTTCTCCACACTAACCAACCCCAGTGCCCTCAGCTGCTCCTCATAGACTTATGCTCCAGAGCCCTCCCTAGCCTCCTTGCCCTTCTCTGCACACACTCCAATGCCTCTGGGTCCTTCTTGGACTGAGGGGCCCAAAACTGACCCCAGCACTCTAGGGGTGGCCTCCCCAGTGCTGAGTATAATGAAATGCTCCAGGAGCAAGGTGGTGAAATCAGCAACTTTCTGGCTTCTTTCCTGAATTCTCCAGTTCAAAGCAAGCAGGAAGCCAATCTCAGGCCTGTGCTTCTGTTGATGGAGGCAGGTGGCCATCTGTCTGTCTCTCTTGCATTTCTTGCTCACCCTTATTGCTCTCCTTAAGCCAAAAATAAAGCTGTGCTCAGATGCCATATTTGCTGCATCTACAAGGCCAGAGCCATCATATCCCATCAAGCAGACGCTGCCACGGCCTTGAAAGCAGAGCTGAGAAATGTTCTGTAAAGGGAGGCTATTTTTGTGTTTCATTTCAAGGCATCCCCTTGACTTCTGCTTTCTGACTCCCTCTCCAGCTCCAGCACTCAGAGGTGCAGCCAGAAAGCTACAGCTGGTTAGGAGAGGACAGAGGGAAGGAGCAGCACTGAAGCACTCACTTTGCCTCCTGTCCCCAGTGCCTCAGCACTTCATGGAGTCATGTTGTCATGCTCATAACTCAAGTTCAAGCTGGAGCAGAAAGACTTCTGGGGGCTGAGAAGTGAGAAATTCAGGCCCAGCTCCTCAATGCTGAAGCCACCAAAGGGAACCTGGGTAAACTATGGTGGAGAACTTGAGCCCCGAGGCAGACACTTAGGCCCATGAAGTCCTGCTCCCTGGCCTTTCTCTCCATAACACACAATACTGCTTGAGTGGGCAGCAGTTGTTCTTGACAGGAGAGGTAGAAAACACCTTGCAGGTGATGGGGATACCAAGCCAAGATGGTGAGAAGCTGGTGGTTCAGAGGCAGGTAAGAGGAATCCATCCTCAGCCCTTCAAGCCATCAGCTTGTTTCTCTAAGAGGGATTTTGGGTGCTAATAAATGCACCCCACTCCACTCCAAGCCTGTAAGCACTCTTTGAGCTCTTCCCAAACCCTCTCTCCAAATGGGTTCCCATTCAATGAACAGCCAGAGGATAGAATCATAGAATCATAGACTGGTNGGATGTGACAGTCCAGCAGCACCTGAGGCAACTCTGTTCTTCCCTCTGGAGCAAGACAGAGACTTTGCAGGTTCCATTCACCTGAAGTTTAAGCACAGTCCTCAAGCAGAGCAGAAGAGATGGCTCCTGTGACCATCTGTCAGCTGTGCCTACCCAAGCATTTTCCATTCCTGCACTACCTTAACCTGAATTAAGGTTGTGAGGCTTGAGAGGCTTTGGGAAACAGATCATTTCCAAAAAGCAAATCCAGACAAAGCAGAAAACCCCAAATCCCCCAATCAGATCATTGCAATTGACAGGTTAGTTGGATAAGATCAAGGTTTGCAGAACACTTAATTCTCAGGTACAGTGTTCAGGATGAATTGCTTGCTCAGCTCTTAGAAGAATCAAACCTTCTGGTTGATCGCAGGAAGCCAGCTCAGCTCTCAGCATTAATCCTTGGCTCAGGGAGGTGTGATTAACCCATGGCTGGCTCGCAGCACAAGAGCTCTGACTGCACTTAGAGGTTTAAAATTGGATAGATGCTTGAGGTTTCAAGGTTTATCAATCTCAAAGCAGGTACAGTGCAATCCACTGGATCATGTGTGCTATCTGAAGACATCCCTGATTTTCTGGCCAGCCTTACTCTCCTCAAAGAACACCAAATGCTCTGCTCTCCTCATGTACTGAGAAATTACTGAGCTACAGAACTTTCTGCTTGCAGACTGCATGATCAGCTGGAAGGTCCAGAGCAGGAGGGCTGCCTAGGCAGAGCTGCTGGCAAAGACATGTCATGAGATCCATCACTTGACATCTGGAAACACCACAGCCTTCCTGCTGTCTTGGCAGAGCAGTTGAGAGCTTCATGCAATCACTGTGCTTATTGAAAAGGACAGGTGACCCATAGGGAGAGAGCAAAGCAGCATCTTCCACTAACTCAGCCCCAGCAGAGCCATGTGAGCCTGGCATGGGCAGAGTGAAGGTCAGCAGCCTGCATCCACCTCTGAAAAATGGGGTGCTGGCAAAGCTGATCCTTTCTTGGAACTGCTTGGCTTTCCACTCCAAGCCAGCTAAGCTCAACTCCATGTAGGCAGAGAGCATACAGGGGCAAAGGGAGAGGATGGCTCCATCACAGAGCACTTCAGAGCTGGCCAACACCAGGATCTGAGCCTGCAGATCACACTCCTGCTGCTTGCCACCACTAAATGACTCCTAACCATCTTCAGTCAGAACACTCCCCAACATACTCTGCTTCCACAACAAACTCTAGTGCCAAGAATATGGCTTTTCTAGCCCCAAACTCATCTGCTTCCCTGCAGAGAGTGGTCCCAGAGCAGGGTCTTTGTGTGAGGCCAGTGTTTCCCTGCAGCCTGCTCCCACCAGGCAAGGATGAAGCCACTCAAGACACAACCTGTTCCAGCTGAACCACCTGCTTGGGAACATCCTCCAGCCAAATGCTGACAAACATTGCACATGCCATTAGGTTATTTCCAGCACAGACATATGGGCAACCCTTCCAGAAAGTCTACCTAGAGAGGACTTTTATCTCACTCTTTGCAGTTATTTACTGTAGAGAAAAACTAAGAAGTGTTAGCTTTGGAGGGAATTTCTGTTGGTGTCCTCCCCAGCCCAGCCCAGCCTTCTGCCCTTCAGAGCCTGCAGGGCAGCTCTGCCTCTGGAGACAAGAATGATGACTTTATTTCATAGAGGACCTCATCACACGGAGTCTAGAGCAAAGGATTCCCAGAACCTTGGCAGAAAGTGGCAAGCCAGACTTGTCCTCTCTGGGTGCTCTGAAGGCTCCAAGTGCTGGAGCATGTTGAGGGTGTGCATGCTTGAATCTGCTTAGCTCATCTCTCCTTTCATCTTCTGGGACAGACTGGGCTCACTGGCTCTCCAAAGAGACAGCATTGCTGTGACAGACCCAAGGGTCACTTGCCAAGGAGCTTTTTAACCACTTCTCACTGCCTCTTCTAACAGTTGCCTACAAGGACACTCTGTCTCTTTGTGGCTTTCACAAAGGTCTATTTGGTCTCAACAGTTTGCACTGCAGGGATTGTCCTCCTGGACTGGGCACTGGGGAGGCCACAGCTCCAATCCTGGGCTCAGTTTGGGCTCCTCGCTCCCAGAAGGACATTGAGGTGCTGGAGTGTGTCCAGAGAAGAGCATTGAAGCTGGGGAAGGGTCTAGAGCACAAGTGTGCTGAGGAGCAGCTGAGGGCACTGGGGTTGGTTAGTGTGGAGAAGAGAACGCTCAGGGGAGACCTTATCTCTCTCTACAACTCCCTGACAGGAGGTTGCAGTGAGCTGGGGGTAGGTCTCTTCTCCAGGGTTAACAGAGAGAGGACAAGAGGAAATGGCCTGAAGCTGTGCCAGGGGAGGTTCAGGTTGGATATTAGGAACAATTTCTTCCCCAAAGGGCTTGTCAAGGCCTGGAAGAGTCTGCCCAGGGCAGCAATGAAGTGACCATCTCTGGAGGGATTTAAAAGCTGTGGAGATGTGATGCTGAGGAACATGGTGTAGAGGTGATCTGGCAGTGCTGGTTAACAGTTGCACTCAATCATCTTCAAGGTCTCTTCCAATCCAGATGATTCTATGAGGCTTTCTAAAACAGAAGCCACTGAAGAGAACTGAGCTTCACTGCCCTCTGGTAAATAACACAAAGTCTGTGTGTGGTCAGGGCTGGGAACAAGGCTCAGAAAGCCCAGAGCCCAGCTCTGTACCACTTGGCACTTGACCTGCTCCGCTAGTGCAATCCTGTGCTGGGCAAGGATATTGCTGGTGAGCTAAAGAAACACAGAGCTGTTCTACTCAGGGTCATGGTTTAGTGGCATGGTGGTGATAGGTAGATGGTTGGACTCGAGGATCTTAGAAGTCACTTCCAACCTCAATGATTCAGTGATTCTGTATGTATGAGCCCACTCTTGCTGCTCTGCCTGAGCTGCCAATTGAGCACTGCCCACAGCAGAGCCTCTCCCTGCTCTTGTGGCTCTCCCACTCCTGCTGCTTCTGAAGGGCTGATGGTTCATGACACCTGTAGAGCCTCTGGAAAGAATTCAACTTCAGAATGAGCTCCATGACTTAGTCTACTGCCCATTCATCTCCTTGACAGAGGTATCTCAGGCAGAGAGGGTAACTCAGTCCCACAGTTAGGCTCTTTTCAGGGGTGCTGCTGACCCCTGTGAGTGCACCAGTCATGTCCCAAACCTCCCCCCACCAGCCACTGCAACCTTAGCCACAGCCTGCACCTGCCAGATCCACACCTGTGACCTCCTCCTGACCCACATCCTCTTGTCTAAATTAAGGAACCTGTTACATCTCTTCCTTCCCTGGCCCAGGGGGTGCTAAGAAGGTCACTATCAGATCATAGCTTAAAGAGCCACCCAGTGCCATCCTAATCCTGGAAGGACAGGAACTGGCGGAGCTGCTAGATGACCTGGGCAAGTGATTAGAGTCTGGGTTTATTTGTGCTTAGACACTCAGCTGTCCCACTCCAACACTGGGCTTTTGCTCACAGACAGACAGAACATTCCACCCCCATCCCCCAGTTTGTGCTGAGCTGCCTAAGGATGCTCTGTGTCCTCTCACTACAGGACACCTCCAACCCTGGATGGGTGGGCTCAGTAACAGCTGCTTCTGTGACTTTCCCAGAATAATGGGCATTTTCATCAGCCTTCCTAGCTCTCCAGAGTTCTGCTCATGGCTCTTCTCCAATTGCCTGAATGACAGGTATTTTCACAGCTTTGTCTGCCTCCCCCAAGAAACAGGCAGTTTCACAGCTCCCTCTGGACCCAACCTTTATTCTCTGCACTCCCAAGAACTGGAGGGAGAAGTGGAAAATGAAAAAAGCAAATAATCAACCAGCAGCATTGAAGGGTTCAGAAGTCCTGGGGAAGTGAAGAAGTCCCAGCTTGAGGGAGGTGCTGCAGCTGCAGCCCTGCAGTGTGTGCACACAGCATCAAACCCACCTGACAGTAAACAACCTGAATGAGATGAAGGCTCCATAGTTTAAATCACCTTTTAATATGCCAACAGCCAACACCAAACTTGGAACCACTCCTGGCAGTATTCTTCTTGAAAATGAGGGAAATCTGGTATTTCTCCAGTGCTGCTGAATCCCCTAATTTCATTTGCTGAGTTAAAGCCTATGGAATTAGGGCACAGGAGTTCTCTTATTCATGCAGAAAAGAGCTTTTAGCCAGCTCATTTGTTTAACATATCTGTATGTCAGAATGTTTTAGTCCTACTTTGTGTCAACATATTCTCACTACTACTAAGGGAAGGTATCTGAAGCTAGAAGCAGAAAATGGCTTCAGACAGACCATAAAGAAACCCAAATTCCCTTTCTCCTTTAACTGCCTGATTTTGGTTTGGAATAGTTCAGGTGAATCTTTACTGCTCTGTTACTTGGAGATTCCTGGATTACATTTCCAAATAAGGTCAGAGATGTAGAACACTTGGGTCCTTTTTTTACTGTGCATGGTCTCTCCTGGGCTCCACCAAGCTCCTACCCACAACAACAAGTTTTACCTGATGAGATTTATTTTTTCTCCCTCCCACCTAAGTAAATTCCCAAGGAAAAACCCAACCAGGATAGCAATGAAACCAAAGGTGTTAGCCCAGGACTGGAAAGCCTGCTCAGCTGGAAACTGAGGAGCTTGCTCTTCTCCATCTGGCTGGCAACTGGAGGGGAAAGTCCACTCTTGAGAACATCACACTGCTCCATCTCCATCTGGGCAATTGTGCATCATCTGATGACACCCTGAGATCTTAATCCACCCTCTGCTGAAGCAAACTCCAGGCTTTCTTCACCTAAAGTCCCATGACTCTATTCTTACCAAA
Organism: Bucco capensis; assembly: GCA_013396975.1. Classification (NCBI taxonomy): domain Eukaryota; kingdom Metazoa; phylum Chordata; class Aves; order Piciformes; family Bucconidae; genus Bucco; species Bucco capensis. Next base: position 337,082 of record VWZO01004841.1, read on the forward strand.
ACCAAAAACCCCAGAACACCAAGAGGAGATCTCCAGCATGGACTTCACTGCTTAGCAAGCAAAGCAAGTTTCTAATAGCCATGGTGATTCCTGGCCCAGCATTTCTCAGTCCTTAGGTGACACTGTCACTGGACCTGATCCCTCAACCCTCCACAAAACTCCTTCCTCAAAGAGGTGCTTTCAGCTCAGCCTTCCAGCTTCCTTCTAGCCTGGCCAGGCTAGGTCTGGGGGATCTTAAAGCTTGTGTCCTCACAGTACCAGACACTTTTGTGTTGGTTATCTTCCTAAACTGTGGCCTAAGGACACTACTGTGCTTGTTGGGCATGGGGAAACTCCTGTGTCCTGATGGAAGTGCTAGGAAGCACAGCCCCAGGTTGCTGGTGTTGAAGGCAACATCAAGAGCATGCTTTCTCCCAGCCCATTTTGCAGAGGATGCTCTGCTCACCCTGTGCAGAGGCAGTGCCAGCCTTCTGATCCTTCCCCACACCACCAGCTCTGCAAGGTGTCTGTCTGCCCTGAGCACAACGTTCCCCAGGAGCAGCACTTCTCCCCAGCTTCTCTTGGCAACCCCCTTGCTCTGGGGTGTGCCCCAGGAAAGACAAGAGCAGAGGCTCTCTCCATCACCTAGAGCTCATGCTCGTGTTCATGTCCACACACAACAAACTGCAAACAGAACTGCCAGATGGAATCTCAGCAATGAACCCCTGCTGAAACCATGTCCAAACCCATCACAACCTGCCCATCAGATGGAATGAAAGCCATCCTGTTCCTACTGCCAACAGTACATGAGGGACTGGCAGGTTCTCAGCACATCCATCAACCTTTGACTCCTTGACCGCTTAGCCCAGGCCAGGAAGAGGCTCCAAGAGAGCAATCCCTCAGCCTGAATGCAGGATGAAGCCCAGCCATACAATTCAGCATCTCAAGCAAGGTGTCCTTGTTGTCCCAAATGCCACCTGGCAGAGCAGAGCAGAGCAGAGCAGCAGCTAGGCACTGCAGGAGATCTCTCTCCCCATTCCTCACACCTCAGGGTACCTCCCAACCCACTTACTTACCAGGACTGGGCTGTGGGCACTTGGGCTTGGTCAGTCCTTCCCTTCACTGCTCCAGGAGCAGCTGCAGCACCACCCTACAGTCTCAGCTTCACCCTGCAAGAATCAGGACACAGAGGGGTTTTTGCCAGTTGTGGTAAGCAGATAATCCAGTACTTTCTAACCCTCAGCAGAGAAGGGTGTGCTGTACTGGAAAGAAAAGCTGCTGGCTGCTTGTCTGCAAGGATCACAGCCAGGACTTTCTGAGCTAAGACTCTGAGCTGCTTAGCAAGGAGCTCAAAGTGGAGCAGACAGAGGTTGGTTGTGTGTGCACAGGGAGAGCTGCTGGGGATGTGCTTCAGGTTGGCCTGGGGAATCCCACAGGAACCGCTACATCATGGGCTTGCTTGTGGAGAAGAAGGTAACCAGGGGAGAGAGGCAGGCAAGAGAGCTGAGATTTGGTCAGGGCAAACAGATTCTTCAAATTGAAACACAGAATCACAGAATGCCCTGAGTTGGAAGGGATCCACAAGGATCACAGCATTCCAGTATGCCAGGGGTTGGAAGGGCCCTAGAAAGATCATCTAGTGCAACCCCCCTGCCAGAGCAGGNCACAACACCAAAAGTCACCCCATGTGCCTGAGGGCCTTGTCCACAAAGCCTCTGGAATCCTGTCATAGAATCATAGAATCATAGAATCCTAGACTGGCCAGGTTGGAAGGGACCCTAAAGATCATCCAGTTCCAACCTCCCCGCACCGAGCAGGGATGCCAATCACTAGCCCAGGTCACCCAGGGCCACATCCAGCCTGGCCTTGAACACTGCCAGGGATGGAGCAGCCACAACCTCTCTGGGCAACCTGTGCCAGTGCCTAACCACTCTCTGGGGAAAGAACTTCCTCATAATCTCCAATCTAAATTTCCCCTCCTTCAGCTTATAACCATTCCCCCTTGTCCTATCACAGTCTGACCTCCTGTCAGGTTTAGTGCCATGACTGCATCCCTGGGGAGCCTGTTCCAGTGCTCCACTACCCTCTGGCTGATGAACCTTTTCCTGCTATCCAGCCTAGCCCTCCCCTGGCACAGCTTCATGCCATTCCCTCAGGTCCTGTCCCTGGTCACCAGAGAGAAGAGATCAGCTCCTGCTCCTCTGCTTCCCCTCGCCAGGAAGCTGGAGACCACAATGAGGTCTCCCCATGACTGTTTCCTAGGGAGCCTGTTCCAGAGCTCCACCACCCCCTGGGTCCCACAGTAAAGCAGACTTTTTTTTTCATGTTTCTTCTTCTTGTTGTTGTTTTTTTTTCTGTTTTAAAAGTGTGTCATGAAACTGAGTCAAACTTGTTTTCCAGTCCCTAAAGGGGGATTATAAAACACAAGGGGAGAGACTTTTTAAGCAGTCAGACTGTGATAGGACAAGGGGGAATGGTTATAAGCTGAAGGAGGGGAAATTTAGATTGGAGATTATGAGGAAGTTCTTTCCCCAGAGAGTGGTTAGGCACTGGCACAGGTTGCCCAGAGAGGTTGTGGCTGCTCCATCCCTGGCAGTGTTCAAGGCCAGGCTGGATGTGGCCCTGGGTGACCTGGGCTAGTGATTGGCATCCCTGCTCAGTGTGGGGAGGTTGGAACTAGATGAACTTTAGGGTCCCTTCCAACCTGGCCAGTCTAGGATTCTAGGATTCTGTGATTGGATTGAAACATTTTGTTGATGGAACTGAAATGTTCTGCTTGAAGTCAGCTCCTCTGGCTCCCTGGAGCTGCCAGGATAGCCCCTGGGACACTACACTAAGGTGCTCTCCCTTCCCTGCCATGGGCTGAGGTAGCTGGCTGGCACTGAGCTGTCACCTTGAGAGACCTGCCAGGTAGGAACACAATCAGGATATTAGAATTCAGAAGTGGGAGCTTCAGGACTTTTTACAGCATTTATTATGCTGGGCAACATCCAGCTACCCTCTGGGCAGGCTCCTGGTGGGGCTGGCAAGTGAAGGCTCCAGAGCATGGCTGCTCAGCCCATCAGCAAACCCTCAGTCCTCTACAAGCAAACACACAATGACTCCTCCCCTGGTCCCAACACTCCGTGCAAGGAGCTGGGAATTGTGGTTGAATGGATGGAGTGAGAACTGCTCTGTGGTTTGTGCTCTCCAGCCCTGAGCTCCAGGACAAGGACTGCCCCTCTGAGCTCACAGCCTGCACAGTCCAGAGCTGATGGGATCTGGATCCAGGTCTCCAGAATCCCACTCGAGTGCCTAAGCCATTAAGAAGAGCCAGGGATTTAACCCCATTCCTTCAAACCAGCCTTCTTGGGCTAGCAATGATCTACAGCAGAGGCAATAAATCACTGTGAGAGTCCTGCTCTGCTTTCTCCCCCCTCTTCAAACAAGTGATGATTCCCAGCTCCTGCCTTCCCAGCAATGCTTCCTGAGTAACTATGGCTTTTATTGAAAGAACACTACTTTTTCCAGCCTGCTCTGTGAAATACTGAGACACATGGGCTGCCCAGTCCTATGGGGAGGGCACGAGGGATGCTCAGGGCTCCTGCCAGTCATCATAAACCTTCTGGGGAACAGTTCATCCACCCAACCTGCCAGGAGAGACCTTCTGCACTTAAGAGGCTCAATTCAGTCTCACTTATGCCACAGCATTGCAAAAGGTCAAATTGGCTTTTAATTAAAACAGAAAAAGGTCTAAAGAGATAGAGAAATGAAGCACTGGGCTTCAAGCACCAGTGAGGTCACCCATGTCTAATGAGCTGAGCAGAGGTGACATGCTGGCTCTCTCAGCAGCATCCCCTGCACAGTCTGGCAGAGCACTGACAGATAATCTCTCCTCCACAGGAGTTCAAAACTCTGCATGAACAAGCCACCACAGTGACAAAGGCTAAAAGCAAGGGATGCTGCTGTGGGGCCACGTTTCCTGTCATCCAAGTACCCAACAAAGCTTCCAAGAGGATGAGCTTCCCAGTGCTGTTTCCTCAGTTGCCCTGCATTTCAATGGAGTCATGGTTTAAGTTTATTGAGTCTCTCCAGAGATCTGGTAGCATCTCTCAGAAGCTGAACTGAATATGTAAAGTGCTGGAATCAAAGAGCATCAGAAACTCTTGAGTTCTGCTCTTGGCTCCACTGTGCACCTCTTTGAGACCAAGGGCCAGATTACTGCATGTCTTGGTGCCCCTTATGATGTTAAGTTAGATAGAGATGAGTCCACACAGTCACCTGCTAACATGCAGTGGTGGCACAGAAACACCTCACCAGTAGCAAGACTTAGCAACATGGTTTAGTGGCATGGTAGTGATAGACATGGTTGGACTTGATTATCTTAGAGGTCTCTTCCAAGCTCAGTGATTCTGTGAAGACTAAGGAAGCTAAGGAATGGAAGTTCACCTCTGCTGCTGCATAACCTCTCATCTGCCATAGGTACAGCTCTGTGAAAGACCAAACTGTCCTGCTCTTCTACCAAGTTCCTAATGAATTGCAGCAGCAGGAGCAGCAGAGCCTAGCCCTTGCAGTGCAGTCTTGGGATTCTTCTAGAACCACTTCAAGCCACGATGTAGAAGAGAAGGAGGCAAGTACCCTGCCAAAATACAGCAGCATCTTGCAGGCAAAGGACCTGCACTAGAAGGTGCTGGTTGATTTCCACCCTGGGCTCCCATAGCATTTCCCTCCTCTCCCTGAATGATAACAGGCATAAAAATTAAATATGAATTCTCCAACAAAAAGCAGAAGACACTGAAGGGTAATAAATCACTGAGGCTGGATGGCATTCAGAGGAAGTTGGGGGAAGGAATAAAGGATGAAATAGCATAGATACTGACTAAGATATATCATAGACCCTTAAAAAAGCCACGACTCATCCTCAGGGCAGGAGGTTCACCACAATGGGCTGAATTTTGATGAAGCAGCAAAGGGAATTTGCCCTGCAAGGCAGAGGGCTTGGTAGGTGCTGCTCACAGTCCTACAGGGCTCAGATCATAGTGACTGTCACTCCTACCCCACCTCGTGTGGGGACAATGACCCTGAGGAAAACACCTTCTCATCTCCCCAAAGCCACAATTGTGTCCTGGTTGCTAACCACTGAGGTGAGGAGACCTGCAAACAAAGTATGTTCTGGGGGTTCCCAACATGTTTTGTACATGAAAAGACATGCCCTTCTCCCTCAGCCAAAGGGGCTGCAGGGATGTGGGGCTGGTGCTGCCCATCTCCCTCCCCAGGGCCACGTGGCCAGCAGGAGCTCTTAGGCTGGCACCAGCACTGGGTTTGACTGGGGACTCCACAAGAAGTCAAGAGGGGCCAGCCTGCACATACACATTGCTGAGCAGCAGCTAGCCCAGCCTGGATGACCTGAGATTCCTACATCAACATTCCCAGCAGGCTGAAGCCTTCCTCAGGATACCACCAGCAGCACACAACACTTCAGCACTGATTTGCTGCTAATAAACATGATCACCTTTCATTTTGCAAGCACCTCCTACTTCATTTAACTTCAAGATCTTGCTCTCCAGGGGTTTCCTCCTCAGCTGGGGCAGGAAATGAAATGGCAGAAAATGCAATTTAATTGGGGATAAAGCTCCCTCTTTGCACTGCCTATCACAATTATGTGTCATTCCCAAACAAGCGTGGAGCAGGTGGGAAACGGCAGCAGCTCTGGCTGAGCACCGAAGAGGCTGACACCAGCAGCAGGGCTCAGCAAGGATCAGCTGCTGCAACTTGGAAACTCCTTTTCTCTTTGCTTGCTTTCTTCCTTTCTTCCCTCCAACTTCTCAGAAAAAAGCCCAACTCCTTTTGGAATGGAAGAGATGCATTGGCATCTTTGTGAAGGCAAGTGGTTTGGAAGGAGAAGAAGGCAACTTCAGCATCCTGTGCTGGGGCACAGCAACAGTTCCTGCAAAAGGTGGGGCAGGGCTGGGGTTGGAGTGGAGATCCATCAGCACAGCCCCCTGCCTTCATGGAACACACCAATGGTAGTGCTACACCTGCTGCTTCCTCTCTGGCTATCACTTTGCTTCCCCTTACCACCCTGGATGAAATGCCTGTGTGGGTTTGATGCACCTCAAGGTGCTGAAGTTTGGCCTGGGAGCTGAGTTGGGTGAGGGAGGGTTTTTGCCTTCCCTCAAGTCATCCAGCCTCTTTCTCCATGCTCCAGGAACAGGAGGAATGATGAAACACTTCTGTCAAGTTAATATGGACAGTTTCAGCTGACCACCTGCAAAAGCAGAACCAGAGCAAGGAGCTTTGCAGATGGGTTATGCTGCTCACCTGGAGTTCTTCACTAACACAGGGACAGACCTGGAGTTCATCTTTTGTGCTGCTAGAGAGTCTTCATGGGAATTAGAGCAGCTTAGTTGGCTCAAAACCTTCCGAAAACAGCTACCACCTCTGAGGTGCTTCCACCACTGAGGTTTGGCACCTGAGGAAGCCCCAAATCAGACTCATCACGTGTGGCCCTCCATGCTGAGATGTTCTCCATCATAAGCTTTCCATGGGAGCTGGGAGCTTGGACCTGCTTGTCCCCAAACCTCTGCAGAACAGCACTTGTGGCACTTGTCTGCCTTCCAGGGGCCCTTCCAAACCCTGTGGTGACAGTGCCACCTGAGTGCTAGGAAAAACCAGCAGGAAACCAAACCACTGGACTTCAAACCAAACCCAGAACAGCTCAGCTTGGAGCATGAGTGTTCCCAGGCTCCAGCTTTGTCTTGCTTGGGTGTTCCTGACACAACCAAAGGCTCCTCCTGAGAAAGAAATGGCTGCAGTGTGAGTCAGAGCAGAACTCTCCACCCTTTGTGCCTCTCTGGGTGGTATCAGGAGCACCCTGGCTTTAAAGACAGCCTCTTTTTCTAACAGGTGTCTTCTCTGCACTTGCAGCCATGGGAGGCAGAGAGGAACTCTGCTGAACTGCTGCACTGTAATTAGCAGTTGCCTGTCATTGTCAAGCTCCTGCTCCTAGATCCTGATGCAAATGCACATCCTTTCATTTTAAGCAATACATCAGTTTGGCTCTAGTCTCCCCATGATCCCTTGATGTTACATTTTCTCCCTTGTGAATCAATATTCAGATCCTCTAATTGGAACTTATCTGCTCATCCAAGCTTGGGCTAGGCTTGTTTAGGAGCTGAGTGTGTCAGACACCGTGACTGAGTGATGGAAGCAGCAGAGCTGAACTGCACACAGCAGCTCTTGGGCAGAGCTGTTGTCTTGGGGGGGGTGTGGGGGTGTGGGGAGCTGCCTCTGCTCCTGCAGCCCTGCAGCTTCCCAGCTGGAGGTGGCTGGGAGCAAGACATACCTTGCCTGAGGCACACAGCCCAGAGACCTTTCTGTAATGGAGATCTGAAACCCTAAACATGTCCCAGCCCAGGACAGGATCAGGGACAGGTCACTTGTCCTGTTCCACTTCAAGAGACAAAGCTACAGCTCCTCACTGGTTCTAATTTTAACCCATGACGTCTCCATCTCCTGCCTGTAAATTCTCTCCTGCTCTCCAAAGGTCACCAGGCCACTTGGAAAGCTATTTTTCACAACTTTGCTAATCTGGAGGCACCTTGCTGCCTCTTCCCAGCAAGAAAAAACACTGACAACCAAACTAATGAGCAAGCAGCAGGACTGCAGGTTGGCTAAGGCTCTGCAGACAGGATTGGCCTTTCAGGGACCAGCCAGAAATTCATGAGATTCAGGAGTGCTTCCTGCCTCATCCCTTCCTGACCTTGGGCTCCAGCTCTGTGCCTCAGCCTCACCTCTACTAAGTAAGGCTAATAACTGCCCACAGCTGGTTGTGCAGATCCATTCATTTCTGGTTAGGGAATGATCTCTTGTGATGGGCACAAGGGCCCTTCCAGAATAAAAGCAGGCATTTCTTACCTTGTACCACCACTGGCTTCAGGGGAAGGAAGCTAAGGATGACTAGGGCTTGCTGGGCTTTGCACTAGGTAGTCTGAATAACCTCCTGAGGTCTGGTCTGAGTGCCTTAGAGTGGCTGTGCTGGAGCTCAAGAGGGAGCACTGCCCTGAGTCCAGCTGGCAGCACAGCCAAGGAGGGCAGAGCACACCTGGAGGAGCTCTGCATCTCCAGCCATCAGGACAGAGCAGCAAGGTCTCAATCCCATGCTCAGCTCCAGGATTGTCTCCCATGCCTTGCTGTCCATTTCTGGCAATAAATATTTCCCAGGAATAGCAGGTAGCCAGCTTCCTCCTCAAAATAACTGAGACTCTCCCAGCTGGAAGGGCTGGGCCCACAGGGGATTCACCAGGGACTGCTCGAGGATCATCTCCCTCCCCAGGATTCTACCAGATCACTTGATGAAGTCTTCAAGCCAGTGCACTACAGCTGCATGCCTGGACTGGTGATGGCATCAGGCACACACATGTCCTGAGCCTTCCATTGCAGGAGTGGGCAGTTACTCCAGAGCAGAAGGATGCAAAGGTCTACCCCATGCCTGAAGCTGCAGGGCAGGGGATGCTCCACAGCACGAGGTAGATCAGGAGGGGGTTTGCTCCTCACTCAGCTTTCCTTGTCATTTGTACTGATGAAGTCCATTGTTGGTGAATGGACATTCATGGACCATCTCTTACTTGAAAATTCAGTCCAGGACTTCAGCCTGGAGAATGAACCCAGGCATCCCCTCAGAGCTCAGACTGCTTTGAGCTTCATCACTTCTCTGGCACTGACACTGCTTGTGGCAGTGGCTGGAGGGAGCAGAGACCCACATCAGGCCTTTAGACATCCCCACAGCATCCCAGCTCAGCTGCCCTCCAACCAACCCTGGGAGGCTGGGACAACCCCAACCTGGAAACAGAATGAAAACCACCTCAACGTGCCCTTGGGGCCAAGAAGGCCAATGGCATCCTGGGCTGCAGCAGCAAGAGTGTGGCCAGCAGGGCCAGGGAGCTTCTCCTCCCTCTCTCCTCTGCCCTGGGGAGGCCACAGCTGCAGCATTGGGTTCAGTTCTGGGCTCCTCTGTTTGAGAGAGACAGGCAACTTGTGGAGAGGGCACAGAGAAGGGACACTGAAATGCTGAGGGGACTTGAGCAGCTCTGTGCTGGGCAGAGGCTGAGAGAGCTGGGGCTGCTTAGGCTGGAGCAGAGCAGCCTGAGGGGAGAGCTGAGCAGTGCTTAGCAATCCTTACAGGGTGGGGGGCAGGAGCATGGGGCCAGGCTTGGTTCTGGGGTGCCCAGGGACAGCACTAGAGGCAATGGGCACAAACTAGCAGCCAGCAAGTTGCAGCTGAACAGGAGGAGGAACTTCTTTGCTTTGAGGGTGCTGGAGCAGTGGCCCAGGCTGCCCAGGGAGGTGCTGGAGTCTCCATTTCTGGAGAGATTCCCAACCCAACTGGACACATCCTGTGCAAGCTGCTCTAGGTTCTGCTGCTCTGGCAGGGGTTGCACTAGATGATCTCCAGAGCTCCCTTCCAAGCCCTAACACTCTGTGATTCTGTCATCCCCAGCAGCAACAGTTCCTCCCATCTATACAACACAGAGTAGGCTCAGCTACCAGAGCAAGAGGTGACTGCTGAAGCAGAGTGCCCCAGGATCCCCCAGAGATGGAAAGGGAAACCCTAAGCTTCCTATCAAAACTCCAGCAGTGGTTCACACCCTTTCCACTACAAAAGCAGTCCAGCAGGAGGCAGTGAAGCCCTGCTCCTCCTGCCAGCGTGTGGATGGAGTGGATCAGCTAGATGGGGAGGGTGGAAACAGGTTCCTCACCGGAGAGGTGTAAACCCTCCCCCAGTGCCTTTAATGAACAGATATGAGGCCCTGGCCCCTGAGAGTCAGGCAGAGGATAGGCAGGAGGAAGTTGTGTCTGGAAGATCCACTGGTTGTATCCCAGTATCTACTAGATGGATTACAACCTTAGCTATAAAGAAAACCAGGAGGGTGTTAGTAGTTGGAAACTCCTCACTGAGAGGCACAGAGGTACCTATTTGTTGTCCAGATAACCTCTCTAGAGAGGTCTGTAGCCTGCCATGGGCCCACGTTCATGACATCATGAAGAAACTGCCCTATCTGGTCAAACCAGATGATTATTACCTACTCTTAGTCTTCCATATAGGATCATATGAGGCTACAATGAGGAAATTCCGTAACATCAAAAGGGACTTCATATCCCTTGGTAAGATGCTGAGAGGGTCAGGAGCTCAGATAGTGTTCCCCTCTCTCCTCCCTGTAGCAGGCTGGGACCCTTGGAAACAGAGTCAAATTGATAGGTGAACGAGTGGCTGCATGGCTGGTGTTGNAAATGGAGTCAAATTGATAGGGTGAATGAGTGGCTGAGTGGCTGGTGTTGTGATCAGGGCTTTGGCTTTTACACTCTTGGATGTACTTTTGAGAGGCCAGGAATGTTGGCAAGGGATGGGCTGAATCTGACCAGGTGGGGTAAGAATGTTCTGGGGAGCAAGCTGGCTGGACTTATCAGCAAAGCTTTAAACTAGGTGAGTCAGGGGGAGGGGATCCACCTCTGAATGAATGGGGAAGTAATGTAACTGCTAATACTTCAAGAGGCAGGTGGATAATACCTGTGAATTACAAGGGAGCTGGTGAAGGTGGTAAGGTAATAGCCCAGCTGAAGTGCCTCTATACCAATGCACACAGCATGGGTAATAAGAAGGATGAGTTCCTTGGTGCACTTGGACAACTTTGATCTGATAAAGGCCTGCTAGACCTGGTACTAACCAATGAACAGAACCTCATTAAAGATGGGGAGATTGGAGGAAATCTAGGCTCTAGTGACCATGCCTTAGTCAAGTTCATAATCACTAGAAGCACAGGCATGGCACAGAGCAAAGTGAGGACTCTGAACTTCAGAAAGGCAAATTTCCAGCTACTGAGAGACTTGTTGGGTGAGGTCCCCTGGGATACTGTCCTTAGGGACAAAGGAACCCATCAGAGCTGGCAGCTCTTTAAGAATACTCTTCTTAGAGCACCAGAGATCTCCAACCTGCTGTGCAAGAAATCAAGCAGGGCAGGAAGGAGACCAGTGTGGCTGAACAAGGACCTGCTTCT
>VWZO01004841.1:359033-369379 GCA_013396975.1 Bucco capensis
GAGCTTAGAGGTCTCTTCCAATCTTACTGATTCTGTGATTCTGTAAAAGCTGCTCTGCATTGGAGCTGGAAGGAAGGATCACTCCTAGCCCAGTGCAGCAGTTAGCAGGGCCCTGAGAAGCTGCCTGGCACCCAGGGAGCATGGCAGGGGTTGGGCTGCTGCCAGCTGCACTGCTCATGTGCTTGTGTCTTGCTGCTCATGGCAGAGTCACTGAGAACTTCTGCATAAGAGGCTTTCATCACACAGAGGCTGCCCACTCCAGGCTTTGCTGTGGCACACTGAAAGCCACAGAAGGAAATAAACCATCTCCAATGTGGGCTAATGGTACTTAGGGCCATGGTTTATTGACATGGTGGTATTGGGTGGATGATTGGACTGGAAGATCAGCAAGTGTGCAGATGACACCAAGCTATGGGGTGCTGATGGTAAGTTGGAGGGGCAGGATGTCATCCAGAAGGACCTGGACAAGCTGGAGAGGTGGGCCCAGGGGAACCTCAGGAGCTTCAACAAGACCAAGTGCAGGGTCCTGCACCTGGGTCAGAACAATCCCCACTATCAATCCAGGCTGGGGCATGAGATGATAGAGAGCAGCCCTGCAGAAAAGGCCTTGGGGTGCTGGTGGCTGAGAAGCTGGCCATGAGCAAACAGTGCACGCTGGCAGCCCAGAAGCACAATGGCATCCTGGGCTGCAGCAAGAGAAGCGTGGCCAGCAGAGCCAGAGAGGTGATTCTGCCACTGCACTCTGCTCTGCTCACACCTCCTCTGCAATACTGGGTCCAGTTCTGGAGCCCTCAACACAGAAAGGACATGGAGCTGATGGAGCAGGTGCAGAGGAGGCCACGAGAATGCTCAGGGGCTGGAACACCTCTGCTCTGAGGACAGGCTGAGGGAGCTGGGATTGTTCAGCCTGGAGAAGAGAAGGCTTCAGGGGAACTACTAGTGACCTTCCAGGACCTAAAGGGAACTTCCAAGCAGGCTGCAGAGGGCCTGTTTGCAAAGGCCTGCAGGGAAAGGACAAGTGACAATGCTTTTAAGTTGGAGATGAGTAGATTTAACCTGGACATTAGAAAGAAGTTCCTCCCCACGAGGGTGGTGGAACACTGGCCCAGGTTGCCCAGGGAGGTGGTTGAGTTCCCATCCCTGGAGGCATTCCAGGTGAGGCTTGCCAGGGCTCTGGGCAAGCTGCTCTAGTTGGGGATGTCTCTGGCCACTGCAGGGGGGTTGGACTAGATGAGCTCCAGAGGTCCCTTCTAACCCAAACCATTCTAGGATTCTAGGATTCTATGATCTTGGAGGTCTCTTCTAACCTTAATGATTCTGTGATAATTTTTGGTGCTGCTTTGTTCTCTGAGAGCAGACCAGATCTTCAAGTAGATCTGACATGGAAATGAAGCTAAGGCCCTTCTGCTTCTCTGCCACCAGAGACCTCCAGACACAAAGCCCACTAAACCCCAGTCCAGTGGCCACCTGGATGCTTGCTCATGGTGCATGGACCACAGTCCCTCAAAGCTTTGGCCTGTTGGGAGGTTCCTTTCTCCTCCCCATCTTTTGAGAACCTACTTCTAGAAAGAGTCACCCCTTCTAACAGAGCCACACAAGGCTCTGCTTGGCTGCCTGGACCTGCCAGGGATGACCACAGGAGCTGGTGCCTGCACAGCTCCAGCTGGAGAGGTGGCTATTAATCCTCTACTAAATGGGGTGGTTTGTTGTACACAAGCAATTTCCCCTTTTTTTTAATGCAATGGGTGTAGCATCATGATTAGGCACAGTCCTTACATTCAGCCCTTAATTAGATTTGTCTAATTAGAAATGCAGCGAGTTATTTCACACAGTGGAAAAAATATTGCTTGGATGGGCTTCTATGAAGACATCAACAGGGTTTCTCTGGAGCTCCCACAGCTGAGTGATAATGTGAAACAAATGACCTCTTTGGCTTTGAGACCATCACAGAGTGTGCAAAATGCTCAACTCCTGGCAGATTTTGCATGGCTAAGAGTCAGAAACCAGGCAAGACCAAGTGGAAAATAGCATGGCCTGTTCCTACTGGGATTTTTCTTCTCCTGCTAAGATATTTACCTGCCCAGCCAGGCTTAAGTAGGAGGCTGATGCTGCAGACTGATGTACCAGAGGCACCAGCCCCAAACACCTGACTGGGCTTGGACACCTTGGACACAGGAATGGGACATTCAGATACCAAATGCAGGCACAGAAAGTCATTTGGAGAAAGTCTAATGGAAGGGAATGCTTCTGCAAAAGACCAGACAGGCAGATGGGAGTGCAGCCCCAGCTGGGAACACCAATGGGATGTAGCAGGCAAGTTGGTTGCCCATTTCTGGCTTGTTTTTCCTAGCAAATGGCAGCTGAGAGGCAATACAGCTGCTTTGCACAGGGCCAAGCAGCAGGCCAGATGGCAAATCAGTTGAGCTAGAGGAGATGCTGCCACATGGAGAAGTGGCCACAAGCTGCCTCTGAAGAGACTCATCTCCCAGCACACGGGGGCTGTGCTCACTCCCCAGCTCTTCTCCCAGGACAAAGCTATTTATAAGGAACAAAACCCAGCAGTTTGGGGCTATTCAAGAGCAGTTCTGAGACAGAAGAGCCCCACTCCCCCAGCTGGGTCTTCCCTTGCAGTCCTTCAAGGCAGAGTCCAGTGTGCAGCAGCACAAGAGGCTGGTCCTGCCATGCTTGCTTAGCTTAGGTGCTATAAGTTTCATAGAGAATTTCTAGCTCCTCTCATCATGAGGAACATAGAATGATAGAATCAGTATGGTTGGAAAAGGCCTCTGAGATCATCCAGTCCAAGCATCCACCCATACCTCCATGCTCACCACTAAACCATGGCCCCAAGCATCACAGCTACACACTTTGGAACACTTTCAGGGATGGTGACTCCACCACCTCCTTGGGCATTCTGGGCCAATGCCTGACAACCCTCTGGGGGAAGAAATTCTTCCTAATATCCAGTCTGAACCTCCCCTGGCACAACTTGGAAGTCATTTCCTCTAGTCCCATCACCAAGATCCAACAAGAGAGAATGGGAGCAAGTTGGAGCACAGGAGGTTTAGTATTAACCTGAGGAGGAACTTGTTTGCAGTTCAGGTGCCAGAGCACTGGCCCAGGCTGCCCAGGAGGCTGTGGAGTCTCCTTGTCTGGAGCCATTGCAGAGCTGCCTGGACACATTGCTGTGTGAGCTGGTCTAGGTGATCCTGCTCTGGCAGGGGGGTTGCACTAGATGATCTTTCTAGGGCCCTTCCAACCCCTGACATACTGTGAACTGGAGGCAGAACAAGTTGGAGCTGAAGTCTCAGCACACTTGTCCTAACCACAGGACACAACAGGCAGGAGGCTGCTGTGTGAGAGGAAAAGCTTTCACCTGCTTCTTTGGGTTTGGCCTAAGAAATGCAAGGTCCAGGTGGAATGAATCCAGCTTAAAGCAAGGAGCCACTGGCACTGCTACTGACAGACAAGTAAGTTAGCTCTGCCAGCCAGAGGTTTCAAAGAGAGGGAAAAAACATGAGGGTTTGGGGGTTGGTTTGGTTTGGGTTTTGCTGTCTTATTAGTAAACGGAAAAGAAAAACAATATTCTCAAAGGTCATTTGCACAGAAGTGCTTTCATCCTTCCATCAAATCCTAGCATGTGGATGGAAGAGAGAGGACATCTTCCCCAACAAATGTGGCATTTGCTTAGGGTCCAGTTAGAGAGTGAACAACTCTATTTGCTTTTCTATCTAAATAGATCTTGGAGCCTGGGTGTATGTGTGCATAGGAGAGAGAGCTCCCTCATGGCCTCCTGTCAGAAACATCTTATTACACTTCCTGCCAGCACTGCCCTTCCAGATGCAAGCACTTCTCCTGAGCAACAGCCTCCTCTTTTCTCTTGTGGATCCCCAGATAGCACAGGCTTTGCAGGAGATGAGCTTATTAATTCCAAGCTGCTTCCTCCCACTCCTCACAGAAATTATTCATATTAAAACATTATACTCTAATTCTGATCATTGTTCTTTGGACACCCCTGAGCACAGAGCTTCTGCCTAAATCCACTCTGTGGTGAAGGAGTATACTGAAATGGTTAGACTTCCCCTTGCCTTGTCCCCACAGTAATGCTGCACAGCTCACAGGTATTTTGCCTGCACATCCTCTCAGGTACAGAGGAGAACAGCTGGGTGATGCTAGGAGTCACCTTCTGAATGACCCCCAAAAGCCTCAATCTCCTGCCACCAAAGAAATGGTGTTTCACTGCAAACATCCACTGTGCTTGGCCAAAACCATGTAGAGAAGTCCAAGGTGGCACCACCTGCTGCTTTGCTCACCCCTGGCAATGTGTTTGGTGGGCAAACATGGGGACTCTATGGCAGACATAGTCTTTGCACCCTCAGCCAGCCTGAAGTGTCCTACTGACTCTCAAAGGGGCTTCACTGGTACACTGCACAAGCAAATGATGGAGCAGCACACACAGCATCAGCTAGGAGACACAGGAAAGCAGAAATTCATGTCAGTGCTGTAGGAACCTCAAACATCTCCATTTGGACAGGACCTGACCTTGTGTTTACTGATGGCTGCCATCAGTCTCACGACTCTGTGATGTGGCTGCTCCATCCCTGGCAGTGTTCAAGGCCAGGCTGGATGCAGCCCTGGGTGACCTGGGCTAGTGATTGGCATCCCTGCTCAGTGTGGGGAGGTTGGAACTAGATGATCTTTCGGGTCCCTTCCAACCTGGCCAGTCTAGGATTCTATGACTCCCTGACCCAAGAGTCATCCCCATGCCAGACTCTCACCCCTTCCCACTGAAACAGCCACAGGCCAGTCTAGGATTCTATGACTCCCTGACCCAAGAGTCATCCCCATGCCAGACTCTCACCCCTTCCCACTGAAACAGCCACAGGTCTTCTGCCCAGCTGAGAGTCAACTGCTCCTTCCCAGGCAGCTGATGGAGTAGCCCAATTGTGACTACACTTATTGTCCATAATGAGGGGCAGCAACTGGGACACATCCCTGGTCCAAGCCTGGTGGCAGCCCTGCCCTTGCCAACCTGGCACCTCTCTCAGGCACTTGGGCACCACTCTCCAGTCCACAATGATGGTCAAGTGCCACAGCACAAGCCTATTTTTCAGAGCCAGCACATGGTCCTTCTGCATGCTTCCAGCACTCCAACCAGGTGGAGACACTGAAACCTAAAGCCATTTGAATTCACCCCAAGGCAGAAAAGGGTCTTGTAGCACAGCCAGGAGCTGACTCTGGACTCACCCCACAGCATCAGCTTAGAAAAGTGCCTTGAGCAACTTCTTCTGTGCTAGCTGTTGGCACATCACTGCACCAGGCTGAGGGCTCTCTGCACCCTAGAGGAACATCCCCAGGCATGAAGCATTCAGGAAAGCAACAGGAAAACGCTCTCCTGTCAGGCTCCAGCCTCAAGTTTTCTCATTAGACTATTTTTTACAGCAGAGGAAATGAAGCAGAGACAAGAAATGGCTCCCAGCCATCGAGTTAGCTAGTGGCAAGAGAACAGCCAGCTTCACTATCAGCTTTACACATGACTGCCTTACTACTCGGAGCAATAGTTGCACCTTAAGTAACTTCTACTCAAGCAGGGAGAGTGTAGCACAGCCAAGGAGGTGAGGCTTTGCTTAGCAATGAGGTGGCCAGCCAGAGGGGATGGCTCACACCTTCTCGTGGTTGGCTCATGGGTGCTCAAGTGGCCTAGAGCTTCTGAGAAGGTAACATCTACAAGCAGCTCAAAGCAGTGGAGCTCACAGAGCTCCTAAAATCATAGCCTTCTCCTGCAGAGCTTTACCATTCAAATGCTTCTCCAGCAGCAGTGCTGGCAGGTGGGACAAGGGGGAACCAACTCTACAAACAACTCACTCATGGCACAGAGATAAGAGTATTTGATTAAGGACCACTTTGTAGGAAGTCCTTGACAAACATTTGAGGGACCTCTAATCCATGTTTACATTCATGTCTGGAGCCACTTTAAACAAAATGTTTATTTGCACAGCCACAGGAGAATCAAATTAGGAAGGGAAAGCTTGTTTCCTCCCTCTTCCACAGCTTTCCCTTTGGTGCACTGCTACTCCAATTGCTCCCAAACTTCTCCTCCCCACCTGCAAGTTTCAGGCTAGAAGTGCTCATTTTGCTCACTGCAATCACAGTCCCAAGTGACTCTCAGAAACTCTCTAACTTCTCAGGCCAATCACAGGTAAGCAGCACAGCTTGAACTTCAAACATTTCTTGAAGCTCAACAACTGAGAGCTCTTCATCAAACCCACTTGATGAAGAAGCTTGGGAGAAACCTCAAGTCTGGAGTGGTGGCTGCTGCTGTGGAGGAAGCCACATCAACCAGGAGCTACAGCTTCTGCCTACATGGGGCAGCTGCTTGGAGTACATCACATCCTCCTGCAGAAAACTAGTGCATGCTGAGCTTTAGAGCAGCACCAAAGAGCTCAGGCAGCCATCAGTGAGATGAGGAAACAGCCTCGAGTTGCCAGGGGAGGTTCAGGTTAGACACGAGGAACAATTTCTTCCCTGCAAGAGTGGTTAGGGATTGGCCCAGGCTGCCCAGGGCAGTGCTGGAGTCACCATCCCTGGAGGGGATCAAAACATGTGTAGATGTGGCACTTGGTGACATGGTGGTGATAGGTTGATGGTTCCACTGGATGATCTTAGAGGTCTTTTCCAACCTAGATGGTTCTCTGAGATAAGCTGTTCCAAGTCTGGCATCTCCCACATGATAGCACCTACATCTTACCCAGGATGTTCCACAAAGCAAACCTCCCAGCAGGCAATGAGAAGCTCTGCTTTCTGCACCCCTGCCTGATGCCCTAGCTGGCCCTGGCACAGCCAAGCTTTTCCTCAATTCATGAGGAACAGTGTTGGCAGCAGGAGCAGGGAGGTGATCCTGCCCCTTTGCTCAGCTTTGGGGAGGCCTCACCTCCAGTACTGCATCCAGTTTTGGGCTCCTCACTCCAAGAGGGACATGGAGGCGCTGGAGAGGGAACAGAGGCTCCCAAGCTGCTAAAGGGCTTAGAACATAAGCCTGAGGAGGAAAGCCTGAGGGATCTGGGCCTGNTGCTAGGGCTAGGACAAAGGCTGCACTGATGATCTTCAAGGTCTCTTCCAGCTGGAACTGTTCTATGACTCCATGATTCTATAAGCTCCTCCTGAGTCCCAGCTACTGAGAGAGGACCTCATCTCCCTGGCAGCAAGACAGGACTGAAGAGCTCCTGCAGAGCTAGCAGGAGGAGCAGCAACAGCTCCAGTAGATGTGAGTGGGAGCTGAAGCCCAGCTGCAGGGGTACCCAACAGGGGAATAACAGGAGGAAGGTGTTACTACTTCTTGTAAACAAAGCACAGGTGTGGAGCAAACTGACTTAGGACAGAAGTTCATTCTGACCTCAAAGCAGAGATGTTCCACTTGTAGTCCAAAGCTGCACATCAAAGCAGCCTCTGCAAAGCTGGAGGTGACTGCTTTTGAAAGGAGGAAAATGGAAATTAGTTTGGACAAACCCCAAATCCCTGCTGAGTAATTGGTCCCAGCAGAAATCTGATCTCCACAGCTGAGCCAGACCTTGAACTCACTATCTGCTACACCTAGGCAGGAAGAGTGAATATTCCAACAGTCAGACTTCACATCTCTCTGCTGTTGAGCTTATCTCCTGCTTCTCCTCTGCTGTGAGGTGTGGGTGTTATCTGGCCAGGGCTGAAGTAAAGGGTCACTTTCACAAACTCCTTGGATTCACCATCATCTCCTAGTAAGAAACAAACACTAAAAACCACCACACTGGATTTCCAAACCAGCCTTTGGAGTGGAAACATTCTCCTTGGCACGTGTATGCTTTTTTCAAGCAGTTCCAATTTGATGAACAAAGTTATGCCATAAAAAAGATCTCCTCATTCAGCATCTCTTCTTGACTGATTGTGTGCAACGGTGTCACACTGAGGAGTAAGCACTGATTGATTAGAGGTGGTAAGTGGGTGGTGATTAGAAGAGGACAGGGTTTTTATATGCTCTGGGAGAAATGCATGCTCCCAACAGCACATCTCACCTGGCATGGAATCACCATGCCACAGGGACACCAGGAAAGGTCTCTCCCTCTCTCTATCCCTGTCAAAAATCCTTGCCCAGTAAGGTGATCCTTCATTTGTTATTCCATGGGTCAGAGGGAGACTAAGCAGAGGGATCAAAGAGTTTAAGCCAATGGGACTTAACAGTTCATCAACATGGCCAAGTGCTGGCTCCTGCATTTGGGTCACAACAAGCCCAGGAATGCTCCAGCTTTGGGGCAGAGTGGCTGGAGAGCTGCTGGGGGAAGAGGACCTGGGGTTCATTCAGTGGGTTCATTAACACTGAGGTGCTGGAGTGTGTCCAAAGAAGAGCAATGAAGCTGGGGAAGGGTCTAGAGCACAAGTGTGCTGAGGAGCAGCTGAGGGCACTGGGGTTGGTTAGCCTGGAGAAGAGGAGGCTCAGGGGAGACCTTCTCACTCTATACAGCTCCCTGAGAGGATGTTGGAGTGAAGTGGGGGTTGGTCTCTTCTCCCAGATAACAAAAGGAAAGGGCCTCAAGTTGTGCCAGGGGAGGTTCAGATAGGACATTAGGAGAAATTTCTTCCCTGCAAGAGTGGTTAGGCATTGGCCCAGGCTGCCCAGGGCAGTGCTGGAGTCACCATCCCTGGAGGGGATCAAAAAACATGTAGATGGGGCACTTAGTGACATGGTTTAGTGTCCTAGATGTGTTGGGTCAATGGTTGCACTTGATGATCTTGGAGCTCTTTTCCAATCTAGATGATTCTATCATTCTAGTACACTCAGAATTTTTCATTTTCTTTGGTTTTGATTTATTTGTTTTCTTGCTAACTGTGCTGACAAAACACTGTCCCCAGCAGCTCCCATGGCTGCTGGTAGAACACTCACCACTCTATGGTGACACAAACCAGCTCCATTTCCTCACCTTTGTCTGTGCCTTCTTGCACTCACAGGCTCTAGCCTCATCCCTGCTCTCAGCCCCAGGCAGCCTGTGCCAGCCTCCCTCCATCCCCCAGCACCAACACAATGTGCTGGCAACAGCTCCAGAGTGATGGAGCTGCTGAACATCATCAGCCAAAGAGGATGAGCAACCTGAGCACTGCTTTCTGAGTTACACACAGCGTGGTGGATGAAGAGCCTCAGAGCTTTGGACACACACTGCCTGCCTGTGGGGATGTTCTGGGGGAGGTTACTACACCCCAAAGAGGGAGAACCACTCAGGAGGACATCTGGGGGATCATTGGGCTAGGGATAGGGATAGAGAAGCCTAATGAGGAGGAACCCCATGAGTCAAGCACAAGGTATCCCTCTGCCAGCATGCTGTGAGACATCAGCCCACACAAGCTAGGAAGACCAACCTACACCACCATTCCCACATCTCCTCCCAGTCCAGATGTCTCCTTCAGCTTCTGCAACAACTCAAGAGACTAGACCAGGGATCTCCAAAGGTTCTTTCCTAACTAAACTGCTCCATTACCAAGGTTAGGAGAATGTCCTGGGATGGCAGGACTTTCCTGTTGGCCATCAGATGCCTGAAGGACAGCAGTCCTTAGGCTGCAGAGCAACCTGCAGACAAGCAGGGAATTCTGTCTGGAGAGAACTGTGAATGGCTTTGCTGAAAGGCAATAAAATGTCCCTTGCCACCTGAATCTCCTTCTGCCAAAAGCAACTGGGCACTGACAGTGCTCTGAAGGAAAGGGCAGCCGTTTTCAGCACACCATGTGTGCTCTCTGCAACACCAGTCCTGCTGCAGGAACCACTCCATTCCCCTCCCTCCTCCCCACTGGCTTCTGCATGCTGTACTGCCCAGGAAGCAACTCCAAACTCCCCACATCCCAAACCTGATGAGCTACTCACAGAGCCTGTTCACTGGCTGGCAGATTGTGCTGATGGTCAACACTCAGGGCCCTGGGCTGAAACCTCCATCACACAGCAGCAGCAAAACCAGCTCAGCCCTCCAAAGCCAGCTCTGCACCTGGATGGTCCCACAGGGGACCCGCTCTCCTCTGGGAAGCACTGGTGTGAGAAGGGATCAGACAGTTCAGCTGGGGTCAGCAAAGCTGGGAGGCAACTACAGCTGTCCCCTGCTTGCTCAGCAGCTCTCAGCTGGCCTCTCCTGGCTCACTTTCCTGACCTCCACGTGTGGCTCTCCTGGCCAAGACAGATGGAGGCAGCTGGGTGCCCAACGGGACAGCCTGAAGCACACAGCCAAATGCTTCTCAGAGAGTCCTGCTTGTGCAGCACTCCAGCATGAGCTTCTCTCCTGTGTGAAGCAACTACCACCACTTTGAAAGATCTAACCTGGACAGGCTAGAGAGATGGGCAG
>VWZO01004841.1:369451-419635 GCA_013396975.1 Bucco capensis
GAGGAGGAACTTGTTTGCAGTGCAGGTGCCAGAGCACTGGCCCAGGCTGCCCAGGAGCCTGTGGAGTCTCCTTGTCTGGAGCCATTGCAGAGCTGCCTGGACACATTGCTGTGTGAGCTGGTCTAGGTGATCCTGCTCTGGCAGGGGGGTTGCACTAGATGATCTTTCTAGGGCCCTTCCAACCCCTGACATACTGGGATACTGTGATAACCCAGGGCTCCTGAGGTCCTTCATTTGCCATAGCAGCTCCTAACATCAACCCAGGTGACAGAAGAGCCCCAGCAGCTTCCTCCTTTCTCTGCCAACAGCCCACTTTCTCCCCAGCACCCCAGCCTGGACACCTTTGCTGTGCAGTCTCCTCCTCAGCACAAAGCAAAAGCGAAGTCTCACTGCTCCCTGCAGCCCAGCACACAGGGCTGTGGCACCCCAGGCATGGCCAAGAGCTTGGACCCTGCAGTGGGAAGGGAGAGGCACTCCCTGTGCCATGTGTGCAGTGCCACTCCTGGCTGTGTCCTTGCCCAGAGTTGGTGCTAGGTTCTATGGGAAGATGTCACCACCTGCTGGGTTCTGCTGCTTCATCCAGCAGACATGGAAGACCTGGATGGTCCTGGCAGTTTTATCAGAGTCCTCCAGCACCTGGTTCAAATAAGCATCTGCACTCTTTTAAAGAGCAATATCCCCAATCTGATTTAGCCCAATTGATCCTAAATTGATTTCCCATTGGCTTAACAGAAGAGAAGAACAGATGGGAAGAGTATTTCCAATGATGCAGCTAAGCAGATCCATGCCAGAGAAATGTAAAGGTCTTGTTAAAGCAGGGATAGCAACTTGGGATTCCTACTTCTATGTCCAGGGAGGAGTCTTTCCTCCAGCTTTCAAGAGGAAGGCAGGCCCACCAGCCTGTTTGAGCCATGAGCTAAGATGCCTGCTCCCAGGCAGGAGAGGACAAGACTATTCAAAGGGCAGGTTCTTGCTAGGTTTGCCTTTCTGCCTGTCTTCCCAGGATCCAATTTAACACAAACTTTCTTGGTCCTAAAGCTAGATCATATGCAACATGCTGCAGAACACATTAGAGGAGAGAGAGCACCACTTATCTTTAATAACTACATATAGATAGGGCTCAGCACCTATCTTTACTGCTGGCATTACACATGGCTCATCCTTCTGTACTCCCACGAGCTGCTAGGCTTGGCTTTCCAAAGGCAGCCAGGGAAGGTTAGGTGACCAAGGTTATCACCCTTGGAATTCAGGAAGATGCAAATAAGATGCAAGTCAGTAAGATAGTTGGGCTCCACTGGAAGTCTTGCCATTAAGCATGGTATACTGAATAAATCTCACCTCCACATCATGCCTCTCCTTTCAAGCAAGCCCAAACCACTTTGCCAGCACAACCTGTGCTGCCCTATCTTCCCCTGCAGAGACCTATCTGGACTAACAAAGTGGCTGTTACTCAACATCCCCCACAACACTTGAGTGCTGTCCTTCCCTAGAAGAGGTGGCACCATGACAGCATCCCCAGCACCTCCTGGGCTCTCTCCTGCTGTCTCTGCTGCCACTCCTCTGGAAGAAATCCCACCACCTTTCAATGAGGAAAATAAGATTCCATGAGACACTGTGCTCAGCCAAGCTTCCCAATGAGCCCACTGGGCACAGAGCCTCTCCTACACACAACCACCACTGCAGTTCAAGGCTGCCTTCCTTGCTGGGCTCTGTGGGCAGCAGGAAGAACAATTCTGGACATACAGCTATTTCCTACTCTAACAAAGCCCCCAAAACCCCAAATCCTAAACCTGGGATGGTCCTAGTGCACGTGGGGATATGTCTGTTGGAGTTTAAAGATGAAGCACTGGGACAATGCAAATATTTAACATTACTAGAGCTGCTTCCCTCTTTTCTGCCTTAAATGCCACCTTACTGGCCATCTTCAAGTCATAGGACAGGAGACATAGAATCCTAGAATGGTTTGGGTTGGAAGGGACCTCTGGAGCTCATCTAGTCCAACCCCCCTGCAGTGGCCAGGGACATCCCCAACTAGAGCAGCTTGCCCAGAGCCCTGGCAAGCCTCACCTGCAATGCCTCCAGGGATGGGAACTCAACCACCTCCCTGGGCAACCTGTGCCAGTGTTCCACCACCCTTGTGGGGAGGAACTTCTTTCTAATGTCCAGTTTAAATCTACTCTTCTCCAATTTAAAACCATTGCCCCTTGTCCTTTCACTGCAGGCCTTTGCAAACAGGCCCTCTGCAGCCTGCTTGGAAGTTCCCTTTAAGTACTGGAAAGTCACTAGCAGGTCCCCTGAAGCCTTCTCCAGGCTGAACAATCCCAGCTCCCTCAGTCTGTCCTCAGAGCAGAGGTGTTGCAGCCCCTGAGCATTCTCGTGGCCTCCTCTGCACCTGCTCCATCAGCTCCATGGCCTTTGTGTGTTGAGGGCTCCAGAACTGGACCCAGTATTGCAGAGGAGGTGTGAGCAGAGCAGAGTGCAGTGGCAGAATCACCTCTCTGGCTCTGCTGGCCACGCTTCTCTTGCTGCAGCCCAGGATGCGATTACATGGTAGCTTGACATCTTCTCTCTGGCTGCTGCTCCATGTCTCCTTTGTGACCCAGAGAGCTCCACAGTGACCCCCACCAGCTTCCTGACACCTGCAAGTTGTTTTCCTTACTTCTTCCCATTTACAGGACAGATACTTTCCACCTTAGCTCTTTGCAACAGGGAAGATGTAGCTAAATATGCCCTGGACCTTAAAGATCATCCAATATTAAGCTTTCCCCCAAACTCTGCCTCTAATGTCTCCTGAAACTCTGAGGCACAGCAGAATACTCCTGAGGATTTTTGTGCCAGTCTAGGTCAGACCTTCCTGTGATCTTCTGCCTGTCTCCTCAGTGATGCAGAGCCTCTGTGGAGATGCCAGCCAGATCTACAGCATTGGCACTGCAGTCCATTAGCTCAGCAGCCTCCAATGTGTATTTTTCCACCTTGCTAGAAACCAAGTTGTGCAGATGAGCAATTCCCTTACACCAGGAGCCTCCAAGTCCTCTGTGACACCAGGAAAAGGCTTCTCTGGGGCTCAGAGTGATCTCTGCCAGCTAAGGGCTGATGGCTTGCTGGACCATGGATGAATGAGGTACCAGATGACTGGAGGGTGGCTAATGTGACACCTCTCTACAGGAAGGGCTGGAAGGAAGATCCAGGCAACTCCAGGCCTGTCAGCCTGACCTCGGTACCAGGAAAGATCCTGGAGAGGATCATCCTGAGTGAGCTCTCACAGCAACTGCAGGGCAGCCAAGGCATCAGGGCCAGCCAGCATGGGTTTATGAAAGGGAGGTCTTGCTTAACCAACCTGATCTCTTTCTATGCCCATGTGACTCACCTTTTGGATGGGGGGAAGGCTGTGGATGTTGTCTACTTGGACTTTGGTAAGGCCTTTGACACAGTCTCCCACAGCATTCTCCTGGAGAAACTGGCAGATCATGGTATAGACAAATGTACTCTTCACTGGGTTAAAAACTGGCTGGCTGGCTGTTCCCAGAGAGTTGTGATTAATGGAGTGAAATCTAGCTGGCTGCCAGTCACCAGTGGTGTCCCTCAGGGCTCAGTTTTGGGGCCAGTCTTGTTTGGCATCTTTATTGATGACCTGGACGTGGGGATCGAGAGCACCCTCAGTAAGTTTGCAGATGACACCAAATTGTGTGGGAGTGTTGATGTGCTGGAGGGCAGGGAGGCTCTGCAGAGGGACTTGGACAGGTTGGATCCATGGGCCGAGGCCAATTGCATGAGGTTCAATAAGGCCAAGTGCTGTGTCCTGCACTTTGGGCACAACAACCCCAGGCAATGCTACAGGCTTGGGGATGAGTGGCTGGAAAGCTGCCCAGCAGAGAAGGACCTGGGGCTGCTGGTGCACAGCTGAATATGAGCCAGCAGTGTGCCCAGGTGGCCAAGAAGGCCAGCAGGATCCTGGCTTGGATCAGGAATAGTGTGGTGAGCAGGAGAAGGGAGGTTATGGTGCCCTTGTACTCGGCACTTGTGAGGCCTCAGCTGGAGTTCTGTGTTCAGTTCTGGGCCCCTCATGATAGGAAGGACATTGAGATGCTGGAGCATGTCCAGAGGAGAGCTAGCAAGCTTGTGAGGGGTTTAGAGGACAAGCCATATGAGGAGAGGCTGAGGGAGCTGGGCATGTTTAGTTTGGAGAAGAGGAGGCTGAGGGGAGACCTCATTGCCCTCTACAACTACCTGAGAGGAGGTTGTAGAGAGGTGGGGGTTGGCCTCTTCTCCTTAGTAACTAATGACAGAAGCAGAGGGAATGGTCTGAAGTTGAGACAGGGAGGGGTTAGATTGGATATTAGGAAGAAATTCTTTCCAGAAAGAGTGGTGAGGCACTGGCACAGCCTTCCCAGGGAGGTGCTTGAGTCTCCATCCCTGGAGGTGTTTAAGAAACGTGTAGATGTGGTGCTCCAGGACATGCTCTAGTGAGGGCAGGGGGTGTGTGGTGTTGTCTGTGTTGGTTGTGGGTGTTTTTGGGGTTTGGTTTTGTTTCTTTGTTGTTGTTGTTGTTGGGGTTTGTTTGGTTGGTTGGTTGGTTGGATTCGGTGATCTGAGAGGTCATTTCCAGCCAAGAAGATTCTGTGAATTCACACCAACCTTTCAAGTCAGAGATCCCTGGGACTGGCAAAGCCACCTCCCTGGCTTGCCCACCATAAAGCAAGAAGAGAGCCCTCCAGAAACAGAAGATTGGGGGTAGGGGCAGAAAGGCCTCTCAGGAAGAGGTAATGGAGAGGGCAGCAGGAAGCAGAGCAAACCCAAGTGCTCCCTGGCTGCAGCCACCTCAGCTCCTGCAGAGGCAGAGCATGTGCCCATGGGGCTGCTTCTGTCATAAGGAACCCTCCAGAGCAACCACTTCACAAAGCCACACTGGACTGTGAGGAGAGGCATGGAGTCATACCAGAAGAGTCCCAGAGGATGGATCTGCACATGGAAGTGAAGCCATCAAGACTTTTCCTCTTATCAGGGCACAGGCAGAAGCTGAGATCCCAGCTGAGATCCAAAGGCTCTACCTCCTCCTCTCCCAACTTAGTCCTCATGACAAGCAGAGACCTGAGCACCCCTGCGAGGTCCTCCAGCTGCTGCCCTTAATCCAGCCCAAACTCTGCAAGTTTGGCTGCCTCAGACCCAGAGGCAGGAGTCAGCTCCTAAACCTACAATCTTTCAATTTTCCTGGTCTTTAGACACTTAAAAAGCAGCCCAGCACTTCAGGTCAGTTAAATGTAACCATACTGTGCCTTATCACAGTATGGGACAGAGCAAGGCAAGGAACATCACAGCTGTTCCCCCAAGGTGCTGCTGTGGGACATTCACCTGAGGATTTCTCATTAAACCATGACCCTCTAATGTTACCAACTGGGGTAGGAATGCAATCCAAACCTTGACTCCAGCAGCACAATGTCTTGCTTTGATCCAACATAGACACAGAATTATTTAGGTTGGAAAAGAGCTCCAAGATCTTCCATTGACCCAACACCCCCATCCCATGTTGCAAAGTGCCACATGTGCATGTGTTTTGATCCCCTCCAGGAATGGTGACTCCAGCACTGCCCTGGGCAGCCTGGGCCAATGCCTAACCACTCTTCCAGCAAAGAAATTGTTCCTTATATCCAACCTGAACACCCCCGACACAACTTGAGGCCATTTCCTCTTGTGCTATCACTGGTCACCTGGGAGAAGAGACCAACCCCCACCTGGCCCCAACCTCCTTGCAAGGAGCTGTAGAGAGAGCTAAGGTCTCCCCTGAGCCTTCTTTTCTCCAGACTAACCAACCCCAGTGCCCTCAGCTGCTTCCCACAACACTTGTGCTCTAGACCCTTCACCAGGTTCTTTGTCCTTCTCTGGACACATCCACCCCTCAAATGCACACAGAGAGCAGGAAACAGCTCAGGCCATGCTGCCACCAGCTTGCTCTGCTCCCTAGAGCAGGGTGCACAGAGCAGCACTGAGAGGAAAGGCTTTGGAGACAGGTGGCTTGCAGGGCTTGAGCAAAGCACTGAGGAGAACCTGTGTGCACATGGCTTGGCTGAGGTTCATCTGAGGCATACTGTGTTGCTTCCCAGCAAGGGAGTGCACCCAAGCACCTGGTCTTCCAAGAGCAGCCTGGGGACTGCCACTGATGAGCTTTGGTCCTCACAAAGCTGAGCCTCTCTGCAGAGTGAGACCCATTCCTCTGCACAACAGTTTCTTTTCACAGCAGCT
This sequence comes from Bucco capensis, assembly GCA_013396975.1. NCBI lineage: Eukaryota > Metazoa > Chordata > Aves > Piciformes > Bucconidae > Bucco > Bucco capensis. The sequence continues at coordinate 375,689 of VWZO01004841.1, forward strand.
TTCTAGGCTGAAAAATCTGGACTAGCTGAAGACAGTAAGTAGCTGGGGCAGTACTGTGCTTATCCCCTTCCCGAACTGGACTCAGTCTGAGCTAACATCTGATGCAAGAGCCAAGAGCCAAGCCTCTGAGCAAACAGCCTCTCTAGATTTGATCTAACTCTAGCCACCAACACTTTGCCTCTCGTGGAACAGCAGGTTTGATGTAGTTACCTCCCAGCCCCAGGCAGCTCTGTGTACAAGGCCATCATTCATCTTGGTCCCAAAGTCCTTGCTGGATGCCTGGCTGCTTTTCCCCAATCAAATGCTGGCTTGTGTCCTCCACCAGAGAAGAGCAAAGCACAGCCCTCCTGCAGCCTGCTCAGAGCACAGGGAATTAATTGGGGGATTGAATTAGGGAGGTTAGCTCCAATTAGCTCAATGTGACCTAAATGCTTTAAGCAACATTTTTCTAGTATATTGGAGCTTGTTATCAAACCAGTTCATCCTGGCATCAGACAAAAAATGAGCTCTCTCAGAGCAGCTTCTCCAGGTGTGCCTCCATCACCCTTTGGGATGCCTTTTCATCCTTCATGTAGTTGACAATGTGCACAGCAACGTTCAGGGTTAGCAGTGACAGGACAAGAGGAAACGGATTCAAGTTGCAGCAGGAGAGCTTTAGATTATATACAAAGAGAAATTTCTTCCCTGCAAGGGTTGTTAAGTCTTGTCCCAGGCTGCCCAGGGAGGTGCTGGAGTCACCATCCCTGCAGGGGTTTAAGATGCTCTCCTTAGGGCCATGGTTTAGTGGTATGGGAGTGCTAGGTGTGGTTGGACTTGGTGATCTTAGAAGTCTCTTCCAACCTTAGTGATTCTGTTGACAGGAGGAAGGACCAGCCCAGGACTAAGGAGAACCTCCAGCCAGGAACAACCTCTGGATCTCCACTTCTTGTTGATGAAAAAATGTACAGCCACTCATCACCTCTTTCTCTCCTGCCTACTCCAAGGGTAACTTACTCAGGGGACAACTTGAGTTTAGTAATGCCCTTTGCACGCTGAGATTCTGAGCCTAGCAGGAGCTGCCACAGAGCTACCATTGCCCAGATACTACAGCAATGTACCTGGATTTGACCAAGTCCCTGCAGAAAGAAATGGTCCTGTCCTGTCCATTTTCACTGGAAGAGGGGAAGGAAGGAGAAAGAGGGAAAGCTACAGCAAAAAGTGTACAGAAACCTCAAGAAAGCTGAAGTAGTTCTTCATTGTTGAGGGCCAGGTGCTCAGGGAAGGTGGCAGTAGCTACAGCAAGAGCAGCAGACCTCACCCCACTCGTTCAGATCCCAGCAGCTCTCCTCTGAGTCAGCAGCAACAGTCACAATGTTTAGCTGTGTAAGACACAGATCTTAGCTGTATCATCTCCACCTCTTCTCTTGAAAAGGAGGAAGCTCTTAGAAGATTAAGCATATCCCAGAAGTAAAACAAAGATTAGTAGGTGAGGAGGAAAGTGCAGGAACAGCAAAGCTGTTCACTGGCTAAGAGCAGCAGGCACAGAAGAAAGGGAGTGAAGCTGCTGGTTCTGTCAAACACCAAGTCACAACTGCAGCTGAAGGATGCAGATCAGAGACAGATCAGGTCCCACCACTCCTGCAGCAACCTCCCCTACCTGGGGTTTTGCAGCAATGAAAGAATCCTCAGCACAAGTGTTTCCATTTTCCTGAAAGAAGCTTTTCATGTACTGCTTTCTTGATGTTCTCAGCACAGTGCTCCAGAATGGCACTGCAAAACCCAACAACCAAGTGAAAACACCAAATCTTCCACATTGCTTTTCATTCTGTGACTGCTGCTTTCAGTGTGTCAGGTGTTCTTGTCACAATGTCAGATCCTGAAGCAGTAGAATCTCTTACAAACTCCCATTGACCAGAAGCCCTCTGCAGACAGTTGTGGGTTGCTGCTCATCAGACCTTCCAGCAGCAGCACCTCGAGGCACCTCACTGCCCTGCAGCTACAAGCCACCAGCTGAAAGGGAGGGAGAGTCCTTCAAAGAGAGCCAGAGGAGATGAGAAAAAAGGTACACCTCTAAGTCAGAGGACATTCAGCCTTCACATTCCACTGCAGCGCCAGCCACTTTGGTTTGGGAATGACTGGGGTATGCTGCACTTCTCTGATTCCCAAAAGCCAGCTCCAAGCCCTGTTGCTGGTCTATAGCAAGGAGGTGGCATGCAGTGAGGCTATCACATCACCTCTCCACATTCATCTGGCACCTGGGAGCAGTGACACCTCCTAATCACAGGGCTTGGGTGCTTGAGAAACCTCTTGGGGCTTCCTGCATCCCCCCAAGACTGGAAGCACCTTGTGTCCTCCCCGGAGCTGCCCTTGCAGAAGAAGGGAAGCTCTTGCAGAAGAGGGCAGGCCCCAGCAGCAGCAGCCCACGTGCGGCAGCTGCCTGCGCTGTCTCTGCGTGCTGCCACGGCAAGCCTGGCAGGACACTGCAGGTACAGCTCGTGCAGGCCTCACGGGGCTTTTTGCCCTCACTAAATCTAGAGGTAAGATAGATCAAAATGCACTAAGTGCTCACTGCTGGGAAACAGCTTTATGGAACCCAAGCATGAACCTTCCTGCCTACCTTTGATGGAAATGATGGAGTTTTCTACTCATCTTTCCCTGCCGTTCCCTTATTATCTATCACTGGCAAGCCTAATGAATGCAATTAAAGCTAAAAGGCTCTTCATTTCTTTCCCTTCTTCTGAACAGGCTCCTGTTTTTAATGTTTTAAATGGAGCAGTGACTGAATTCCCAGCTTTAACAAACACAATTTGATACTGAGGACCCAAACCCCAGAGCCCCAAAAGCTGTTCCAGCAGGATTCCCAAACACACAGCCCTGGAGCCCAGGGAAAGGGAGAGGCTTTGTGCACAAAGCTCCCACATAAAAATGAGATGTTGTGCTGGGCCAAGAAGAAAGCAAATCACAGAATCACAGAATCACCAAGGCTGGAAAAGACCCCCAGGACCATCAAGTGCAGCCTATGAGCCAATACACCACAACATCTAAACCATGCCACTCAGTGCCACATCCAATCTTTTCTTAAACACCTCCAGGGACAGTGACTCCACCACCTCCCTGGGCAGCCTATTCCAGAGCCCAATCACCCTCTGCGTGAGGAAGTGCTTCCTAACGTTCAGTCTAACCCTCCCCTGCTGCAGCTTCAAGCCATGGCCTCTTGTCCTGTCACTAGCTGCCATGGAGAAGAGCCCAACCCCTACCTGACTACAACTTCCCTTCAGGTAGTTGTAGAGGGCAATAAGGTCACCCCTGAGTCTCCTCTTCTTCAGGCTGAACAGTCCCAGTTGCCTCAGCCTTTTCTCATATGGCTTCCCCTCCAGCCCCTTCACCAGCCTCGTCGCTCTCCTCTGGACCCTCTCCAGCACCTCAACATCCTTCTTGAAGTGAGGGGCCTGTTCCAGTTTCAGCTGGCTACCTTACCTCCTGCAAGCCCCAAGCTGGGAGGGGAGCCACGAGCACAGCACTTGCTTAGCAAACTTTATCATTGCTTTTCCTGAGGTCCCAGTTTCCCTGCTGCCCTGGATTCACTGTGCCCTGGTGTCTGGGGCTGTACTCTGCTCTGCACACGTAAGGGGATGTGGTCCTTTATAATAAACCTTCATAAGAAACCACTAGCATTCTTCCCACAGCCAGGGGAGGAAGAATCATATAGGGTTTCTCTTAGATTTGTTGTGCCAATGGGAAGAGTCTACAAGGAATATTCCGTTTTTCTATTTCTGAAACAGTCCATCCAATCTCTGCAGGGGGTTGCTTGGGTCAGGGTGAAGGATGTGTGAGATACTGCTCTGGTGCAACATATTGAGTAACTTGAGGGAATTCCACTCTGTGCTTATTTTGCAGCTTATTTTTAAGAGTCATACCAGCCAAATCATCTAAGATTACAGAATCATTAAGGTTAGAAGAGACCTCTAAGATCATCAAGTCCAACCATCCCTATCACCCCCATGCCACTAATCCATGGCCCTAGGAACCACAGCTAAATGTTTCTTAAACCTGTCCAGGCATGGTGACTCCAGCACCTCCCTGGGCAGCCTGGGACAAGATTCAACAATCCTTGCAGTGAAGAAATTACTCCTGACATCCAATCTAAACCTCCCCTGCTGCAACTTGAGGCCATTTCCTCTTGAGAAGAGACCTACCCCCACCTCACCCCAACCTCCTTGCACGGAGTTGTAGAGAGAGCTAAGGTCTCCCCTGAGCCTCCTCTTCTCCACACTAACCAACCCCAGTGCCCTCAGCTGCTCCTCAGCACACTTGTGCTCCAGAGCCCTCCCTAACTTCCTTGCCCTTCTGATGGTAGCTTTAATCCAATTCATGGACGCAATCACAGAATCATTAAGGTTGGAAAACACCTCGAAGATCATCAAGTCCAACCATAATCCTTGGGTAAAATAATAATTTTTGATATTCTTTCCTCCCTTCCTCTTCCTCCTCTCTCTGTCTGCTCATCTTATCCCAGCACTCAGCTCTGGCTACCACAACAAAGCCTCCACAAGCCCATCAGAAGTGGGCAGCAGCAAGTGGATTGCTCTGCCCGAGCAAAGCACCAAGAGAGCAAGCTGTAGCATCCCAGTGCAGGTACTCCATGGCCAGGGGATGGCAGATGGAGACAGCTCCTCTCCTGTGCTCCATCCCTCTCCAAGCCACAGAGCAGCTCACTTCACCCATCTGGAAAGGGGCATCCTACAGGTCTTTGTTATACAGCAAGAGCAGATGATGTAAAGATGGAAGAGGTAAGAGCCCAGCAAAAGGTGAAGCCCTAAGCCATGTGCCCTGCTGATCTCTCAGCCTGGCTGTGCACCAAGGCACTCCAGCAGGGTCTATACAACAGTGGCAACTCCCTGCATGGCTTCTCTCACTCCATCACTCACATCTCCTCAGGATGATGTGTCAGACCATCACAGACAGGACTCCATCCTCCTATGCCTGGCAGCTTGGCAGTCTTGGAAGGAGCTACCTGGCAGCAGGAGATCAGCAGTCCCTCTAAGCACAACTAAAATGGCTTTGGCCACTGAGCCTCCAGCAAGGAGGTCAGGTGTGTGGTGGGGCAAGCCTGACTGCCTGCAGCAGAGCATGTTCATCCAAACCTGGCCACTGCAGGGAGCCAGCAGAAGGCAACTCCTGCTAGACCCAGCAAAGAAACACCTTGATGAGCAAGGGGAAGCCAGGCTGAGTCTGTGCTCCTAGTTCTGGAGGAGCAAGGGAAGCCAGGCTGAGTCTGTGCTCCTAGTTCTGGAGGAGCAAGGGAAGCCAGGCTGAGTCTGTGCTCCTAGTTCTGGAGGAGCAAGGGAAGCCAGGCTGAGTCTGTGCTCCTAGTTCTGGAGGAGCAAGGGAAGCCAGGCTGAGTCAGTGCTCCTAGTTCTGGAGGAGCAAGGGAAGCCAGGCTGAGTCAGTGCTCCTAGTTCTGGAGGAGCAAGGGAAGCCAGGCTGAGTCTGTGCTCCTAGTTCTGAAGGAGCAAGGGAAGCCAGGCTGAGCCAGTGCTCCTAGTTCTGGAGGAGCTGAAGATCCACCTTGCACATGGGTAAAGCTAAGTCTGTATCATCAGAGCCAAGTGTCCTGCTTTTCCCATCTTCACAAAAGTGTTATGTTGGCTCTTGCTGCTCAGGATGAAGCCAAAGCAGATGACAGGCTGGCAAACACCAAGTTGACCTCAGGTGGTAGAACACTTCTAAGGTTTCTGTGGAAGAGATGGTCCAAGATTTTCCTGACACACTCCCTAGCAGGGATGAAGGGAGCCAAAGCCAGTACACATGCCCTGCACACCTCCTCCCAGGCAGCCCTGCTCCCAGCTCAGCCTGGCATGAAGCTGCTGCTGCTTGTTTGCCACTGAAGGCCTCCGAGGTTGAGCACTCCGCGCAGGCGGTCAAGGGAAGCGGAGTGCTGGCTGGCTGCCAGGCTGCCTGTGTGCCTCCAGACAGTGCTAAGGATTTAGATACTTCATCTTCTGTCATTTTCTACCCTGGAGGAAGCAAGCCTCTAAATTGAATTATCACAAAGGAATCAATTCTGGATCAAACCTCTGTGAAATTATAATTGCTTTAATGATCTGCAGGCTGGAAGAGACAGGGCCCAGGGAAAGCAGCACATACTTTTCCTCTTCAATCCAGCAGGCTCCTATAGGAATCAGCTTTTGTTCACAGGAAGCATTAGTGTTTTCTAATTATGTATTAATTTAATCTCCTATTAATTCTCAATTATTGTTATTACACAGGCACTTCCTTCCCCCCAATGCCACTGCCATGGAAGATGCTGAATTTCAAACAGCTCTGTGGTGAATGACAGGCAGCAGCTTAGCTCTTCACAAGGAAAAGAAACCAAACCACACACCAAAACCCCCCACCCTTCAACAATCATTTCTGATTAAGATATTCTAACCAAACACAGATATTTTAAACAAAGAAACCCCCCCAACCTTTCTCATCTGAAAGTGCTCTCAGCAGCCTGCTCAGCCTCAAAGCTTAAAACACTTAGGTACAGCATCTCTGTGGAGACTTCCATGAGAACTGACATCTTGACAACTGCAAAATCCAGTCCACAACAACCCAACTCACAGCATGATGGGCAGCTGAAAAATAATGATCAAACAACAAGAAAAAGACAACCAGGGAAAGGAGATTCCACTAACCCTTCTCTTCCCTAAAGACACAGTTACACAATCACAGAATCAGTAAGGTTGGAAGTGATCTCTAAGCTCATCAAGTCCAACCATACCTAGCACCCCCATGTCACCAAACCATGCCCCTAAGAACCACAGCTAAATGTTTCTTAAACCCCTNGCTCCTACTGCTCACACTAGGTTTGCTCCAGGCCCAGATGCTGTTAATATTGTATTTGAAAAAATAAATCATTAAGTATTCCTCCTTGATCAATTGTAGTTTCCAAAATAGCCCAGGATTGTCACCATCACACATGAGCAAGAGCAGAAGGGACACAGCTGTGAGCAGAGCTGGCCTGGCTGGATGGCAGAAGCCTCTGTGAATCTGGAAGGATTTAATTCTTGAATTTCACATTCCAGAGATTCTGCTCTTCAGAAAGCTGCTGGCACTAAGGGCAGAGTCCCTTTACCATGGCAAACATCCAAGGTGCCAAAGGGAAGAGGTGGCACCTGGAGAACACAGCCCAGTCCAAAGGCCATCGGTTGGGTTCAACAAACTGCAAGCAGAGGGCACAGAGAGTGCCTGCTGCTGCACTTGGGCCCAGCCTGCAGCAGCTTGGCAGGCTACCCTCCCATTTTCCACACACAGCTAGAATCTCATCCAAGAACTAGTAAACCAGTGAGAGACTCTCCAAAGGCTTCAATAGCTTTGGATCAGAGAGACTCTCACACTTGCAGGGCATTCCAAACAAGGAATTAAATAATCCTGTGAAATAAAGGCTTGGGAAGTGCCATTGCCTGTGCTGGTACAACATCAGGCAGGAGCAGTCCATCTGGGTGCAGACCAACCAACTCCACAGCAATAAACAGAGCTCAACAGCTCCAGCTGTGCTGCAGGAACCCTGGGGAAGAGCCCAGCTGCAGCCCAGCCTCCAGGGCTTGGAGCTTCACCTTGGTGGATCATCAGTTTGAGCTCACTTATGCTATGACTGAGCTGGGATCAGCCTGTAGCTCAGTGCAGTGTCAGCACTGCTTTCCCCACAGACTTGGGGCACACAGATCACCCCAGAAGCTTGTAGCTTATCCATCCCCTGGAAGAGAAGCTCTAACTTGCATACAACAAAGAGCAGGGAAAACCCCTGGGCAAGACTCCAGAGGAGGAAGAAAAGGAGATACCTGTTCTTTTGTAAGAATAACAAAGTACTAAGGCTACCTTAGAAGAAGTCAGAAGGTTTCTTTTGAGCAGCAGGGCCCAGGTCTACTGTCTGCAGCTCTTCTTCCCCCACTAAGGCCTTGTTTATCACAGGGCTCCATTCATCCATCACATCAAAGCAGCTGTAGTGAAACCATATCAATTATTCCCAGTTCATACCAGAATACAGTGAGCTAAGTTTGGCTCATCAGCTGTAGAAGTGTTTTGGCACAATGGATAAAATCTTCTCCATATAAGGAACTCCCTCTTCATGTGTGATGGACCTGGCTCCTCATGTCACAGAACAACCTGAGTTGGAAGGGACCCACAAGGATCATCAAGCCCAACTCCCAACATTGCTTCTGCAGGCAGCCTGACATCAGCTGGATTTTGGCCTGCAGCAGGAGGTCACAGCCCTTTGGGGATGAGCACTGGCCTCCCAGTCTGTCTCCTAAGGCAAAGTGGCAGTACAGATTCTCCCAGGCTGCCCACAGTGCAGACAGCCACTGGTGAGGACAGCTAAGGTTCTCCCTGGGATGCTAACAGGGCTTGCCCAGCCAGCTATCTGCTCCACCACATCCATGAGAAACAACAGCCCAAAGTCCTCTCTTCCTAAACAGAAGAGACTGCCACCATGAAGATCAATTGGCTAAGTTTTGAAGACAAACTGGACTGTCAGAGAGATAAGGGCAAAAACTCTAGATGTCTTCAACAAACAGCACCTTCCTCTGCTATTTCTGTGCTAGTGTCCATCAGACAGGATCCCAAAGCTGCAGCTCTACGGTGTGGGTCAGGAGGACACTTCATGTACCACTACATCCAAAAAGGCAGGCCTGTACAAAAAGCCCTGAGTTACCCAAGTCCTCCAGCTCAGGTGTGGACCAAGATGAACACCATAGAATCATAGAACAGTTACAGCTGGAAGAGACCTTGAAGATCATCGAGTCCAGCCTTTTTCCTAGCCCTATCACCCCACTAAATGATGCTCCCCAACACAACATCCAGCCGTCTCTTAAACACCTCCAGGGATGGGGACTCAAGCACCTCCCTGGGCAGCCTGTTCCAATGGCTCACAACCCTTGCAGCAAAGAAATTCCTCCTAATGTCTAGCCTGAACCTCCCCTGGTGCAATTTCGATCCATTTCCCCTTGTCCTATCACTCTCTACCAGGGAGAACAGACCAGTCCCTGCCTCTCTACAACCTCCCTTCAGGTAGTTCTAGAGAGCNCCAGGTCATTAATGAAGATGTTAAACAGATTTGTTAAACCAGATTGTGTGAAAGGGGACACTGTCACACCCATAACACCATCACAGTCACCTCTGCTGTTACCTGCCTTTCTGGGAACAAGGTGACCTGTGCCACCAAAGAGGGGACAGGGAGTGGTGGCTGAGGCTGGAGCACAGCCAGCATGTTCTCCAGCCATCCCCCCTGCTCTGTGCAACTGCTGTTCAAACATCATCCTCACACAGGACCTACTCCCAGCACCAAGCTACACTCATTCTCCTGTATGCTGCTCCTGCACTGCCACATGAAGCCTCATGCAAAGACACTGGAAACAGCTTGACATCAGGCCTACAGCACTTTAGTCACTCTCTTGAGGTCATTTATCATCCCTGAATCAGGACTCCCCAGAGGGATGGCTACAGCCACCTTGCACCCCAGTGCTAGAGAGGCTTGGTCACCAGCTCAGCCAGGGAATGGAGCCATCAGACTCTGCAGCCATCAGAGCATCCATGGAAGTCATCAGATCACTCATGGACAGCATGGAGCCAAACTGAACAGGATGCAGGGACATAAGGAATGTCCATGAAGTATGAAAAGACACACACAGAATCATAGAATTGTCAGGGTTGGAAGGGACCTTCAAGCTCCTCTAGCCCCAACCCCTGTGCCTGCCCTGGGCAGGGACAGCTGGCACTAGAGCAGCTTGCTCCCAGCCCCAGCCAGCCTGGCCTGCAACACTGCCAGGGCTGGGGCTGCCACCACCTCTCTGGGCAACCTGGCACAGTAGCTCACCACCCTCATGGGGAAGAGCTTCTGCCTAACAGCCAACCTAAATCTGCCCTCCTCAAGCTTGTGTCCATTCCCCCTAGCCCTAGCACTGCCTGACAGCCTAACAAGTCCTTCCTCAGCCCTCTTGTAGCCCCTGCAGATCCTGGAAGGCCACAAGAAGGTCTCCCTGGAGCTTTCTCTTCTCCAGACTGAACAGGACAAATGTTGGTCCCATGGAGAGTGAGGCTGCATCCTGCCCAGACACCCCAAAGCTCCCCAAACTGGGGGAGAAAACTTTCCAAGAGCCTCCATCATCATTTTCCTGCGGTGCCTTTCTGAGCTTCTTGCTGTTACCTGCTGTACAGCTGCTAAGGAGATGGAAATGAGGATGCACTCAGAGCAGAGGAGCCAAAACCTAACCCCCTTGCCTTGATCAGCTGCAGAGGTGCAGCTCAGCATTCTAAAGAGCCCAGCAGGCACCTCTGCAGCAGGAATCTGCAACTGCAGTCCAAGCCTCTCCAAACACAAAGTGCAGGGTCATCAGCAATCACCACCTTCTGAGATCTGGCAGGAATTTTGACACTTGGGGCTCCTGAGGTCAAGTGATGTGGAACTCTGAGGGTTGGGGTTTTGTTTTCACTACTGCTCTAGCCATCCTGCTAAAATGCTGCAAGAATAAATCTTGAATAAATCCTGAAAGCAAGATCCCTGGAGGAGCTCAGGCAGAAAAAGGGAGAGGGGAAAGAAAAATACAACACTCAAAAAAAAAAAAAAAAAAATTGGAAATGATGAGATNAAAAAAAAAAGAATTGGAAATGATGAGATCACTTGTGATTTGGGGGGAACTGATCTGGCAACAGAAAAGGGCAGCAAAATCAGCAAAAACATCACAAGTGTCTGTGGAGAAGAAAAGGTTAACGAAAAGATATTTTACTCAGGGAATGCCATGAGGAGGAAGAATGGTTTTTGATTTAACTTTTGAACTGGTTGTGCCTTGGAATGTCTGAAATTCCACCCAAGGGAAAAGTGCCATTGTGATGGGACAGGACAGATCTGCATGGCTCCTGCTGCAGTTCCATGCTCAGCTTCTCTCCCAGCCCTCTCCAGTTTATACCTCTCAGCACCACCACATTCCTGCCTCTTTACAAAGCATCAAAATTTCCTTCTCCCACTTCCTCCTCCCTCCCCTTCCAAGAAGGGCAGGGTGACACACACACAACCAGCAGCACTTCAAAGCTTTAGCCTAGGCTGAGGATGCTCCTGAGGATACTGTGACTGCAACACAGGTAAAACTGAAGTTTGCTCAAAGAGCTTGGTCTTGCTTTTCCTTTTTTCTTCCCTCAAACCAAGGAATTCATGGCAACCTGCAGCTAAATCCAGCAGTACAGGAGGCACTGCTGGCACCTGCAAGGAAGTCATTCTCATTTCCATGGGACAAAGATCTCAGCAACAACATCCACACAGTCACAGAATCCCAAAGGTTGGAGAAGATCCCTAAGCTCATCAAGTCCAACCATCCCTAGCCCTCCCATGCCACTAACCCATGGGCCTGAGCACCACAGCTCAATGTTTCTGAAACCCCTGCAGGGATGGTGACTCCAGCACCTCCCTGGGCAGCCTGGGACAAGACTTAACAATCCTTGTAGGGAAGAAATTTCTCCTTTTATCTAATCTAAACATCCCCTGCTGCAATTTGAGGCCATTTCTTCACATCCTCTCCCTGTTAACCCTCAAGAAGAGACCTACCCCCAGCTCACTCCAACCTCCTGTCAGGGAGCTGTAGAGAGAGCTAAGGTCTCCCCTGAGCCTCCTCTTCTCCACACTAACCAACCCCAGTGCCCTCAGCTGCTCCTCAGCACACTTGTGCTCCAGAGCCCTCCCTAGCCTCCTTGCCCTTCTCTGCACACACTCCAATGCCTCTTGGTCCTTCTTGGACTCAGGGGCCCAAAACTAACCCCAGGACTCTAGGGGTGGCCTCCCCAGTGCTGAGGACAGGAGGATGATCACTCCTCTTTCACATTCTGACCTAAGGGAGTCCCAGGCTCTGCTCCATGGACAGGAGACACCTGTTCTGAACATCTCTGCAAGGACTGCCAGAACTCCAAGCTGCCCACAGAGGAACAGGCTGGTTGTTTCGTTTTTGCAGGGTGATGTTTTATAGATGATCCAGCACTGCAGCTCCTGGAGCACACTGCTTTGAAGAGTTCCTGTTGGGGCATATGGTATTTTAATGAAGTGGAGCAGGGAGGGGGGGACAGAGGATTCCCAGCTCTTGTGGCATTCCCCTGTTATTCCACATCAAAACAAGGCAAATGGGCACAGAGGCAAATCAAAGCACACCCTTGGTTGCATCTTGGTGCATCAGCAGAAAGGCTGGCAGCAGGACAGTCCTGGCACACAGGACTCCCAACCCAGCACCACCTGCCAACTACAAGGTAACGGGGACAACCCCAATGAAGTGCTGGAGCACAGCAGTGCCTCCTGAACTCCAACAGCAGGAGGGGTATGTTCAGCTCCAGAGGAGAGGCTCTGTGGCTAGGCAGGGTGTAGAGCTCAGTCCCAAAGAGAGCCTCAAGGACTGGAGCAGTTTCACCCCAGTTCCTGCACTGCCTTGGCTGCTTTGGACAAGGAGCAGCTAGATAGAAAAGAACTGCAGAAGGTTAAGAAATTCCTCTGACAGATGGGCTGGAGGCATACAGTGTGGCTGCTGGGATCAGAAGCAGACTTTGACAGTCCTAGGATCTCTATGGCCCTTGTTGCTCTAGCCAAGATATCATAGAATCATTAAGGCTGGAGAATACCCCTGAGATCATCCAGTCCAACCATCCCAGCACTGCCATGCTCACCACCTGGGCCCACCTCTCCAGCTTGTCCAGGTCCTTCCGGATGACATCCTGCCCCTCCAACTTATCCCCAGCACCCCAGAGCTTGGTGTCATCTGCACACTTGCTGCTAGTGCACTNAGTTCCCAGGCTCCTCCTTTACACCCTTTTTGACAATGGGTGTACCATGCCCTTTCTTCAGTCACTAGGGACTGCACCTGACTGCCAGGACTTCTCAAATATTACTGAGAGTGGCTTGGTGACTCCATCAGCCAATTCTTTTAGGACTCTGGGGTGCATCTCATCAGGTCCCATAGACTTATGTATGTTTAGATTCCTCAGGAGGTCATGAACCTGATTTTCACATACAGTGGGAGGGACTTCCAGCCTTGCCTTATCCAATCCTTTCCTATCTAACTCTGAATTTACACCAAAGCAATAAAGGTTTTGTGGAGCTGCTGGAAGGCTCAGCCAGGCTCACTCCCCTTGAAGCACTAACTTCATCCAAGCTTTTCTCAACAGGGTTTATTGTCATGAAAATACTCACAATCCTTATTTTGACCAAATAAGCATCCCTTCTGATGTAAAAGCAGGACAGGGAACAGCATTCTTCTTCCCTTTTTGATTCTCCAAAAGAAAATGAGTTTACACCCTGGTTTTAAAATCAAGTGAGGAGAAAACTGCCAAACACTTGAGCTTCTGTTTGCTTCCTAAGCAGAAGAACTGAGAGACCCCAACAGCTCTGGGGATCCATTTCTGGGCTCATACATAAAGCAGAGAGAGCAGCACATCAGATCTCTCTGCCTTCATGTTAAACTGTCACCACTGCACCTTAGCTCACCTTCTGCCCAAAGCAAGCCAAGCACATTTCCCAGTGGGTCTCCTGACTCAACTAGCTCACTTTCCTTTTAAAGGTCAAAACAAAAATAAATGTTGTGACAACAGGGATTTCATTAGTTTCCTCTTAGCTTCACTTGGTCAGCAGGGAGAAAAAGATTGGTTGCACTTGGGAGCTTCCCTAACAGTTCCCTCTTCCATTTCTTCAAGAAGATGGCAAAGAGCAGCCCCAGGAAACATCTCCTCCCTTGACTTACTGCTGAGCACAACAGCAGAGCAATTAGCAAGGTGAGCTCTCCTGCAGAGACATCTGCACTGAGGTGGCCTCAGGCCCTCAGAATCCCAAAGGTTGGGAGAGACCTCTAAGCTCAGCAAGTCCAACCATACCTAGCACCCCCATGCCACTACTAACCCATGGAACAAAGTACCACAGCTAAATGTTCCTTAACCCTCTCCAGGGATGGTGACTCCAGCACCTCCCTGGGCAGCCTGGGACAAGACTTAACAACCCTTGCAGGAAAGAAATTTCTCTTTATATCTAATCTAAACCTCCCCTGCTGCAACTTGAGGCCATCTCCTCTCATCCTGTCACTATTAACCCTGCAGAAGAGACCTACCCCCAGCTCACTCCAACCTCCTGTCAGGGAGTTGCAGAGAGAGCTAAGGTCTGCCCTAAGTCTCCTCTTCTCCACACTAACCAAGCCCAGTGCCCTCAGCTGCTCCTCAGCACACTTGTGCTCCAGAGCCCTCCCTAGCCTCCTTGCCCTTCTCTGCACACACTCCAATGCCTCTGGCTCTTGGACTCAGGGGCCCAAACCTGACCCCAGCACTCTAGGGGTGGCCTCCTCAGTGCTGAGGACAGGAGGATGATCACTGCTCTGCTCCTACTGCTCACACTCTTGTCCTCTCCCTTCACATATTCACACCCCAAGAAGCAGAACAGGACAGACAGAAGTTTTACTCCAATGTCCATTCAAGTGCTCCTGTACTGCTCTTTTCCAAGCAACTTAGAGCAGCTCCATGAAGTCCAGAGCCTATTTCTCCACACTGGAATTCTGCTACAACCCATACCTAGTGACCAAGATCAATCACAGCCAAGTCAGCTTTGGGTAGACCACCTACTACAATGCACTGTTCTAGTCAGGAGGATGTGCTCACTCTTGACAGGCCCTGCAGCACTGGCTACTCCTCCAGCTGCCTCACAGTGCCAAACTTGAGTCTCTCAGGAGGCTGGCAGTGCTTGTAGATGATCATTCACTTGCTGAAGGAAGAGCTGGAGATAATGGTCATTTGCTTGCAGATGGTCACTTGCTGAAGGAGGAGGTGACAGGTGCAGCCCTTCTTTCATTTCAGATGTCTCTTGATAGTCTCATAGAGCAGGCAGATCTGCTTTAATAATAGAAACATCTTCCACACTGCACTGGATTGCAGAAGGATATTCACAGATCCATCCTCATCTACTCCTCTGCCATTCTTCCAATCATGGCCACTTACAAGGTCATCTTAGGTGAGGAAATGAAACTTGGGTAGCTGAGCTACTTCCCTCTTCAGTTTGACTTTAAAATAAACCCTAGCTCCAGTAATTACCTCTTTTCCACAGATGCTTAGTGTCCCATGGGGTCACTCCTCAAAGCTAGGAGCTTCCTTCTGTGAGAAACAAAGTTCTTACATCATCACATCACTTCAGGACTGAAGACAAAAAGCTCTCCAACATGTAGAAACCAGCCAGGTTGGTTGGAGTTCTCTACTCCATGGATTGGAGCCCAGCTAAGATGATCAGAGGACCATGCTCACATGGGTAAATAGTAGGAACCATATCACTGATCCCCACTGCTTTCACCCTAGTCAAGCATCCACCAGACCAAACATCTGGATCCATCAAGATAAGGGAGACTCTCAACCATTTGAGAGGGTGTTGGGTCAGGTTTCTAACATGCTTCTGGACAAAACAGGTTGTCTGTTTCCAGCTCATCTTCCACCACAGCCAGAGCCAGAGCTGGTCAAGAAATAGCAGGAGAGGATTGGCTGTGGGGGAGGAAGGAGGAGGGAGGGCAATTTGTATTTTTAAGAACTAGAGCACTAGAAACACAGGCTTCAGAGATTAGGGAAGAGGCTTTTTAGAGAGACCAAAGCAAGAGGCATCTGCTGGAAGCATGGCACAGAAGCAGTTAGGATGCTGAACTGGAAAGCTAATCCGCTATGACACTGCATCCACCCTGGTACACGGCTTAGAGAAACTGGCATCCATACAGCTCCTTGTTACAGAGCTGAAGCCCATGGTAAAGGAAACACACTTCACCTGTACATACATGCCCTTGGGGGTCTTCCCTTCAGGACACTCCTTCTGGAGCTAGCATGGGAATGTTGTGATTCTCCCTCCCTGGCTGCAGAAAGGCAATGCTGTCAAGTTTAGTCTTCATAAAGAAGTGAGCACACATCTGACCTACATAGAGAGCACAGATGTGAGTAGCCTCACATAACACTCCATAGATTAGGGGGTTTTTAATGCAAAAAAAACCAAACCAAAACCTAAGCACCACCTGCTTTGCCTAGAAATGTGTAGGAACTAAAGCCAGCTGCCCACAGGAAAGCAGCACCAGGCTGGGACTGAACTGGGAGTCACCACATCCACCTTGCTTCTAAATACACTGCTCAACAGATTGTATTCAAGATGAAGGCACAGCTTTTGGTAGCAAGGCTGAAAGCTTTGGGCAGGAGTCTGAGGGATCAACACCTGTCCCACAGGGACCTCTGTGGCTTTGCATGATGGTTAATGGCACAAGCACAGGAGCAGAGCATTGGATCTGCTGAATCAGGAGAGAACCACATCACCTCCAGCACTAGGTGCAATCAACCTTTGTGTTTGAAAGAAGCTGCAAGCTTCTGCAGCATCTGAGTGACCTAGCAACAGCCCAAGTGCATTAGGTGTCTGCTGCCAGAAGAAAATCCCCAAGGGTAATCCTGAGACAAAAAAAAAATCAGGAAAGAAGTAGGTGGAGCAGTAAGAAAGAAGGTTAAGGCACTCCAGGCTGATCTGGCCAGCTCCTAGAGAGGAGGGTGCCCAGCAGAAGGGTTAGCTCCTTGCAAGCCAGCATTAAGCTTTGCCCAAATGGCTGCTATGCTCCTGCACCAGCTAAATCCCACATGCCACGCATTGCCCAGAGTCCAGCCTGCTCCACAAGAAAATCAGCTCTCAGAGGGCAAAGGCTCTAGGAATGGGAATCACAGGAGGTCTCCAGCACACTCCACACTGCCAAGGGCTCCAGCTGCAAGGGAAGGCTTTGCAGGCAGGTTCTGGGGAGAGACAACACAGCAATGGAACTAATGTTGAAGAATAGGAACTGGGAGCAAGATCTTGGCTTTATTTCCAGCTCTGCTACCACCCAAAGTCAGGCCAAGTCAGATGCCCTCCTACCTTTTATACATTTAGAGCATAAACTCCAGAGCCATGACTACTGCTTGTTAGCCACACACACAGCTTCAGATACTCTCATACTGTCAGAGAATGCCTAGCAAGTCCTCCAGATTCTTCTTATGGGTTAAAAAATTAGATCATTTTGTTTTTTCTCTCCAGGGAGGGGATAAGAAGCAGGGTAGTAGTGACTCTAGAGGCTGGGAAGCCTTATCAATCCTTCCTGCTCTCCTTTCTTCTTGCTATAAAACTTCAAGCTAACAAAATTCAAGGAGCAAACAAGAATAAAGCAAATTGATCTGTTTACATCTATTTTATCAGCTAGTCTTTAGCCTACTTGATAGAGATTCCCCTTGCTCATGACTGTGAGGCTCTGAAGGTGAAATAAAAATTGACAAACCCCAGGGTAAGAAAAAAAAAAATAAATCCAAGCTTACTGCCTGCTCTGAGGTCGAAATTGCCTAGGCAGCCACTAGAAACAGAAGTCCTCCCTCTCTGCAATCAGGCCCAAGCACCTCCTCAGCACCAGCCTGTTCCTGACAGACAAGAGTCCTGCACAGGCCACCAACTTCTCTTCTCAACAGTAACCCAGTGGACCTAGATCCTGCTTCCCATCATTGCCCCAAGCTTTCTCACACCAGTTGCATCACTGCAGGTTGCAGAGATGACACCAAGCTGGGTGGCAGTGTGGATCTGCTTGAGGGTAGGGAGGCTCTGCAGAGGGATCTAGACAGGCTGGATGGCTGGGCCAAGGCCAATGCCATGAAGTTCACTAAGGCCAAATGCCAGGTGCTGCCCCTTGGCCATAGCAACCCCCAGCAGTGCTACNGAGCATCATTTAGTGGGGTGATAGGGCTAGGAAAAAGGCTGGACTCGATGATCTTCAAGGTCTCTTCCAGCTGGAACTGTTCCATGATTCTATGATTCTATGCCTGGTAAACACTTCTCTTCTGCCACAACCAAAGGAAGAGAGAAAAATGTGTCTATGTTCCTAAGATATTGTTGGGCTGCTGTGTCCAACTGCATTCTGCCCCAAGACATGACCACTTCTCATCCTGAGCAGCCTGCTCAAGCATGGGCTACCTCCTGTGCTCTAGGACTTCTGGAGAACAGGCTTTGTGCACACACACAGTACTCACTCCCCACACATGCCACAGATTCCCATCCCAGCTAGGAAGACTTGGGGCAAGCTATAAATCATTGACATGACTCCATGGGTAAAAGCTTATCCCTTGCTGAGCCAGAATCCCATGCACCAATACCTCACAACAAAATATATATATATACATACAAAATATAGATGTTCCTGCTTCATAGATGGCTAAAAAAACCCAACAAACCATCACTTCTGAGGTCACCAGCACTGTGTTTCTCCCCCTGTTGTAGATCAGTACTTGAAGAGACAAACCTCACCAGCTAGATGCTATCCAGAACTGGATGGTGATAGAACATCTGCTAACCCAGCTGCAGGAGAAAATGGAACTAAAAGCAATGAATGCAGAGGACAGTCACTGAATCACAGAAGCAGAAAAGTTGGAAGAGGCCTGTAAGATCATCAAGTCCAAACATACCTAGCACTACCATACCACTAAACCATGGCCCTAAGGACCACAGCTAAATGTTTCTTAAACCCCTCCAGGGATGGTGACTCCAGCACCTCCCTGGCCAGCCTGGGACAAGACTGAACAACTCTTTCAGGAAAGAAGTTTCTCCTTATATCTAATTTAAACCTCCCCTGCTGCAACTTGAGGCCATTTCCTCTTGTCCTCTCCCTGGTAACCCTGGAGAAGAGACCTACCCCCAGCTCACTCCAACCTCCTGTCAGGGAGTTGTAAGGTCTCTCCTGCACAGGCAGCCTGGTCCCCACTCATCTCCCCAGCACCAGCTGGGCAAATTCCCTTTGCACCCCCTGCCCTTCAGGAGGTCCTCTTCCTACTATTTTGGAACATGCTACTGGGAGCAAGGGTGATGATGTGGCTAAGGAACACATCAGTAGTGCACTCCCTTCCAGATTAACTCAGGGAAGAGCTCTGGAGGAGCTGTCACCATTTAAATGCCAATAAGAACCAAAAAGGATCTGCATACTTCAAGTCACCATCAGAAACATGCCAGAAAATGATATAATAATAAATCTTGCTTCCTTGGAGAAAAGCTTCTGGGCTTTTCTACACCAAATTAGCCACCTTCACTGTCTCCTGCTTGCTTTACACACAGTAAGTGGTTTGCTGTTGGGGGGTCTTTTTTTTTTCCCCATCCTTGACAGGTCTCAGTGCTCCAACAGGAAAGGAAAGCAGAGCTGCAAAGTTTCTCCTGCCAGTGGCAGACATCATTTCCCTGCTGCATCCCAGCAGCTGCACGGCATCACCCACAGAGCTCTCCCTTCCCTTCTCCAGCAGCAGCAAGGAAAGGGGAGAGCCCACTGCTGCAGGAAGGGAGAGCAAGTGCTTCTTGCATCCTGCTCACCACACAGAGCACTTTGGCTTTGTTTTTTCTTTCCCAGATGCCCTGCTGCTTTCTGGCCTGGGCTAGAACTGGAGGGGAGCAAACCTGGGAGCAGAGGCCTCAGCTGATTGATAGTTCAGCTGAAAGAGCTTTCTTCTCCTGGCCCATATACCCAGCCCCTTCATTCTGGGGAAAGAGGTAATTGAAGATACATTTTGTAATGTCTGCTGGCAGCACAGAGATGAAGGACTGTAGCAGATGATCAATGCTCAAGCCCATCTTCCAAGTGATTTGGGGAGCTGCTGAAAATAAACAAGCAATCAGGGCCCAGGAGCCAGGGTAAAAGCTGACAAAGAAATTGCTTTTATTTTTTCCTAGGCAAACAGAAGGTGGCTAATAGCTCTGTTCAGAGAGGCTGAGCTCTCTCTCCTCCTAACACCAGCAGGGCCAGAGACCACATCTAATTTCTTCCTCACAACCACTTTAATTAAAACCATCTAAGCCCTTCCTGCCTCTCTCCTGGCACGAGGTGTGGCTCTGCTCACAGGAGGCATTAGCAAACTCTGCCTTATTACCATGCCCTCCCTGAACATGCTGTTTATCCCAGTGGCAGCACTCATTCCCCATGTGCTCCTCAAGCTCTCCAACAGCATTAGCTTCAGAGGGCATCCTGCCAGGAGAAGGCAACATCAGATGTTTCCCTTCAGCATCACCTGAGTCCTGTGGGTGCCACGGCACTACTGGAGGTTGAAGGATGGACACTGGCTGCATGGGATTAGCTGTACCAATGATTGTGCAGTAGGTGTATAAATACAGACATTTCAAAGCCAGTTCCATGGTCTAGGCCCTCATCCTTGTGATATGATCTATAGTGACCCAGGCCTGTGTCAGCCCAGATGCCTGCAGTGATGTTGTGTCCCTGGATTGGGGTAGAATGTCTGCGACCTCTCAAATCAGAGATGTGGGCAGTGTGTGTACAGGGCACAACTTACTGGCCTGTTGAAATGACCAAGAGCTACAAGCCAATCCTGGAAGCAAAAGTTAAAACCTAAATAAAGAAGCTAAGCCTAAGTTACTCGAGGAGCTCAAGAGGATTTCTGCAGTGCTTCTAGCTCTTACCAACTCCCCAAAGAGTTTCAGGTGTTGGTAAGCATTGCACATGGCTACAGAGCCAACACTCACAAGCCAATAGCAGTTTTACAAGCAGATACAGCTCCAGGGACAGAGACCAGAAGCTGTTGAAGCACCAAACCACCACAATGTTGCCCTTCCAGCTGGAACATGCTCAGTCAGGCCATGCAGCACCAGCAGCTCTGCAATGCTCTGTCCCACAGCAATCACACAGTTTCTCTGTGGAAAAAAACCCAACCCAACAGTGCTGGTGAGGCACCAACCAGCTGCAATCTTCCACACAGGAGCCATATCTCAGACCTGGGAAGCCACCTTGAAGTCCTGGCAAGTCTAGGGTGAAAGTGGGGCAAGGAAAGCCAGGTAAAAGGTACCAATGAACACTGGTGCACTGCCTGCCAGCTGACTGCCATCCCACATCCACAGAAGCAGCTGCTTGTGGTCAAGGTCCAGCCACCTTCGCTGGAGCACCAGATCATCCTTGTTTCTCCAAACAGACCTCCCACCTCCAAGCAGAGGTATTTTCTCCCTGTGTAGCACAGCTGACAGACACAGTGCTCCCCACATCCTTGTAAAGGAAGCATTTCTCTCACAAATGTTCCCGAGACAGTTTCTCAAGAAGACTTTGCTACAGGCAGAAGGAAAGCATAAGATTTAGACTAATAAAGACAGCAAGAGCTCAGGTGGGGAACACCTGCAACCACCTCCTCCTTCCACCTTGTGTCCTTTGCCAGCCACCAGGAATTCTTACGTTACAATCAGTGCTGATCTACTCCCAGTTTCCAGAAGAAGTGTCCATTGCCATCATTTCCACAATATCCTCTCTGGCAGAAAGCATCCCCTTTGTTTCCATGGTGGAAAGCACTCTCACCAGCAGGCAGGACCCCCCCCACAAGGCAGGATGTTCTCCCTCTGAGGAAGGCAGGACACAGCAGGAGCCACCTAATCCTGACACAGCAGGAGATGGAGCTGTGCTGCCTCCCTCACTGCTCTTGCTCATACATTCTGCCTGTCCATCCTTATTCTGCTGGTGGTAGCAATCAGAGGATGAGTTCACAGTCCTTCCCACTGTGCCTCTGTTTGTCAAAACAGAAGCTGTTTGCAAAAGCATCAGATAAAGCTGTGGCACTTGGCAACATCTCCTGTTGGGTACCATCACAGACCACGTCCAGATGATGCTGCAGACTTCTCCTGGGACTCACTGCATTCAGGTAGCCCAGAGGTACTCATGCTATTTGCCTCACTCCTCTTAGGAAAAAACACAAACCCTGGCATTATGTTTGCTATTTTAAAAACAGACTTTTAGAAAGAAAAAAATAAAAAGGGAAGTTGTGCAGCAAAGCCCAGAAAAGGAAATACTCTGCTGCCAATGCAGAAATGCTCCTGAGATAGTGCCCAGCATCCTGCTGCTCAGGTCCAGCATCAGGGCAGAAGCAAAAGCTCAGAAGCCCTTAAATCAATCAAGGAGCCTTCCCTGCAAAGGCAAGGACACCACTTGCCTCGAGAGCTCTATGTCAGGATTTGCTTTCAACATATTCTCAAGGCTTGTTTAAAAAAAATAAAAAGAAAAAACTAAGCAATCTGATGTTGAGGTGTCAGAGTGGCAGATGCAGGAGCCCCTCACCTCCAAAGCAGCCACAGCAGCTCCCTCCTGGAGAGGATACAGCCACTCACAGGTCAATTCATGTTGGAAGATACAAGAGACCTCAGTGAGCAGAACAAACAGGATTGCTTGTGTTAAACAGAGTTACACAAGAGCCAAAAAGATGACTCACACCACCCCTACAGCCTTTCCCTGCCTATCCAGAACAAAGGCAGGCACAGCTACCGAAAGCAGTTGCCTCTCAGGGGGTGAGGTTAGCTCCAGGGATACCTCCTGCCCTGGAGACAGAGCCTTGCTTTAAGATGGTTAGATTTGAGGACAAACAATTGTTCTCATTTGATTTAAGAAAAGCAAACCTCAGTATTTCTTTCACCTTTCCTAAACAAGAAGGACCTCACTGAGAGCTCACAAAACTATGGATTGCAGGTGATATCCTTTTCCACATCCATGCTTCAGCATCAGCTGTGCTATCAAGCACATTATCCCCCACCTCAGGCTCCACAGAGGTAGCTCCTCTTGTTTGCCCATAGCCTGGCAACAACAGGATCCTATTTCTGATTGTTTTAAGCTGCAAGAAACATGAGAAGCAGCAAGAAAAGCTTTAGCTTCCCTGTTTGAATGCACTCTTGTCTCCGTGCAAGCTGAGGATTTCCTGAGAGCTGCAAAAGGAAACAGTCTCTGCTCCTTGTTACAAGCCTTGCCTTTGATACTTCCAGCCCCTTCAATGCAAAACTAGACACTAACAAGCAGATGTTAATTCTGCAGAACAGTGGTTCTGAGTCAATCTCTGCCCTGCTGCCACCTCGATTCTGCCTTTTGTAAAGCACACATGATCAATTTCATATTGGAGATGGAGCTAGTAGACATCTGACCTTCTAATTAAAGCTACACTTGGAGGTGAGAACAGCATGGAACATCCTTCTCTGGAATTAAACAGGTACACCAGGGCTGGTGGCACAAATACAAATAGACAGGGCTCCCACCACACCGAGGAAAGCAGCAGCATTCTTGGGCACAGCAGCAAAATCAACTTAATCACAAATGACAACTTCTGAAAGCTTTTCCTTTGGATTCATCCTTGGCATTTTTCTAGGCCAGCTTGAAAACAAAAGCTTTGTTTTCTTAAAATGCAAGTGCCTGAGGCACCTCTAAAAAAAGTGACATAACTCAGGTCTGAAAAATGCCTCCTGGGTTTCAGAGGCTCCTAAGAGCCTCTTTACTGCTCAGCTTTATTCAGATTACCCAGATCAGCATGAACCCTGCAGATCTAGCCTCTGCTACCAGCACAGGTATAAAGACCACACACTTAGCATTATTTTTGTTTAAACCATATAATTAAAGCTTTACAGTTATAAAGAAGAACTTGCTATTGATCCAAGTGGTTCCTCCCTCCCTCTCCTCCAGAGGGTTTATAAACACTCTCTGATGACAGTTTATTCTGAATTTCTCTCTGTTTAGCTTATATCAGACATTTTTTTTTTCCCCTTAACCTTTTTTTTTTCTTCCTGGGTGTTTTCAACCTTTCCATCACACCTCAAGCTGTGAAAAGAAGGAAGCAACTTGTTTTGGAATCTAAACTTGGTCCCACAATTGGATTCTTGTTTCTTCTCCCCTTCCCAAACCCTTTTCATGTCAGTAATTCTGGAAGCAATGCCTTTGTGCTTCTTCAGAAACAGGAGCAGGACCCTGTGCCAGGCAGGGAGGGAAGGGGAAAGGAAGCAGAAGCTTCAGTTCTCTTCAGAACTGACACAGCTATTTCTAATACCTGGCAATTAACATCTGGGATAACTCTGGAGTACCCTTAGCACAGCAAAAGATTTTTATATCCAAAGGTTATTTTCTTGACATAGATGCAAGTTTACTTCTAGGTCTGAAAACTCCTTACACAGCCATCGACAAAGAACTTAAATCAAAAGAAGTGCTGTTGCTTTTATGGAATAATTTGGGACAAGGAGAGCTGAAAGCTCTCTTGGCGATGGGAACGTGTTAAGAGTCTTCTTTTTCTGAATTATCAAGTCCCATCACTTATTCCACATAAACTGTTCTCTCTCAAGAGCTTTAATCCTCTCTTTACAGCCTCTAAATAAAACATCCTTCCCAAACTGCCCATTATCTGCCTTTGCTAAAGAAAGTGCTTCTTCAGAGCCCCACTGTCTTCTGCTCTGCCATCCTCCTGAAATCCATCTCCAACATCAGCTGGACACAAGTGAAACACCAGCAACCCTTCAGGAGCACAGCTGGTGCACCAGAGCAGTGCCTGGCTCCAGACACACACCTCCTGAAGAAACAGCACACACAGCTGAGCCACTCACCCAAACCACGAGGCAGAAGAAGGCTTCCAGGCATGTGAGCAACAAACCTTGTGACAAGTTATCACCAAGGGCAGGAAGCCCCTGAAGGATGCTCAGAGCCACACTGCCGTGGTTTAACCGGAGGTTTCGCTCACAACACAGATTCCTTAGCTCCCTGGTAGAAAGGAGCAGATCTTCCCTTGGCACCACAGCAGCGCAGGCTCCTCAGCCAGGAGCTCTGCTGCTGCCTTGGCAAATAAACTCCTTCCCTACCCTTTACCTTAGGAGACAACAATGCAAAGAGCCACAATCAGAAAAACTGCAGAATGAAGGACAAGACAAAACGCAAGTGGAAGTACCACCTCCCCCTTCCCGAGGGGAAAGGGACACCAGGGGTGGAAGCACCTGTAGAAGAAGAGCGCAGGCTTCCTCCTTAGAGAAGGGAAGATCCAGAGGTCCTGCGACACAGCCTACACCTTCCACCCCGTGTCTGCTCAGCCGAGATGCCAGCCAGCACTGCTCAAAGGCAAAGGAAAGAGGCTCAGCCTGGGCACTGAGCTCCACTGCAAACACCCGCCCAAGCACTGCCACTGCCCCTGCCAGCTGGGGAGAAGCTGCCAGCACTGGTGGACGTGGCTGCCCACACCAGCTCCCTCACCAGCCCAGCAAGCACTGGCACCAGCTAGGGATTACCTGAGGGGATTTATTAGCAGGGGAGAGACAACAACGACTTCCTTAATACCAAATAAAAGGGTATTTTTTTCTAGCCTCGAAAGAAAGCTAAAAAGTCAATCATGATGTGATCAACTTCAGCCTCTGCTAAAGCCTGAGTGGAAGAGCTACCAGAAATCAGGGTGGATGCTGGCAGGTGGGAAAGCCTCGGAGCCTGCAGCCCAGTGCAGGCTTGTTCCCCTGGCTTAACCCTCTCAGCCCAGCTTTGCCCCATGGCTTGTTCCCTGGCTTAACCCTCTCAGCCAAAAACCACATCGGAGAACTAGCCTCAGAAGCAGAGTCAGGAAAACAGAGATGCACAGCCACACTGTGCTCCATGTAGGCAATTCATATCTTACCCTCCTGGGCTCTCTGATCATACAGGCACTAAGCCACAGGACCACCCTTGTATAGGCACAGCCCCAAGCCCCGAGAAGCACAGGGAGAGCTGCAGCCATCGCCTGGAGGGAAACCTCCAGCTCCCTCCATCACTTCAGACACTTAAAGAAATCACCGACCCGAACATCTTCCGTGTCAGATAGCATTCTGAAATGCTATAAAACTGCCTTTTAAGAGATTGTAGGGCTTAGCAATGACATGCAGAGGAGTGTATCCCCAAGCCCCTTGGCTCCGATGGCACCAGTGGTGCTGGGCAGGGCTCAGGCTGCCGCGGGAGCCGCTCGGGCTCGTTCTTCAGCCTGTTTTACCGGTACGAAGCACCTCAAGCAGCTTCCAGCCTTTCCCCCAACCCTCCCCGCCCAGAGAACACTCTGCTAGAGGAACAAGCATCTCTGGTTCACTGGACACACTCAGGAACTCGCCACCGCTCCGGTCACTTCGCCAACATCCTCCTCCTCCTGCGACCCCCGCCCGGGACCAGTGGGACAAGTGTCCCGAGCACGGCTGGCACCGCACCGGGGCTCGGCGGGGAGGGGCTCGGGCAGCCCCCGGGAGGGGATTTCGGCCGGTAGCCGCTTGGAAACACGGAAGTTTCCCATTCCGCAGGTACCGGCATCTCCGCGATTCCTTCCCGTTAAACGGGGAGANCCAGCCCCGGTGTCGCCGTGGCGCTGCCGAACACGTCTGTACCGCGGAGCTGAGACCGGCCGCTACCGGCCCTCGGCCGCGGGCAGCGGCGCTACCTCCTGCGCAGAGGGCCCGTACCCTCCCGCCCTGCTGCCGGAGCGCTGGGAGAGTCCAGGCGGGGCCGGGACAGCGCGGGGAGGATCCGGGAGCGGGACAGGGGGCGCAGGGTCCCAGCCCCGCGGTGAGAGCTGGCGGGAGTTGCCGAGAAGCCGGAACAGCTGGGCTGAGACCAACCCATCCAGCACCGCTCGTCCCTGGATCAAACCGGGCTCAGCCGAACAGCAGCCCAAGTTCGTGGCTATAGACCGCGCTTGTCTGTCCCCGGGGAGCGCGGACCCGAAGCGGGGAATCCACCTTGGGATCCTGCACTCCAGCCCTGGGATCCCACACTCCGGCCCTGGGATCCTGCACTCCAGCCCTGCCACTGTGCCTTGAGTGCTCTCCACAAGAGAGCAGTTCTCAGCTTGGCTTTTCTGCTCTGTGTCTGCTTGCTCGTCACACGCACACAAGGAAGAAAACAATTCTTTTAGGAACCAGATGTTTTCTCACTCAAATTAGCATCCAGCATTTCATCACTCAGTAAACATGTGGGGAGTGATGGAGTCACAGAATCATTTAGGTTGGAAAAGACCNAACCCCAAACCACGCCACAGGCAAAGCAGCGAACGGCAAAGAAAGGAGAGGGTCGAAGGAGGAAAAAAAAAAAATAACAAAGCAAGCAAATAACTCATTTGCAGGCAGCCAGCCCAGGACAGCAAGCTCCAAGAGGCAGCTCCGCGGAGCCGAGCTGAGGAGGACATGGCAGCAGCACTCACCGGTGGCGAGGATGAGGANACACCCTCACATCACTAAGCAATGGCCTGAAGTGCCACATGTACATGTTTTTTGAACCCCTCGGGGATGGTGACTCCACTACTGCCCCGGGCAGCCTGGGCCAATGCCTAAACACTCTTCTTTGGGCACACTCCAGCATCTCAATGTCCTTCTTGTAGTTAAGTCAACACTGAGAGCACTTAGCAGCAGCAGAACAGACACAAGCAGAGGTGTGTAAGAAACGAGGCAGGTAGCACTGTGCACCATGTCAGCTGATAATGTGCACACAGGTTCCACAAACTTGTGCTCAGTGTGGTCCCAGCTCATGGGAAGCACATTCAGATGCCTGGGACTGCAGGTAATTATTTCATGCAACAACTCTGCAGCATGTTATTGAAGAGCAAGAGCCCACCTGCAGGAGCAACTCATCACAGTTGTGCTCATGCCCCCTGCAACACTTCAGCACCTTCCTGATCAACAGGTTTCTGGGGTGGTGCTATAGCAGAGATGTTTAATTGGCAGCCAAGGCAGAGACAGGTCCCCCCAGAAGAATTCTCCATTGATCCCAACCTAACTGTGCTGGTGTTTAAGTGCTCAGCTATACAGAACCACCTAGCATAATACTTGCTCCTCCTGAGGCTGGTGGGAGTGATGAGGTGCTCAGAAGCTACCACTGCAGGTTGGGTTGTTCTGTAGTAGGACATCCATTCATGAGGTGAATTCTCTCCCCACCATCAAGACCTGACTGACTTTGGGCACTCTGCATACCAACCAACCCAAACATCAAGAATTAACTGTTCTTCCAGTTTAAATTTCCTTATCTCTTCCAAGCTCCAGTTTGTCACCTGCAGCGTGGGCTTCCCAAAGACAGGCTTAAAGGCAAAACCACTTCAGCTTCCCAATGGAACACACTGGCTTTTCCACTGAAACCCAAGTACCCCAGTGTGCCGTGCGGCATTATGCTCCCTCTCTCCTCAGAAGACAATCTCCTCCTTGGGTTTTGTTTTCCATCACAGAATCATCTTGGTTGGAAGTGACCTTTCAGATCATCAAGTCCAACCATTAA
Source organism: Bucco capensis (assembly GCA_013396975.1). Lineage (NCBI taxonomy): Eukaryota > Metazoa > Chordata > Aves > Piciformes > Bucconidae > Bucco > Bucco capensis. Next base: position 403,717 of record VWZO01004841.1, read on the forward strand.
CTCAACACTGCCAAGTCACTACCAAACCATGTCCCTCAACACCACATCTCCACAGCTTTTAAACTGGAATACCCCCTCAGGCTGAGGGGAGGCTGAATCACAGAGCATATCCTGGCCAAGGCATCCTCCTGGTTTCCCTCCAGAAGAAGGATCAAGGGGCACCAAATTATCATTTCTCTAGAGCTATGCAATAGGATTTCAGAATAATTTTAGTGATATTTTTCCGGTCTTGGGCCATTCGGATTTTGGCCAAAATTCTCCACCCACAAAAGCCCCAATAATGTCTGTTAACTCCTGCAAAAGCAGGCCCAGAACTAAGTTTTCATCAAAACCTGATTTTCCTTCAAGTCCTATTTATTATTGCTTAACCTTCACTTTAAAGTCTATGGGTGGGAAGCAATACAAAAGCATCTTCCATTATTTATTGAGGATAAATGGTGCAGGGCTTCTGGAAGGGAATAGAAAGTACAGACACTTCTGTGCACTTAAAACAATTATTCCTTACTAATAACCCTGCAGAAAGGTGCCCCATGGAGAGCTGCAGTTTGGATGCTTTTGAAGTTAAGATCACAAAAAGAATCCTTCTTCTCCTGTGACATTCCTGAGCAGAGCTCCTGGGAAACGTTTTGGTTTGTCTTTTCTTTATTTAGATGATTATTTTGAGGGTGTCCCTTTCATGGGGTGGAAAAGGAACCTAGTGGTAATCAGGGAGATCAAAACCTGTGATGAGCAGAAAACTCTGCAGCTACAGAGCAGAGCTGCAGCAGGCTTGGGAAGAGGATTGAGCTGCCACAAAATCCCAGGAGATCTTAGGTTGGGAGAGACCCTGGAGGTCTGGAGAAGAGGAGGCTCAGGGGAGACCTTAGCTCTCTCTCCAACTCCGTGCAAGGAGGTTGCAGTGAGCTGGGGGTAGGTCTCTTCTCCAGGGTTAGCAGTGAGAGGACAAGAGGAAATGGCCTCAAATTGCAGCAGGGGAGGTTTAGATTAGATACAAGGAGGAATTTCTTTCCTGAAAGAACTAAGTCTTGTCCCAGGCTGCCCAGGGAGGTGCTGGAGTCACCATGCCTGGAGGGGTTTAAGAAACATTTAGCTGTGGTGCTTAGGGCCATGGTTTAGTGGCATGGGGGTGCTAGGTATGGTTGGACTGGATGAGCTTAGAGGTCTCTTCCAACCTTAATGATTCAGTCTCATACAAGCTGTTTAACATCACCTTTCTTGTCCTGGGCTGTCCCAACTGCATGTGCTGCTCCAGACGTGGCTGGTGGGTGCAGAGGAGAGACAGCAGGCAGAGCTCTCCATCAGCCTGCTCTGCTGTCACCATCCTCACTGCTGGGGTGCACTGCTCCTCAAGGCTCACTTGCTGCCAGGTGGCACCCCAGGACCTTTGCAGCTGAGCTGCTCTCCAGGCAGTCAGTCCCCATCCTGTAGAGGGAAGGGGACAGCCCATCCTGCAGTCAGAGCTTTGGACTTGTCCCACTCAGCCTGTTCCACCAGGCCATGCAGCACTGACTGCAACATCTGGTATCCTCTGCAAGCTTGAGGAGCATTCTGAACTCTCCTCAGGCTAGTGCTAGGGCTCTTAGGACACGTCCCAGGAGAGACCACTGAGGAGTCTTTCCCTTTGTAAGGGGAGGTCTTGCCCCTTGTAACTGGCCTCCAGGTATTGTACATCCCATCCCTAAGCTCCTTGGAGCCCAGGATCCAGGCAATCTTTCACTGCTGGCAGAGCTACTCATCTGGAGTGAGATGTCCTAACTTAAATGTCACAATGCTGTGGGAGCTCATGCCCAAATCCTTGGCAGCACCAAGGTAAATGGCATGGTGAGGAACCACAGACAATGCTTCTTGTCCATCTCTGTCTCTAGGACACTGCTCCTTGTCCACCTCTACCCAGGAAAGGATGGATCTGCAGAGCTTAGGTGCTGGTCTGGCTGCCCTGGACACAAGTCATGCTCTGGTCCTAAGGCTGAAGGACTAACACAGAGCAATTTTGCTGTGGTCCCACAGGTAAGGAAGGACTCCAGGGCATGAAACAGCTTCTCTGGCTGTGCCTTGTGATAGAACCTGTCCCTCCAGTCCTTAGAAGGTGTCCTTGAGACTGCAGGCTCTGAAACTCAGTCAGGCTCTAGAAGAGGTCAATGTGTGGCTGTACACAGCTGCTGTGGGAGTCCTCCAGAAGAGGAGGTGCTGGAAGCCCAGGAGCTGGTTCTGAATTCTCACTGCCACCAGAGCTTCTTTGTGCCACCATTTCCCACAACTCCTTGGCCTGTCCTCTCCCTGTCACCTCTTGCCATCCTGCTTGGAAAAACAGGGCAAGCCAGACTCAAAGTGACATCCTTGGGAACTTGGGGCGGTGTGGGGACCATGGGTGGCAGTCCAGCTGGAAAGGAGTGTGTGGGGACCTGCCAGGCTCTAAGAGAGGGGCTGAAAGCAAAGCACACTCCTTGGGGAGCTTGCTGAGGTCACAGAGCAGCTCTTGGAGCTCCTCCAAGGGGTCACTGCCTGCTGAAGCATCCTGGAGAAAGCAGGTCCTCCTGGGAGCCCCTTCTCTGACTGCCAGTTTGATAGTGGCACCCTGGAATTGAGATGGTAGGTCCTTTTATCAGCATCTTGTCCAGAACACTGCCTGTGTGGCTCTGAATCCTTCAGACATTTAACCCTCTCACCCCTCTCTCCCCATTACCCTCATTTCAATCTGCCACATTTGATTTTTGTGCTGGGAGATGAAGAGAAATCCCAGTGGGTTTTCTTTCTTTCCTTTTTTTTTTTCCTCAGTTTTTAATGAATTTTTCATTTTATTCCACTGTAACAGAAAGAATAACAATGAAGCAACAGTGTCAACAGAGAGAGAATTCTCTCCAAAGTCACACCGTGGCCAAGCTGCAGCAGCAACAATAGATTTTATGAATCCCAACAAGAGAATTGTTAAGGGAGGGGGTGGGGAACCCAGCTCAAATGCTCCTAAGTGATTTGTGCTTTCCACACCACAGGCCCTGTTAGAAGGAGCTGTTTCAAGAACAAGCAAAAGAATAAGAAGAGAAAGATCCTCCTGCAAAAGCAGATTTCTAACAGCAGAGGAACAAAAACCAGAGAAGTGCTCTCTGGTGTCTAAAGAAAACACATTGCCTACAAGGCAATTTAAGAAACATTTAGATGTGATGCTTAGGGCCATGGTTTAGTGGCATGATAGTGCTAGGTATCACAGTATCCCAGTATGTTAGGGGTTGGAAGGGACCTAGAAAAATCATCTAGTGCAACCCCCNTCTGCTGGCCACGCTCCTCTTAATGCATCCTAGGATGCCATTGGCCTCTTGGCCACAAGGGCACATTGCTGCCTCATGGGCATCCTCCTAGCCATGGTTGGACTTGAAGAGCTTAGAGGTGTCTTCCAACCTTAATGATTGTGTGATGAAGGCAGCTTTCTCCGGCCTGCTCTGGGAGCTGCAGGTTGCTGCCAGGGGCTGGGGTCACAGCTGGACTGGCCAGCTCTGAGCAGGTTTACATCTGGTCTGTGCCTGCAGTCCTGCTGGGCTCACCCTGCCCCAGCAATGGCTGAGCTTCCAAGTCTGAGCAAGGCTTTCTTTTCCTATTTGTCACTTTTCCCAGGAGGTGTTAACACCAATTTATGAGCTCAGTGGGATGAGAGAGATGGGTGAGCAGTGCTTGACCTTGGAACTTACCTGTGGCAGATCTCTGCTCCCATTCCATGTCAAAGTCAGTCTAAAAGCAATAAAAGGATGTTGGAGAAGAGGAGCTGAAGCTCAGTTGACTTCTTGCTCAAGGAGAAAACTCAGGGAACACCATCTCAAAAAGCCTCTAAGGTGGCTGGGCTGTGTCCATACGGCTGTTGTCTTGGGCAAGGGTTGCTCATCTCACCTCAGTCTCCTGCTCACTGCTGCTGCACAACGTGAGAGTAATGCAGGCATCATTCCTGGGACAGGCTGGCTATAGCCAAGAGCCTTTTCTCCCATGAGCTGCACACCACATGCAGCAGAAGCTGGTCTGAAAACAAAACCTGTGCCTGTTTTCCTAGGCTTCCTTACTGCTGTCAAAGTGAGGAAATCCAAGCACTAACTCCACCTCCCTGACGATGTGCAGCAGCTCCTCAGCTGTGAATGAGAAAGAGCAGAAATGGGATTGGCTCTACACAGCAAGAAAAACAATGAACATGCTGGGGATGGGGAAGCAAACAAAGAATAATACTCTCAAAGACCATTCCAAATGAACATCTTTGCTTGAATTTTGGAGGTTAAACAGTCAAGCTGACAACATTTTCTTCCTGAAAACACCACATAGCCTGCCAGAGTGCCTTTTGGCCCAGGAACACTGCCCATCTCCACTAGTGATCCTGTTTATGAGCTGTCAAGTGAAGGTGACTGCTTTAAATGATTGTCCTGAGGGAAAGGAGCAGAGATGGGAGTGACACATGGCAACACCTGCCCAGGCAGCACTCCTCCTTCCTTGGATGGTGCCTGCTCACAAGCACCAATAAATCTGCTAGGGTAGAGATATCAGCAGTGTCTCCCAGACCAACATCTCCTCTGGTCTGAGGGCCTGACAAGTGATGGAAGCACCAGAACAATAAAGACTAAATCTTATCTTAATCCTCTTTCATAATTAACTGTCTCCACATTTATTCATCACTCAAGGAGACAGTGAGCCAGATTCTGCTGGTGTGAACCCAGGCAAAGCTTCCAACTTCCCCAGAGCTGTCTGACTTCCACCAGTGAGATCTGACACTGCAGTTTATTTCTCTTTCAATGTGTGTGCTGACTGAGGAGAAACACTGGCCACATGCTGCTCTCATTGCCTACTGGCTCTTGGCTTTCAGCTCTCTCTCCTGCCCTGGGATAGCAGCCCTGGGCTGAAGCAGAGGCAGGGACCAGCTGCTTCCCTCTGCTGTGCCACAAGCTGCTGCTGGAGAAAAGGGAGGAGTGGGGGAACTGATGCTGTCCAGACAGTATCTGGAAGAGCACTGAGGGGCTGGATAAGCTGATTCCCCACCAGCATGCTTCCCTCTGCCCTCAACACAGAAAGGCCATGGAGCTGCTGGAGCAGGTGCAGAGGAGGCCACGAGAATGCTCAGGGGCTGGAACACCTCTGCTCTGAGGACAGGCTGAGGGAGCTGGGATTGTTCAGCCTGGAGAAGAGAAGGCTTCAGGGGACCTGCTAGTGACCTTCCAGTACCTAAAGGGAACTTCCAAGCAGGCTGCAGAGGGCCTGTTTGCAAAGGCCTGGAGGGAAAGGACAAGGGGCAATGGTTTTAAATTGGAGAAGAGTAGATTTAAACTGGATATTGGAAAGAAGTTCCTCCCCACAAGGGTGGTGGAACACTGGCCCAGGTTGCCCAGGGAGGTGGTTGAGTTCCCATCCCTGGAGGCATTGCAGGTGAGGCTTGCCAGGGCTCTGGGCAAGCTGCTCTAGTTGGGGATGTCCCTGCCCACTGCAGGGGGGTTGGACTAGATGAGCTCCAGAGGTCCCTTCCAACCCAAACCAGTCTAGGATTCTATGATTCTATGATTCCCTGCTCTAGGAAAGGAATGTGGATGTGCTTGGAGGAGGAATGTGCCAGCAGAGGTGAGGTGCTGCAGCCTGTGGCCAGCAATGCTGCTTGTCTGCCAGAGCCTGGGCTGGTGACTTGCAGAGCAGCACAGAGGCAAAGAGAGGAAAATCCAGCGTGCCTTGGGGAAACATGACTCAAGGCTGCCGACCCCAGCACCTCCAGTCAGCATCTCCCAAAGCAGGAGCTGCTCCTGCCTGCTGGAGACATGGGATCAGCTCTCTAGACAGTTCCCAAATTGTTTTTCCTTTAGCGCTATTCCCTAAAAGTACAACAAAAAAAAGAGACAACTTCTGCTGCAGTTCCACCCTGGAGTTCCCCTTCTTAACTGGAGCACAGCCACTTCTCAGCCCTGCTGTCATGAGGTGCCCAGCTGAAATGCTTTAATTAAAATGGACATTAAGAGCTCACTTGTTCCAGCCAAAGAACATTAGGAGGAATTTAAATGAAGAGGTTTTTAAATCTGTGACATTTGCTCTAATGAGAAAACACTTTCTAATCCTGAGTGTCTCCTCATTCAAAACAGATTGGAAAGGCTGCAAGAGAAAACAAATTTTATTCTTTTTTCTCCCAAAAAACACATCCTGCAATTAGTAGACATAACTGGCAAATCACATTCATTTTTTCCTCACGGATCCTACATCAGCTTGGAAGCAGGCAGGGAAAAGCACTATGTGGATATCCCCACACATTTTATGTTAGGACAGGGAACAGAACTCCCAGAAACTGCCATCCCATCAATCCCAGCATCTGAGGAGAAAAGCATTAGGGAGGATGCAGAGTGCTCCTGGTCCCCCTAATGAAAGGCATATTGCTGCTGTGGTGTGCTGAATGCTGAGCAAGAGCAGGGAAACAATCTGGCTGCAAGCAGAGAAAAACCCCACTTGCAGTAATTTGTTGGAGTAGGATTATTTTCACCTGAAAACACTGGGATAATGAAATGTAAAATAACAGCAGAAAGAGAAACATGAAGCCTCAAATGAGAGTGACTTGGGGGCAAAGCAAACTGTTTCAGGGGAGGGGGTTAGGGGGATGCTAGCAAGATGAAGTGCAAGCTCCCTCTTCATGGTCTTTCTTTTAACCATGGCCAGCAGGTGCAGGGAGGTGATTCTCCCCCTCTACTCCACTCTGGTGAGACCTCACCTGGAGTACTGCATCCAGTTCTGGAGACCCCAGGACAAGAAAGAGCTGGAGGTGCTGGAAGGTGTCCAGAGCAGGGCCACGAGGATGAGCAGAGGCTGGAGCACCTCTCCTATGAGGACAGGCTGAGAGAGATGGGATTGTTCAGTCTGGAGAAGAGAAGGCTCCCAGGAGACCTTCTGGTGGCCTTGCAGGATCTGCAGGGGCTACAAGAGGCCTGGGGAAGGACTGTTTAGGGTNAGGGGAATGGAACCCAACTAAAGGAGGGGAGATTTAGATTAGACATTAGGCAGAAGTTGTTCCCCAGGAGGGTGCTGAGCCACTGTGCCAGGTTGCCCAGAGAGGTGGTGGCAGCCCCAGCCCTGGCAGTGTTGCAGGCCAGGCTGGCTGGGGCTGGGAGCAAGCTGCTCTAGTGCCAGGTGTCCCTGCCCAGGGCAGGCACAGGTGTTGGGGCTAGAGGAGCTTGAAGGTTCCTTCCAACCCTGACAATTCTATGATTCTATGAGTGAGGAGAAGGCAGGCAAGGGAACTACTTATGGAAACTGTAGGCTCCTGTATTTTCTGTGTGTCTCACAAATGTAAGTCCTGCAGAGTGGGAGGGGATGTGACCTGCTCTCCCTTGGATGCCTTGCATTTGGGAATATCAGCCTCAACATCAAGCAGGAAAGCAGTAAGCTTGTTGGGAACTACTTCTACTTCTTCCAGTCATCTGTGGTCCTTAAGGACTTTGTTCTTTATACTTGACTGTCCCAACAGAAATCCTTCCAATATCAGCAGTCCATCAGTTCTCCCAGTCCCTTCCACACTGGGATAGTGACCTCCAGCTGTGAGAGCTTGTCTTGTTCTCTCCTCTGTAAGTACAGCAATGGTGAGCAACGTTTGCTGGGCCACTAGCAGCATCCTGCTCTGCTTCTCCTCCCTGCCCTCATCTTAATGTTTTCATGTCCTGTGACCAGAGGCAATGCAGAAGGGTTCCTCAAGCAGAGCATCTTCTCCGAGCTATAGCCTGGGGATTTCTGACTGAAGGCAGAGTGTTCTGGTGTGTTCAGCAAAGTAGACAGACCTCAGCCTGAATCCAACTTCCCATCTCCTCTAGATTTTGCACAAGTTGGGTCAGGGGTAAAGTTCCCTCATGAACAAAGCAAGTGGTTGCATGTAACATCAGGAAGCCTCCAGATCTGGCTGGTTGCTGTTGTTGACTGGATGCTAGGTATCAGTGTTTCCAGCTGGGCTGCATTTGCATTGCCTCCTGCTGGCTTGCTGTTAGCAGAAGGCACAGCAATGTTCCCACCAACACCTACTTTTAAATCTGTTTCAGTAACTTTGTGAAAAGTGTTTTTGAGTTCATCCTACTGAGTGTTCACTGTGGCTACATGAAACACTTTACCTATGAGTCCAATTAAAACAATTTAGCCTTTAAAGCTTGGGGATTTATAGCCACCTTCTTGAAAGAACAGTCCTGTGTTGGCATAAATGGATATAAATCAATGAAGATCAAGAGAGTAACACCCATTTATGCTCCCTGACAACCTAGCTTAGATCTTAGAAAATCATCTCAAATACTGAGGAAAAACTCAGAACTGTTCTGAAATGTCTGCGAATAAAAGAGACAGAAAAATGCATCCCTTAGTTCAGTGGGAATTAATTCCCTGGCAAGAGAGGGCTTCTGAGCTGCTGGCTGCAGGATCTGGAAATAGAAAGCATCCAGAGTCATTTGCCAGCTCTGAAAATGGGTCTCCTCATCCTGACTGTCCCCTCTGAGATCCCATCTGCACTTTCAGGCAGCTTCCCTTCTCCTTCTCCTTTGCCTCCTCATCACCATGAGTGTCCCAGCAGACTCAAACACAGTCCTTGCTTCTGGGGTCAACACTAACCCCTGAGCAGTTGCACAGGAAGGCTGAGTAGCTAGAAGGGTTCAGCTCAGGCCTTCATCACATAGATGCACCTTCAGTCACCTTCTAGGCCAAGCTGAGAAGATAAGAGCTCTCTTCAGCTGTGAGATCTAATGTCGTCATCGTGGCTAGGCTTGGCGAACGAAGCTCCAGGGAGGGCTCCACCCACGCTCCTCCTCAGTGCCTTTTCCAAGCGCGCTGATAAAAAGAGGATAGCAGATAGCACCCTCCAGCCTGTGCAAGGGATTATTTTAGGTGAGACACAGCATGTGCAGANTTCAAACAGATAAGAGGATGTGTCAGCAGCAAATCCACAGGAGGATAGACTAGGTAAAGGCTCAAATGGTGGCCAAAGGACCTGAACTGTGAATTTCTGCCCAAGACTTGGTGGCACAGTCTGTCTGCTCCAGCTCTGTACCTGATGAAGGGCTTGGTTTGGGCCAGAGTGGTTCTGGGCCTGAGGACACAGGCCTGGCCTTCCGTCCTGGAGCTGGTCCTGTATTAGTTTGCAGCCATGTGGCATGAAGCAAAGTTGGACTTGAGTATGGTCCCAAGCTGCACTGGCAATGCAGGGAGGGATGACTCAAGCTGTAAACAATGCCCTGGAGTAGAGGAGAGCAGGACTGAGTCTGACAGCTAGAAGCTTGGGCATTTTGAAAGTAGAAGAAGCCATAGATGATCTCATTTGCTGTCTGGTGCATGAAATGGGATTGTGCTCAGTTTTTGAGAACTTGTATTGTGTTAAAGTTGGTTAAACTTTATTGGGGGGGGGGACAGCAGAGGGGGAGATGCTGATCTCTTCCCTCTGGTGATAGAACGCAAGGAAATGGAATGAAGGTGCATCATGGAAAGTTCAGATTGGATATTAGGTAGATGTTCTTCAATAGGAGAGTGGTCAGTCCCTGGAACAGGCTCCCCAGGGAAGTGCTCATGGTACCAAGCCTGTCAGGGTTCACTGTGCATCTGGATAATGCTCTTAGTTGTATGGTGTAGTTCTTCTAGGTAGTCCTGCAAGGGGCAGGGAGTTGGATTTGAGAATTCTTATGGGTCCCTTCCAACTTCAGATATTCTGTGATGGGGTGATTCTATGTTTCTGTGAAACTTACCTCCCTAAAAAGCACCCACCTAAGGCATTTGACTTGAGGAGACAGCATCAGAAGGTCTTTAGGCCACCACCATGGTCAACCCTCCTGATGGTTCATCTCACTTCTAAAGCACATCTTGTTTCCTCCAGCTTATGCTGAAGTGTCCTTCAACAGTCACTCACCCAGCCTACCCACCACAGCCTCATGAGCCTTGACACAACCCAAACCAAGAGGCCATTACAGTCCCTACCTCCTGCTGCTCCTCTGAGCTTTAAGCCACAGAATCACAGAGTTGTCAGAGTTGGAAGGGACCTTAAAGCTCCTCTAGCCCCAACACCTGTGCCTGCCCTGGGCAGGGACACCTGGCACTAGAGCAGCTTGCTCCCAGCCCCAGCCAGCCTGGCCTGCAACACTGCCAGGGCTGGGGCTGCCACCACCTCTCTGGGCAACCTGGCACAGTGGCTCAGCACCCTCCTGGGGAACAACTTCTGCCTAATGTCTAATCTAAATCTCCTCTCCTGTAGTTTGGATCCATTCCCCCTAGTCCTAGCACTGCCTGATAGCCTAACAAGTCCTTCCCCAGCTCTCTTGTAGCCCCTGCAGATGCTGGAAGGCCACAAGAAGGTCTCCTCAGAGCCTTCTCTTCTCCAGACTGAACAATCCCAACTCTCTCAGCCTGTCCTCATAGGACAAGTCATCTCAGTGGCTCTTCTCCACATACCCTTTCACCTCTAACAGCCTCCAAATCCCCAGGCTTGGGGCTGCACTTAGTGCTGGTTTCTGACTGCTGCACACAAACTTATCCCATGCTGCCTGTTCCCTTGACTCCCTCTGGAAACACCCAGGGAACACTTGAGCAAACTGATTCCTTATCAGTTTGAGGTCCTATTCAACACTCCTGCTGTTGTCTGGTCCTGTTGTCTGGAAGCAGCCTTACAGAAAGCACCAGGACAGCTTATGAGCTGTTGTGGCACTCCAGACAAACAAGGATGGCAGAACTAGGTCTGCTGAAGGAATACATCAATGAAATTCACCTTCCAGCATTCACTGCAAGTGAAGCTGATCTGCATTTCTTACACCAAGCAAAGGCTACAGCTCAGATGCTAATTTTATCTTGCTGGCTTTGTGGTGTCCTTGATCTTCAAGAGAATTCAAAATAACGTGTAGCAAATGTAGAACTAAGTCATTTTAAAGAAGCAACTGCAGAGTGCACAACACTGCTCAAGGGGAAACAGCTTCTCAGCTAAATACAGACTATGAAATCAGATCCTCCTGCAGCCTGAACCAGCAGCCTCTCTCTGCCATCCCCTCATCACTGGGCTGCTAGGTGACACCAGGCAGCTCAGTCTCCAGCTGCCCTACAAACCCATCCCTGATGGGAGTGTACAGGAAGGTCGAGCCCATCTTTCCCTCCTAACAGCTTGTGACAGCCTGGCCCCTTTGCTGAGCAGACACTGGGCCATTGCCTGACAAAGCCAGCAGGACCATTCTGTGCTAAATGGCAGACCAGGCATAGTCTGAAAATCCCTTGTGGTCTCCTGTGGCCCCTGGTGCCATANCTCCACCTTGAGTGGAAATAGCCAGCACCAAGTGCTGGGGCAGGGCAGAGCTTCTCCTCTCTTGGAAGACAGGCAGTCACCCCATGGTGGTCCCAGCAAAGCCAGGAGAAGAGGAGTGGGGAAGCAGACAGTGCTAGCACTGCAGGTTGCTTGCCTGGCTGCGGGCAGTTGCTCTAGGAAGGGAGGCACAAGCCCAGCAGAGATGGGTCTGGAGTGCTCTAAGCCCTGCCAACAGCTTGTCAGTGCAGCTCCCACGATCAAAGCTTGGGCTTCTCTGCCTCGGCAGAGCTCCTGCTGAGGCAGGAGTTTAGCAGGAGCTTCAGGGCTTGCTACTCTAGTCCCAGGAGCAGGATCAAACTTGTGCTAAACTGACTGTACAGATACATCTGCTACAACACTCTTCAAGGCTTTTTGGAAACAGCACGGGCTGGTACATCTGACCCTGACCAGAAGGCAGGAAGAGGCTACCTAAGGGCATGAGACTTCCTCTTGGCCCAGGGCACGAAGAAGTGAGGGGTAAGAGGACAGCCCTCTCACTCAGACACTGCCTCCCAGGACAATCTGCCACTAAGGATTACTGACTCATTCCCCATTGATACAAGTGCTTGCTTTGAAGCTACCATCCCCGTTAGGTTACAGGTGAGTTGGTGAAGAAGCCTGGTTTGCCAACTGGCAGTTTGGAACTCCCTCCCAGGAGCAGCCACAGCTCTCCCTGCACTTAGAGCTGAGTCTAAGCTGAGTCTGGGCCAGGCAGAGCTCACTAGCAGGGAGGGAAAAGGAGATTTCCCAATGTAAGAGGGAAATATTCTTGTCTTTCCTTAGTTCCCAACCTGAAGGGAAGTGTCTCTTTTCCAGGTGACAGGTCTAGAGGTGCTAGGAGCAGCACTGCTGAGCTCTCACAGCCACCAGCAAGTGGCTGGAAGCACTGGGCAGACAGCAGCTAGCTCCCACAGCCTCCTCCTACCAGCACCAGCCCAACATGCTTTTTTCCAACTCCTACTAAGCAAAAGAGGAGAAAAAAGAAAATCAGCTCTGTCTGGGAAGGAGAAAGATAGATGACTGGCATTAGCTCTGACAAGGCACACCTTGGAGGTGATTAAAAGAGCTCCACCAGACTGAGGAACACCCCTTGCAATTCCTCCTTGCTCTGCTGAGACAAACCTGGGCCAGAAAAATGCCTTCTTCGTGGTTGTGCAGCCCAGCAGGGCCCAGGCCAGGTGAGCTGGGGTTCATCACGGCCTCAGAGAAACACTCCCCATGGCAGGGGGGTGGGCAGGCTCCAGAGATCTCTTCTGGAGGGAGGTCAGAGGAGAGAGCCAGCCATTCTTCCTTACTCCCCTCCATGCATCCATGCTTGTTTTCAAGGTTATTTGTCCATCTTCTTTCCTTCATAGCCACCACTGAGCTCTCCTAGCTTTCTCCAATACATCTGCCTCCTTAAAGAGGGGTCATGGGCACCTCCAAAGAGCTAGGTCCTCATGAAGATGAAGACACAGAAGGATGTGATCTGACAGCACTACAACCCAGTACCCCTCTCCCTGCAGAGCTGGGATGCAGCTGGAGACATCTGCTCTGCAAATGGAACCAGGATATTTGCCAGCTTGGACTCTGCTCCCTGCCTGCTTTTCTTTCTCTATTTGGAGACAAGTAAAGGAAAAGAGGGAACTGGAGAAGCTACTGAATTGAAAATGAGAAATAAACTGATGTGAGTTGGTTTGGTTTGTTTTGGTTTGGGTTCGTTTTGTTTTCCTTGGATTTAATAGTGCTTGGAATAAAGTGCTGAGAAGCAGTTCCTCAACTCCTCATGCCCTCCTGCACTGGAGCCTCTGCCCATGGAGTCTGCAGGAGGTGGAGGTGAATGCTGAGTGGTGCTCAGCCTCTCTCTTCCTCCAGCCCACTGCTACTCACATCACTTCTTCTAGCCTCAGTGCTTTCATTAAGCATTTCTCTTCTTTCCAGAGCAGGTGCTTGTTCCCATTCTTAATAAATCACTCTGCTCACTTGTAAACAAGACCTTTATTAGCTCCACAAGCATGTGTTGGTTTCTATTTATACCTTTTCCATATCAATATTTGAAAGCACACTACCCTACGCTTAATTCTTCCTCCGTGCCCTTTCCCATCCCTGCTGCCTCTTCCCCACCTCAGCTTTCTTTTCCCTGCCTGCTCACAGCTTGCACTCTTCCACCTTTAGCCATGCTGACAAAAATCAACCCTTTTTGGCCTGAATTAAACAACTAGGAGCTTCCTTTCTCACTAATGTTCATTCAAAGAAGATCTTATTATCGCTAGATATTTATAGTCCTTTATATGCTTGAAAAATTGGTGAGAACTCAACACCTCTGGATGTCTGCTCTCCTCATTGCTTTGGAGAAAGCCACACACCTACTTATTTATTGGATGCTTCTGCACCTTCTATTTTAAATTCTGCTCTTATTAGTATAGCAAATGAATGTCCTGGGGTTTAAAGCTGTGAAAGCAGGGTGCTGCTTCCCCTCTCCCCCCCAGCTGTATCCAGGGACAAGACTGCAGCTTCTTTTTCCACAAGTGCTAGGAATAGCTCTGTAAGGTAAATAGGCACTTAGGGTATTCTTGACAAGCACCTGCTTTATCACACTGCCTAATGAGAGCCTGGACAGAAATGCAGGGAAAGCAAGGAAGGTAAGGCTACCATTTAAGCTAATTAACAGCAAATGAAATTAAACTGACACACACATATATTTTGGGCCTCTGCATCTAAGGGGAGAGAGAGTGCTGCAGAGATTTCATTATTCACATTTCCCATCATCTGGTTGTTGGTTTTTTTTCCCAGCACCTACCTACCCAATTACCTGGGGAAGGAAGAGGGAGAAAGATGCTAAAGCCAATAAGATAATTCTCATTTGCATAATCATTTTTCTGCCTTGTGCTTAATAGGCTGGGAGTAACTGTAGAAGAATATATAGTCCATTCTTGCAAAAGCTCCAATGCACTAATTGAAATTAAATTACATGGAACTCAGTGTCTCTCTTCTGTTCATTGGGAGATAATGTGCAAGTCCCAGATTTATGCTTTATTATTAATATTGATAGATGAACCCCTGTGCTCACCACAGAACCACTCCCCAGGTGTGCTTCCCCTTCCTCCAGCTGCAGGTGAGGTTAAAATGAGGTTTGTTCCCATGAAAATGCTTCATTTGCTGCCCCCAGGGCTGTGATCCTTGAGCATTCAGGAGCATCAGGGCTGCAGGTGGCAGTGCCTGTGGCACTAACACTGGCAGCACCACTGCTCCCTGTCTTCCATCTTCCTCTGCATGTGTCTGGCTCAATGCATCTGCCAGGGTGACACCTCCAGCACTATCACAATTGAGGAGAATTTAGTGCTAAGTTGGCAGGCTTAGGAAGCAGAGTCTGGTGTTGCATTCCTTGGAAGAGGCATGCTTGCCAGGCTGCCATGGGAGCTGCTGGGGCTGGTGGAGATCANTCCAGGGCAGCTTGCTGCTTGCCTTCTTTCTGAGGCTGCTAAACAAGGGAGCCAGTTAGTGCCACTTGTGATGGGAGAACTTCTTCCACCAGGAGCAGGATGGAAACCTTGAATTCATTTTGCACAGGCAGAGGCACACCAAATGCTCCAGCATGGAAGAAAAATCCACAGATTCTGAGGGTTTGGAGTGTTCTCATGGGTTTGATCCTTTGCTGCAGGCTTGTGGCTTTCAGAGGGAAGGGAAGGGAAGGGAAATGGAATGAAAAGAAGGAAAAGAAAGGAGAAAGGAAAAAGAAGAAAAGAAAGGTTTCCTACCCTTCTGATGGTGAAACTAGTTTTCTTCACAGAAAGTAATACCAAGCCTTCCTGAGCTACTTGTACTGAAATGGACTGTCTCTCCTCAGTGACCTTGGAATAACAAGTTGCTAAGATTGGACTTCAGTCCTTTCTGCTGATCACACCAGAGACACCATGCCAACACTCCAGGTGCCTCATGATATTTCCCAGCACAAAGCAGAATAACCACAAGCTCTGTGCTGCTGTCTTTCAGCTTGTCATGATCTGGAGTGAGCAAGAGAGGGACAAAGAGCCTCTCCATCACTGTCCCAGGTGGCCCAATTGCACTCTGAGCTCTCAGCTGGTTCTGCCAAGGAGTTTCTGGTCTTAACTTCCATCACATTCCAATGTGGAAAGGACATTGATCTGCTTCTCTGAATCTATACAGCCGTTTGCTTGGACCTCTGCAGGATTAAAGCTAAGCTAAACTGTCTCTATTCCCAGAGGACTACTCCAGGACCTCAGGCACAGTCTGAATATCCCTTGTGGTCTTCTGTGGCCCCTGGTGCCATAACTGTACCCACTGCAGAGGGAGCATTAAACTCATTGCCCACGGGAAAGTGTGGGGAGTGATACCCATGTTCCTAGAATCCTTGCATGGGTCATCATCATCGTGGCTAGGCTTCACGAACGAAGCTCCAGGGAGGGCTCCATCCACGCTCCTCCTCAGTGCCTTTTCCAAGCGCACTGATAAAAAGAGGATAGCAGATAGCACCCTCCAGCCTGCACTAGGGATTTTTTTAGGTGAGACACAGCATGTGCAGAGCTGGACCCACCCTTTAGTCCTAAGGTTCATCTGCCAGGGCCTAGCAAGCTTGGACGCTGGCAGCCAAGTCCTTAGGACAGAGGTTTAACCTCGTAGCTGGAAGGCCTTACAGGGCTAAAC
>VWZO01004841.1:432126-443882 GCA_013396975.1 Bucco capensis
TGATCTTTAGGGTCCCTTCCAACCTGGCCAGTCTAGGATTCTATGATTCTAACATCCCAGAGGCACTCTGCTCAGCCTCAGAGATGCTCTCTGTGCTGTCCATGCCACACTTGCCTTTTCTCCATAGCAGAAAGGCACCATGGGGAGCCTGCCAAGGTCAGGGGACCTTCTCTTTGATAAGCAAGGCTGCTGCCACCTTTCCCCAAGGCTTTATGTACTGCTCTGCTCTTCACCACAGATGAGGGCTCTGAACTGTGCCACAGTGCACTGCAGCTTGAATGGAGACAAGAACCAACTGCCTCATGGGGGGTGAGGTGGTAAAAGAATTGGAGAAAAAAGGAGAGAAGGAAGCAAACAGTGTCCCCACAACACTCTCAGTACCACAGAGATACCATTGCAGGTCACTTCTGAAACCAAATGCTGGGTTTCAAAGCACAATGTTTTGATTCAAGCTGAGCATAGCCATAATTAAAACAAACTACTGGTACTTTGCTTGTTGAAGATAAGGAAATCTGGACAAGGGTCAAGTTTCATTGCATAGAAGTTAGATATTGCAGTGTGCTGGACATTTGTGGCATCCCTCAAAGCACTCCCAGCAGCACTTGGCCCCGGCAGCAAGGTACCAGCATTTGCTTCATTGCAGTCACACACAGGATTTTCCAAGGCTTATTCTTCAGTTCAATCCAAAGTTGTCATCTCAACATGCAAAAACTTCTGTAGTAGACATATGAAATGCAAATGTAACTCTTCCAGCTCTCTTCCAACCCAGAAGAGAAACATGACATCTCAGTTTCCCCAGGGTTATGCTATTGGACAAAAGGTTAACCCAAACCAAGCTCCAGCCTTTCTGTGTAAGGGCTTCCATTTCATGGAAGTCAGACCCAGAAATTACCAAAGTGATATGGAAACATGGAGCAAGGGCTCTGGCTGCTCTGACTTCTGAAGGTTTGCAAGTGGTTCCAGGTAGAAAACACTGCTCTGCACATCTCAGTGGTTTCCAGAAGAGAACACAGGCTTGCAAATACAATCCACACCCAGGGAATGCCTGTGCAAAATGGCACATCTCCCAATAATCTCTCTCCTCTGGCCATTTATCAACAGCCCTCTGCATCCCCCCTCACTGCTACTTAGCTAAGGCAGCAGGAGAGCAGAGTTTAACCAGCTGACCAGGATAACACTGCAGTTGGAGTATTTTGTGCTCAGAGATCCTCCTTCCCCTCCAGAGATAAAGAGAAACAGGGAAAACTCACTCTGCCTGGACCAGACTGTTGCTGGGATGAGCAGAGGCAAGGCTGCCAAGCCTAGGAAGGAACCTCAGTGCCAGAGAGCATGGTCCTGGACAAGCAGCACCAGGGCACAGCTCACAGGCCATGGGAGGGTGGCTGCAGCAGCCTGGGAGAAGAGACACAGCAGAGTAGGGAGTGGGTGAGGTTTTGGGGGACTGAACCATCAGAGATGATACAGACCCAGCTGGGGACCCAAGAGCAGGGCAAGAATAGGCTGGACTCTGTGGAATCCTGAGTCTCCAGAAGGAGGAGCTCACTAAGTGCTCTGAGGAAAGGGAAAGGGTCAGTGCAGCCCCACAGGCTGATCTAGGAGAAGATACTCTGCTCTGCTGAGACCTCAGCTGGAATACTGTGTCCAGTTCTGGAGCCCTCAACACNCAGCACTGGCAAGTGCCAAGCTTCCTGGTGCATGGCTGCTGCTGCTGCCATGGATCTCCAGCCCAGAGGGACAAGAGCAGAGGACAGCCATACCACTCTCTCTGCTACCTTCTCCCCCAGCCAGGTACAAGCACAACCCCTGAATACTGAATCCTTCAAGGCAACCTTACAGCACGCAGCAGCTGTAAAGGCACCAAAATTTGGCAGGCTGTTTCTTCCATGGCTTTAAGTTCTCCAAATGCAGTCAAAGCCACTTTCAACTAGTTTGAAGTAAAAAAAAAATAAAAAAAGAAGTCTAGCAAACCTGTGAGTTCCACACAAAACCCAAGCCAAAAAGCATCAAAGGTTCTGTTAGGGGCTTGGTGAACTTTAGCAATGCCTTTGATGAAAATGGTCTGAGTTTCAAGTGTGTAATGAAACCCCAAATCATTCAAGTTTCACATGGTTGCAAATATTTCTCAGAGTCCTGATCAAAGGTGTATTCAGCAGGGAAGAAGCTTTGATTTTGCAGTACAGGGGACGTGCTGGAATTTTCAAAGGCAGGCCCTGGGATTTAGAGGAGCACTTCTTCTCAGAAGCCATCCTGCTAAACTTAGCAACGCTTAGGGGGGAAGTCATGGGGAGATGGCACATTTGGATTACTCCTGTTGCCCTAAACCACCTTCCCAGGGGTAAGTTTGCATCCCCCCACCACTGACTGGCATGCCCCTACAGCAGGTTTGCTGCCCTCCCTCCCTCCCTCTTCATTTCCAGGGAGACTTCTCTGTGGCTGCTGACACTGCTGCTCTGGAGCACAGCACTTCAGAGGAGAAGCTTGTGTGTTTGGAGGAGGGACTGGTGCAGCAGGAACTGGTTGCTGACCCACATTCCAGCAGACAGATGTGAAAGGCACACAGCACATCTGGGGAGGTTTCCCTGGCTGCCTATCTCGGGTCCTTCCACCTCTGTGTCTCCCTGGCCAGCACCACCAGGGGTGGAAGAGGCAAGCAGCTGCAGCTTCTACTGAACTTGGTGATGAGACCCAAATCCCCCTGGAGCCAGAGGCATATGTAAATGTCTGGGTTTAATACCACTGCCTTGCTGTGAAGTCTTCATTTGTGACAAAGATTTCCATAGCAACAGACCGATCTCGCTGGCAGGACTCTGGTCCCCTCGGAAGAAGCAGGTGGAAGGAGGGAATAGACAAAGCAAAATGCCAGACAAAAATGCTCTTCAGAAGCAGATGCAGGTATTTACCTAACCAGAATATCAGACTTCAGCAGGGCAAAGCTCCCAGAGAAAGGGACTTCACCAGGAAAGCTGTGCAGAGGATGCTGTGAACACGTTAGAGTGGGGCTAAGGACATGTGGCTTCTGCATAAAGGACATGTCCCCACCTTGAGTGCCCTGAGCAGAGCACAGGGCTCCTGGCACTACTCACCTTTGCTGGGACACCTTGCCTATCTAAAGAGACATGTTACAGGTCCCTCAGAGGCAGAGGAGCCCTCTGGGGTGCTGCAGCCCTTCAGCTAGACGTGTGCAGAGCAGAGGCCAGATTACACAGCACGCTTCAGCAGGTGGAAGCTCTTATCACAGCCCTGCCAGCTATTTGCTCTATCCCTAGCTCACCTCCCCAGCCTATTTCCATCCTCCAAAGGCAGCAGCTAGTAACACTGACCTACCAGACTGTTCCATAATTAGCCACAGACTAATCAATGTTTAGATACTGCCTTTAAATCCTTAGTTACTTGGCACTGCGGAAATGCAGAGCTTTGTCATGCTGACAGATACAACTCAGTTACACCAAAGATACATTGCAGATGCTGTTTTTCCTCAGAACTACCCATTTTAGAGGCAGCCTGGCATGATACTACCATTACTTCCCACATGTAGTTTTCAGTCAGTGCAAATAACACGTACATGCATTACAGACCCATCAGCTGCTCCTAAGAGGCAGTAAGTGCTTGGTCAGAAAGGGCTGGGGCCATCAAGGACTTCCTGAGACAATGGCAAGTTTTTCTTTCTGATGTGTTTTACTTCTTGATAATTTTGTTATTTTCACTGAGATGTTACAGTAAGTGGCTTGGTAGCACCTTGTGATTCTGATGAATAAATCACATCACAGCAATTTAACAGTGAAGGTAGCACCTTTGGCTGGCATATTTCACTTTTATGTGTCTAGAGGCATTTATGCAGAAAGCTTTACAATGGCAAAGTAGGTTGTTGTTTTTTTTCCCCACCACTCTATGTAATTCTCTCTTTAGTTGTTTTTATTGTCCAGATAAGAGGCTACTCTTTTACAGGTTCAAAGACTAGGAGCTTCAAGAGGGAGGATCTAGCATCACAGAAAACTTGAGTATCTTTAGCTTTGATATGAACTGACTTTAGTATTAACAGACTATTAATTAACACTTCATCCAGCATTGCTAAACCCCATTGTTGCCCAAATAAAGCACTTAGTGCTCTCTGAGATAGTGACAAATACCTTGAGGAGCTTTTCTCACCCACATCTCTCCCAAGTCCTGAATACTTTCATTGCTGAAGGCATCATCCCTGGGAAAACTACAACTACTCAGTGTCCTCAAGCCACTAAGGGATGCCCCAAAAAGACACATCCAGTTCTTAGGCTTTAGGGTGACTGTGTGTTGACAGATTTGCTGATAAACCCTTGTTTTGGTTTTAGTACCTCAAGGTTTCTCTTACCTGAACCATCACCTTGCTACTTATGTCTCATACCCTATCACTTCCAAAGCAGAAAGCTGTGTTAAATAGTGCTAGGCAAAAAACCCAGCTCAAAATCAAACAAAATCCCTTAAGTGCAGGAAAAGCTTTGCTGTTAGCCCCTTGCAAAGCTTAAACACAGAGGGATAGTTACTGGGCAGCTCGAAACACACTAGATTCCCCATCTCAAACCAAGATCCTGAGCAAAAAGCTTTTCTTTCCTGACACTAGCAAACCCAGAGGAATTTCAGGAGCCAACCTTTTCTTCCCTATGGGGGTAAACAACCAGCTTCCTGCCTGATTTGCTGAATTGGGTATTTTCTCCCCCTCCATGCAAAGGAGCAGTTAATTATTTACAAGCCTGTTTGTAATGCTCTAGTTTACATGCTGGAATTTACATGATTTATTAAAGAAAATAGCATTTCAAAAGAAATCCTGTCATAGATATGTCATCCTTAAAGGAGACTGAACCTTTTTGCTTAGGCAGGAAGTAAATGAAGGAATTGCTGAAGATGCCTTCTTGTGTTTGCAGCCATGTACCCACCTCAGTAAATCATCTCCCTCCTTCCTTTTCACTCCCAGCTTTGGTGATGAAATCTCATTAGTTGGCTAACCTTTGTGAGGCTGTTGGTGCTGCAGCAGGACCTGCTTCCTGCAGAAGGTGATGCATCCATCAGGAATTCCTAAAGGACTGTCTTAAAAAGCTGGGGAGGTCAGCTGGGAACTCTGTGGTGAGCAGTGGCCCAGAGAGTACAGCAGTGAGACATTAAAAGGGGAGATACCCCTTGCTAGGTGATTGCTTGGTTGGTTTTGTTTTAGTTTTTAATCCAAGTCTGTCTTGGTTTTTTTTTGGTTTGTTTGTTTTTTTCTGCTGTGAGAACCCAGCTTTGGTCTGACAAAGCAGTTGGGTTGTGGTGGGTTGTTCAGCTCAAAAGCCTTACAAATGCAGAAAAAGAGATTTCATGAATCTATCTCAATTTTTTTCTTGAACCAATATCCTATTTAGAAGGAAACTGCTGCTGCCTGTTCCTGACATCATTCATTACAGAAACAGGCTGTGATATTGTAGAGCCTGACTCATTTCTGACTGGGAAGTGCTCCCTACTTCTCAGAGCTGGACCTTCTCTACACTCAGTCAGAGCCTCCAGCCTCCCATTGCAATTAGCTGAGCAGTGTCTCCCTTAAGTGGGAATAAAGCCTAATGCTTTCAAGGCTAAGTCAAAATGGATGAAACTGAGCTTTAATAAACATATCAGTCATTTTTCCTTCATTGGATTCCACCTGTTATCATTCATAATCTTCACAACAACCACAAAAGCTCTGTTGCTTCACTTCCCACTTCAATGTCCTTGTACTTGGCATGGGTGACCTGCAATCTCTAACTCATCTTTTGTCAGATAAAATGCCTTCTAATTTCCTTTTGTGACATGCAAGTATGATCCCTAACTGCTAAAATATTAGGTTTGTTTGTTACTGCAAGAAATAACAACCTTATTGTGGAGACCTTCTTGTGGCCTTCCAGCATCTGCAGGGCCTGCAAGAAAGCTGGGGAAGGACTTGTTAGGCTGTCAGGTGGTGACAGGACTAGGGGAATGGATCCAAACTAGAGGAGGGGAGATTTAGATTAGACATTAGGCAGAAGTTGTTGGCCAGGAGGGTGCTGAGCCACTGTGCCAGGTTGCCCAGAGAGGTGGTGGCAGCCCCAGCCCTGGCAGTGTTGCAGGCCAGGCTGGCTGGGGCTGGGAGCAAGCTGCTCTAGTGCCAGGTGTCCCTGCCCATGGCAGGCACAGGGGTTGGGGCTAGAGGAGTTTGAAGGTCCCTTCCATCCCTGACAATTCTGTGAAATTATGTAACTTCATAGAAATTACCCTGTAGAATCCATAAATAACAGGAATTTGGCTGTAGGTAAAAGCTAGATGTATTCCAATCGAAATAAAGTTCACCTTTGGACAGTGGCAGTGCTTAAATCACTGAGTCAGCTGACTGAGAGATGGATAGGGAGTCTTTTGAACTGAGGTCCAATGTCCTCTTCAAACACCCAGTTCTGTTGCCAGTCTCTGTCTTTGATGTAGAATTCCTGGTGTGAACTTTGCTTGCCTGGGTTATCAGGAAGATCAGGCTCGATAAGCAGAGTGATCTTTCCTGGCCTTAAAATCCCTGGCAAGCTAAAGCAGGGAGTCTGAGGGTGACTTTTCCAACACTGACACTGCCTCTCTCTTCTTTTGCAGAGTTGAGCTGTGGAAATGCTTGACAGCAGCTGAACTGGCACAGCAACCTGAGGAACAATCTGAGCAAGATGATGGCAAAATATTGCCTTGCATCATGTCAGGGATGTAATCAATGCAGTGGATTATTTTCTCTCTTCCCAGCTGTTGACAGCTGAGGTATGCTCCCAGCCCACTTGGTTCTTGGCTCCCCTCTGATTTTAGGCAGGTTGGAATGACTCCAGCTAATGGAGTGACTCTAGGCTTTTGTGAGTGGGAAGGAAGTGAGACTCCAGCCTCAGGGGATGCAAAAAATGAGCCATGTTTTCCTCTAGTTTGGAAAGACAGGAGAAAGATGTGTGCGTAATCACATAGAAGTACATCCATCTAATGTGAGATGATGAGACAAAGCTGTGACTAGACCTACTGCTAGCTGTCTGTTGAACCCAGCTAGAGATGGGCCCAAGAGCCTCTACATCTGGAGTACTGCATCCAGTTCTGGGCTCCTCAGCATAAAAAAGATGTAGACCTATTGGAGTGAGTCCAGAGGAGGCCACAGAGATGATTAAAGGACTGGAGAACCTCCCCTGTGAGAACAGGCTGAGACAGTTGGGATTGTTCAGCCTGGAAAAGAGAAGGCTTCGAGGGGATCTTATAGCAGCTTTCCAGTACCTAAAGGGGAATTATAGGACAGAAGGGGAGAGACCTTTTAAGTGGTCAGACTGTGATAGGACAAGGGGGAATGGATATAAACTGAAGGAGGGGAAATTTAGATTGGAGATTATGAGGAAGTTCTTTACCTGGAGAGTGGTTAGGCACTGGCACAGGTTGCCCAGAGAGGTTGTGGCTGCTCCATCCCTGGCAGTGTTCAAGGCCAGGCTGGATGTGGCCCTGGGTGACCTGGTCTAGTGATTGGCATCCCTGCTCAGTGCGGGGAGGTTGGAACTAGATGATCTTTAAGGTCTCTTCCAACCTGGCCATTTTATGATTCTATGATACAGCATTAGAGGACAAAGGGACAGAGTGCAACAGATACAACATAGGAAAGACAAACCTTACTGAGCAAAGACATGAAGCCCTCCTGGATTGCAGCATGTGTCAAACTAGAGTGCTACCACCTGCTTCTGTTCCCTGTTTAATGAATATTCTCTGAACACAAGATAAGGATGAGGAAATTCATTATTAGATGAAGCAGAAGAAAATATCTCAAGATGTAGTCATCCTCTTCCCCTGCCTAGGAGGCTGGGCTTACACCATTTGGTTAAAGGGTTAACAGCAGCAGTATGAACTTCCCTCCAACTGCCTTGGTGTGCCTGTACCATCTCCTCAACAAAATGGGAGTCTGGCACCTTGTGCTCAGTTAGTTCTTAGCCTGGGCATCAGGGATGTCAGGCAGATCATGGCAGTTTATTTGTAATAAAGGGAAAACTAAGAGAAGAACGAGGTGCTGGTGAGCAGCAGCTCAAGGGAGGAAATTCTGCCCCTCTGCTCCCTCTCTCTTTCTTTGCTGCAAGGGTTGTCAGCCATTGGAACAGGCTGCCCAGGGAGGTGCTTGAGTCACCATTCCTGGAGGTGTTTAAGAGACAGCTGGATGTTGCATTGGGGAGCATCATTTAGTGGGGTGATAGGGCTAGGAAAAAGGCTGGACTCGATGATCTTCGAGGTCTCTTCCAGCTGGAACTGTTCTGTGATTCTCATGAGACCTCACCTGCAGTGTTGGGTCCAGTTCTGAAGCCCTCAGCACAGGAGAGACATGGATATATTGGAGCAGGGCCAGAGAAGGCCACAAAAATGACCTGAGGGTTGGAACCCCTCTGCCGTGAGGACAGGCTGAGAGAGTTGGGGTTGTTGAGCTTGGAGAAAAGAAGGCTCCAGGGAGACCTTCTTTTGCCTTTTCAGTACTTAAAGGGCTTATAAGAAAGATGGGGAGAGACTTTTTAGCAGCACCTGTTGTGACAAGACAAGGGGTGATGGTTTGAAACTAAAAAAGGGAGATTCAAACTAGATAGAAGGAAGAAATGCCTTATGCTGAGGGTGGTGAGACCCTGGCCCAGGTTGCTCAGATTGATAGTAGATGTCCCATCCCTGGAACCATTCCAGGTCAGGTTGTTTGTAGCTCTGAGTAACCTGATCTAGTTGTAGATCAGCTCACTGCAGGGGGATTGGATTAGATGACCTTTAAAGGTCCCTTCCAACCCAAGCCATTCTGTGATTCTATGATTTCAGTGCTGGGCCTGCTATCAGCAAATGCTCTGGAGAGTCACTAGGAGCTTTTCCACCAACCCCACTGGGCATTGGGTTAGATTTTTAGGGTCTTAACTCAGAAAGATGAATCCTGTAGTTTTCCTCAGTATGACCTATGAGCCTGAGCAAAGCTCAGGAGGTGTTCTGCAGGCTCAAAACCTTGCTGGCCCAGGCTAGGATTGAGCAGAGATGGGAAAGCTGAGAAGTTCCTATCCTAGTCCTAGATCTCTAAGCCCAGTCACTGCTAACAATTTTCCCTCTTTCTGAACATGTGATTTGCATTATTAAGATGGTATCACCACCCCCCCCCCCCCACCCCTCTTNCTCCCCCCCCCCCCCCCCCCCAGCCATTTATCCTCTTCCTTGATGGCTAGTCAAAGGCTCTATCAACAGGTTTTATATGGGCTTTTCTTGTCAGACCCTGCCTGCAGCATCCTGGCAGGAAAATTCTCTGAGAGGTGAGGATGCAAGTGCCACCTCAGCCAAGGAGCCTTGAGAGAGCAGTAGAGTCCCCAAGACATGCAGTGCCAGCCAAGGAGCCTTGGGAGAGCAGCAGAGTCCCCAAGACATGCAGTGCCAGGTTTAGGAGCAGCTTGTCTACAGCATGTGCTCTTCCCCTGTGGTGTTCTGTGCTGTGGCTGTCCTCCTGCCTTGTGCATCTAGCTAGAGCAGCTCTCACTTCACACAGAGCATTGAACTGGCAGAAGGAGAGAAAATGTAGAAGTAGCTTTGGGCTCCAACTCCTAACACTGTCTGTGGAGCTGAATCCTCCTTGCCCATGCAACTGTTATGGTTTGGATGAAATAACGAGACTTGTGGATTGGAAAAAGCTGAGTAAGTTTAACTATTTTAATAGAAAACAATAGCAGCAGGCAAATATATACAAGCAAATATACAGAGCCAGAACCAAGATCCAAACCTCCCACCTTCCCTCTTGGTTGCTATATTACCACAGCCGAACTCAGTCGGGGGGAGGGGGGGAAGAAAGGGAGGAAGCTGGACCCTGGAGGCCTGGACTCAGAAGCAGGGAAGCAGCAAAGCTGGGGCACCAAGCAGGGCTGCCAGAGAGGCAAAGGAGAGAGAGAGAGAAGGGGGAACAGCCCCCCTAAATTTATACCGAGCATGGTGTGTATGAAATGGAATACTCAGTTGGTCTGTTTGGGGTAACCTGCCTTGCCTGTCTCCTTCCTATAGGTGTACGCTCTTACCCTGCACACCCCCTGACTTCTCAGCAAAGCAACAGAAAAGTTGACATTCCAATTCTCAGGCTGTAACCCAAACATTCAGGCTTAAGCTATTAGAAGATGATAATGTGTTTTGAAAACATACTGCCAGCTTTCAGAGGAATACAGTCACTTTTAAAGGAACCCTGGCTAGAAGCAATACCATCTTAGCAGAATTAATTCTGCTCCAGCCTAAACCAGGACAGCAACTTTGGCTTGATTTTACACAGGGTGTCCTGATCCTCCCTCTCATCTGCTTCAAACATGGGATTAGGCAAAGCATGCAGAAACAGGAACAACCACCACAAAACCATGGAGTAAACAAACAGAGGCCCTCACATGGTAAAATCAATTCCTGTTAGCATTCTGTGCAGTGCCAGAGAAGCAATTCTACTTAGCTCTGCCTTAAATGCCACTGCATGTCCCACTGCAGGAGCTGGTAGTCCTATTTTCAGCATATTCATCTCCAATTAAATCAATGGTCTTGAGCAGGTTCATCTATTCACTCCACTGGGCAGACTTGAGATACCCAAGTGTGCACAGAGAGACCTGTACATGCAATTGGGGTTGTAGGAGATGGTGTTATGCTGCTTACTCATGTAACATCAGCGAGCTCCAGGACAAAAGGGATGCTTCACCTTCTTCATTAAGGAGCTAATTTCTGTAGGAGCACCCAGAGGTCATGTCTGACAGGAGCTTAGACATGAATTGTTCAGTGACAAATGTATCTGCAGGATGTGGCCAACAGCCTCCTGGTAGCATTTTGAACAATGGATGAAGGTCAAAAAAGGAGAAGAGCTGTTGAACTGCAAGGAAAAACATGGTCAAGAACACAAAGCAATTTGGAACTTCCTTCCAAGAAGAAAGTCTCACCATAAACACAGCAAATGGCACTTGGTGCATAGGTAAGGAACAGTGAGGAAATCATGCATGCTGCCTACACCTCTGCAAAGCTCATGCAGAGGGAACCAAATTCCTTTCTTTCACCTCTGGCATCCCCACAACCAAAGAATGTATATGGTATAAATGCCCTTCTTTGCATACTCTGGATGTACATACCAGCTTTGGCACCAGCCAGAATGATGAGAACAGTACTACCCTTACTCTGTCAGTACTCAAAATACTAAATCCTAAAGGAAAATAAGCTCTGAAATTTTTCCCCTGGGGCACATTGGCACTGGTACCCAAGGTTTTTTTGCCTTCCTCTGCAGCATTGAGCATGACCCTTTCAGAGATTCATTCATAGATTCATAGACTGGCCAGGTTGGAAGGGACCTTAGAGATCATCTAGTTCCAACCCCCCTGCCATGGGCAGGGATGCCAATCACTAGACCAGGTCACCCAGGGCTGCATCCAGCCTGGCCTTGAACACTGCCAGGGATGGAGCATCCACAACCTCTCTGGGCAACCTGTGCCAGTGCCTAACATCTGTCTGGGTAAAGAACTTCCTTCTAATCTCCAATCTGAATTTCCCCTCCTTCATCTTATAGCCATTCCCCCTTGTCCTATTACAATAGGACCACCTAAAAAAGTCTCTCCACTTCTGTCTTATAATCCCCCTTTAGGTACAGAATGGCTGCTATAAGATCCCCTCGAAGCCTTCTCTTTTCCAGGCTGAACAATCCCAACTGTTTTAGCCTATCCTCACAGGGGAGGTTCTCCAGTCCTTTAATCATCTTTGTGGCCTCCTCTGGACTCGCTCCAACAGCTCCACATCTTTTT
>VWZO01004843.1:0-13877 GCA_013396975.1 Bucco capensis
AGAGCAGAGGTGTTCCAGCCCCTGAGCATCCACAGCTTCAGCTTTGCTGCTGGAGGTGGTGAGGTGATGTAAGGACTGCCATTGTGTGCTGCTATTGCCACACAGACAAAGGAGAGAGGTGTGGGGAGCTTGGTGAGCTGGTGCCACACTGGGGTCATGGTGTTCCCCTAGGCATGGCAGCTCTGGGATCCAAAGCTTGCTCCAAGTCATGCAGAGTTCTCAGCACGTTCCCAAAGGTCATGGGAGAGGCACATTCCTCAATTCCAAGTGTCTGAATGCAAATGTTCAGCCTAGAAATGGGCTCAGATGAGGCTGGTAGAAATAAATGGAATGAGTAGATGGGTGAGCATGGTGTTAGACTATCGCTGGGAGCCTGTGTCCTGCAGAGCTAATTCCTTTCTTGGATATTAAGGGTCCCAAATCTTGTTCCTATATTGACTTATTCATTAATAGTTTGTGTGTATGAATAATTCACCATCTACATACTATATTTCTACTTTAAATGCATTACAAAGCATATATTAGACAGAGATTGACCTCTACTGTGGTTAACATCAAGATTTATTGTTCCAGGAAGCTCCAGATATATTGACTTGAATCAAAGCCTGGAGGTTCAATTAAAGTTGATACTGTATTAACAAAGAGGCCACAAGTCACATTTCTTCTGTACTCTGCTTTGTGAAGGATGTCAGTTCTCTTTCTTTAATTTGAAGGCTGGAGAGTAACTGTAATCACAAGCCTCTTGCTTGGCTCAGCCCAGCCTTCCTCCTTTATTTTGCTGCCTCTGGGATCCCTGCTAAATCATTATTAATGGGATGCCTTGCTCAAGCCTGAAAATCATATTTGTGTTTTTATCTACACTAACAAATGTTTTCCTTCCTAAATCCATTCTTTCAGTGTAACGTGGCAGATTCTTTGCCCTTTTCCCTTTAACCTCAGAACAAAACAAAGCAAGAGAAAAAGATGCTGCTACTCCATTGTGCTAAAATGGAATGGGATTGCTAACTGTAAGGCAAAACACGTTGAATTTGCCTCCTCTTTTGTCCCTCAGTGTTGCAAGTAGATGAGGAAAGATTTCACAGACAGGCTGGGGTGTATGACCTCCTCTCTAGCTGTTGCATCTGATAATGTTCCCATTTCTCTTGGGATTATTAGTGTGACCTTCTTATTCCTTTTCTTTTTTCCTTTAAGAAGAAAAAGCTCTGATATCTTTGCACCATCACCATGTGCTGCTCATCTCATTGCTAAGCAACAATCAGCAAGGCACAGCCTGGACATCATGGATGAACTCTTACTTTCATTGCCAAAGCAGAGCAACTTTCATTCCATCTTGCTGAAGCTGACCCTTGAGGGATGTGCTCCTGAAGTGAGGAGCACAGGGAGCCAACAGTTAGACTTGTGTGTGCACTCCAGATCCATGATGAGGTTTCAGGAGGAAGCTTTCCTTACTTAGACACACACACAGGCTCCCACCCATGCACCAAGCTGGAAGGTATAGTAAGGACTAAAGCCACATCCAAACAACTATGATAATCCTGATTTGAGGGTGGGAACTGGCATGGAAAGATTAATAATTATGAAAACCAAAGAAGAGAGGAAAGTAAAGGCTTTGCTATTTTTCTTCCAATCCAAAGCCATCCTAAAAATATGCCAGCTTGGAGTTTGCATAAGACCTTCCTGTACTTTGACTTGCCTGGAAACATTCAAAGTCAGGTTGAACAGGGCTCTGAACACCCTGATCTAGTCAAAGATGTCTTTGCTTGCTGAAGGGAGGTTGGGCTAGATGATCTTTAATGGTCCCTTCCAACTCAAAACAGTCTCTCCTCCTCCTGTGAGCCTCTATTTCCAGTAGCACCCAGCTAAAATAGGGAAGGGAAACCAAGGCATGCTCAATAGGAAATGGATTGAGCAGGAATTTTCAGTTCTGGCTGGTAGCAGAGAGTTTCTGAGGAGCTGTGCAGTTGCTAAGGAAAACAGATGTTTCTTAGTGCATGAATATTGATCTCGTCAAAGAGAATTTAGTCCTAGCCTTCCAACCCCTAACATTCTGTGATCCAAGTATCTCTTGGTGAGCTTCTTACATTATGAACCCAAAGATATGTTGTTAACAATATTACCCAGGTACAAGGCAACCAGAAGTGAACACTACCTAACAGAAATGGGAGAGTAAGCAGTAGTTAGCTAGCCCCATGAGGTCACTCACTGTTACATTTAGCTGGAGTGCCTGAACCTATTAATAAATCCTAGTCAAAGTTCACATTCTGGTCTCTCAGCATATGCTCATGACTCTCAGTGGGAAGTGGTGTAAGACTCTTTGGATGAGGCTACAGGGAAAAATTCAGCTTCTTGCCCAATATAAAGCAAGCAGGAGAAATTCCAGTACCTGCAGGACAGATTCCTGATAATGAAGGGTGTCTGATATATTATTGCTTGTTGTAATGCATGTCTCCAAGCAAAGTATACTCAGACTGCTTTTAAGGATCTGGTTTAACTGCTTCATCTTGCACTCAGCTGGTGGTATATGTGGCATTCCCCTGTAGATAACTGCAAACCAAAGGCCATTATCTACAGCTTTTCTTCATGATGAGGCTCCAGTGGGCAGATGTGGAGTTTAGAGCCCATTCCTTCTCTTCTGGCCTGGATGAGTCCTCAGGGAGTGCATACTTGCATTATTTGAGCTAGGTTTAAAGCTGGGCTATGGTTCTTGCTAACTGCACCTAACATGTTCTAAAAACCTGCCCTTCAGAAGGCAATGCCCCTTAACACCAGGAGCTGTGCTGCCATCCAGAGTGACCTGGACAGGCTAGAGAGAGAGCCAGGGAGAAACTTGATGACATTTAACAAGGGTAAATGTAAAGTACTGCATCTGGGAAGGAACAAGCCCATGGATCAGTACAGACTGGGAACTGATCTGTTGGAGAACAGCCCTGGGGAAAAAGCTCTAGGAGTGCTGGTGGCTAGGAGGATGCCCATGAGGCAGCAATGTGCCCTTGTGGATAAGAGGCCAATGGCATCCTAGGATGCATTAAGAGGAGCGTGGCCAGCAGAGCCAGAGAGGTTCTTCTGCCTGGTTATTCCAGGCCCCACCTGGAATCCTGTGTCCAGTGGTGGGCCCCTCAGCTCCAGAAGGCTAGGGAGCTGCTGGAGGGAGTCCAGCCCAGGGCCAGCAAGATCCTGAAAGGAGTGGAGCATGTGCCCCAGGAGGACAGGCTGAGAGAGCTGGGTCTCTTCAAAGATGAAGATGATGTGTGTGGCAAAGCTGCATGCCACCAGAAATGCACAGGCTGTGGAAACTACTTGTCTGTGTGGAGGCTTGGAGGTAGTCACCTCGCCTTCCTTCTCCTGCCTTGTGTCTAACTCCATACATACAAGGCTCTGTGGCTCTAAGGGAGAAGTCTGGATACATTCTGAAGGGTTTATTTAATGACATGTTTTGAACTACCTGCCTGGTTTTTGTGAATGTTTTAGAAATGCTGGAAGTGTTTCCAACCTGTCTGGGAATTTTGTGATGTGTTGAGATTTGCAGTCTTCTCTGTTGAAATGAAGAAGGATTGGCAGTTGTTCCTAGCATCTACAGATCTGTAATTTCCTTAGCCTATCTGCAGCTTTGATCTACAACAGTACAGATGAAATGGTGCTAAATCAACATGTATAAATATACCTTCCCTCCTAGAACTCATAACTGTCATAATGACCTCAGCCTTGGACCTCTCCTGAAGTTTAATGACCAGTTGGGGTTAATGGCCCAAAGTTCCACCTCAGGCTATTAACACTCTCAGGCAGTCATTAATTCTCACAAAATGCTCAGGCACTTTATTGCTGTTGCTTAAGTGATGCTCAAATGCCTGTGAACATTCACACCCCTGCTGGGGAGGTAAGAAATAGGAGCCATGCACACTGTTTCTGATCTCTCACTGTTCAAAAAGGCAAGTGTCTGGTAGTAATCACTTCCACCTTGGAGGTTAATGAAGTAACTTTAACAAGCCACCAACACAAGTCATCTAAAATTGGGGTCACTTGTATTAGATGCAATAGATGTGTATTTGTGGTTGGACTTGATGATCTTAGAGGTTTCTTCCAACCTTAATGATTCTGTGAATTTTGCTTTAAAATTGAGTGAGAGGCAGATTCCCTGCCCTCAGGAGCTTACACCCTGACCTTTCTGCTAACTTATACTTCAGTTTCTTTAGAATAGTTGCAAGGGCTGAAAGGCTTGTGCTTGCTCTTATATAGATACTTCTAAACATAAATCAATGTTGCTTAAATTTTGTTGTTTTTTTTTTTTAATCCTAACACCTTGTGTTTCTTGTTTTCTGTGAGATAAGATGCAGGGCTGAGCTGTTCAAGCTCTCACCACAGCACATCCTTTTCCAAGATGACATTGTAGCATTGGCTGACAGCTTACTAAAGCAGTCAGTTTTTGGAAAGACAATGTTGCTTAATTATTATTACTGTGAGTGACCTTGTGGGGCACTCAGTCAAGTTTCTGTTCACTTGAACAGTGATGTTAGTTTACTGTTAATGAACTGGCTAATCTTAGCTTGAGGATACTCAGAAGTTGTCATCCCAACAGCCTTCTCAGTGGCTGTTTCACAGCCTCACTGCCTTGTGGATTGGAATCCTTCTAATTCCCCAGTGGAAATATATTCTTGATCAGTTTGGGTCTATTTATACTTTAGAATCATAGAATGGTTTAGGTTGGAAAAAACCTCTACTGAAATGAAGGCCTTTTGCTATGCTGTTAATGTTCTGATGAAACACTCTAGTTGCCTAAATAAATCAAGCCAGATGCTGAGCTGATGAACAAGGTATAAACACTTAGAAAGAATAGAAAGGGGAATAATGTACTACCAAAGTTTTAAGGGAAGAAAATACCCTACAACTGAAAAGGGAGTGGGGAAAAAGACCCACAAGCCCAAGTGACTGGATAGATACTAAACCAGTGGAAGTACTGTACTTAGTCTAGGTGAAGTGAGGAGGTAATAAGAGATGCAACAAAGCAACCTGCTCACAAAGATGGAAGAGTTAGGCTTATTGGTGCATGACATGAAACAGGATATTAGGGAGAGAACAGAAAGGTGATAGAATACTAATTGCAACTGGAGTGCAAGTACTGCAGGGTGGCAGAAGGAATTGAGGTAATCTGCTAGCATTATATATGGCTGGCAGTAAAGGAATGTTAATTACTAGTATGGATAAGAGTGGGTCAGTTTGTGTCAAAATATGTTAGGAAAGGATTCTGAAGGAGGCTGCAGTGGGAAAGGGATTGGGCTCTCCAGTGAGTGTTGGCTGTCGTGAGAGAGAGAAGCTGATGTGGTTGTGATTGTATCTTTATGGAGAGACTTCAAATTTCCCAGTCATAGATGTTACATCCACAGAAGACCTCAGTCATTTCTCAGAGTGGAAGCTGAAAAAAACCTCCTTTTCCAAGGAGCCATGGAATTGCTAAGAGATTATAGTATTTGAAGGTGATGGTGGACAAGTACCCAGATCTTATAGAGAAAGGAGTAGAGAAAATGATGTGCTATCAAGAGATGACAGCTCTGCCCAACTCTCCATTTAAATCCAGTGGTAGTGTGTACAAAGGGAAGTTGGTAGATAAAGCTTTTAACTGTAAAAGGGCAGGTTATATCATAGTGAATCAGTCTGAAGAGCAAAGGGACTGAATTGGGTTAGAGTGCTGGTCTGAAACTTGTATTCTCAGGCAAGAGATCTCCAGACCTCTCTGCACAAAGAATTCTTCTAAACAAAACAGACTGTTGAGATTTGACAAAGAATCTTCAGGAATCAGAACAGATTTGCTCAGAAAGAGAAATCAGAGCTCAGAGGATTGAAAGTGAAAGATCAGAATGTGAATTGTGAACACTTGGGATAATGGAGACCTTGAGGCAGCAGGAGAGAGCATTAAAGATTCTCCAGCCATAATGAATGAAGAACTAGGAAAACAATAAGGATGTTATTTAAAGAGCTTTTAGGGATGCTTCCCCAAACAAGTAATACTTTATCTCTGCCTCTGAAGACAAGCAGATGGAACACAGATGCTGTAGCAGGACTGTTTATGGAGAGCAGGAAAATGGGAAGTGGAAAAGGCCCCACAAAGAGTGGATCAGAGCTCATCAAGATGATATGACCATCTGAAGGGAGGCTAGTAAGTGTCAGGTAGTAAAAGATGCTAAAGGGCAAACTTAGCCACCATAGACCAGCTCTTCTGATGTGTAAGATTGTAGGGGAAATTAGAGAGAGTAATAGAAGAGGTCCTAAAATACATTATCAGTTTACTAAAAGGGACCAAGTTTCAGACTTCAATAATTGGGGTTTTTTTTAAGCTAAGAAAAACATAGTAACACAGTAGCTGTAGCCTACCTCTTCAGTAAAATATTTCCCACAATGGTTAGATAGTTTGTGAGATCAGAGTTAGTACAAAGCACTGCTCAGAGGGCAGACAGTGATGGATTATGTTGAAAGGGAAATCAGCACTCTGGAGTGAGATTCCAAATTATGTGCCTTTTAAAACATTTATTAGTGATCAAGAATTGGATGTGCACTAATTAAATGTGTTGAAGGCCCCAAATTGGGAAGCACTCACCCATATCAACAGGGCAAGTTCAAGAGGAATCTGGCTAACTTGATGCCTGCAATAATAGGGTTGGGATTAGATGAACTAGAACTAAATCCAAGGTGATGCTTTTTAGAACCAATAAGGAGAATGGTTGCTCCCCATTGAAAATAGGAAGAAAAAGGAGGGAAAAACAAAAGGATGGATTTGCATTTTTCAGTCACAGAATGTCTCTGAACCATTGGTGTGAGGGGGGGAAAAAAGAAAATCCTAGACTAGGCAGTAGCAGAAGTAGTTTGTCCAGCACAGAGAGGGAAGCACTGCTGCACTATTGGACATTACCTGGAATCACTAGACATAGTTTTGATCACCTCCATTCCAGAATGAACAATTCAAAGAAAGAAGTGGAGAAAAGTCCTGATGAAAAGAGAGTTTACCCCCTGCAGGATTAAGAGGCTTTGGTTTGGTTTGTTTAGTCAAACAAAAACCAGACTTAGAGGAGAAAGGTTTACTGCCTATCAATGCATTGAGGTGGCAAAACCAAGGAGGAGGATGATGTTTAGCTGGAAGGACAACGTTAACACAGGAATAAATTTACACTAGACATGAAAAGAGGGCTACCATTTGCCAGCACAGTTTGCAGCAGACAAAATCCTGTCTTTTATAAAGATAAATGTAAGGAGAGGGTTATGTAGGTGCTCAGAAATACCAAAGGCCTGGCTATATGACCTAGGGAGTCTCTCCCATCTTCAGCCTAGCTTTCTTAAATTTCTATAATGAGTAAATTCTGCACTTGCAATGTGATCATTGGACCTGGGGAAAAAAAAAGTTATGAAGAGCTCAGTTGAACTGAGCTAAGTTTAAAGCCACACTATATGGCGAGAAGAAGACAAAGGTTTGCTTATGTTGTTCTGGGGAAACCACACACTGAAATTTCTTTGTGCAGGCTTGGAGTCAGAAGAATTCTTCCATTAGAAACCACACTTTCTGGCTGCACATCCCCTCGTGTGCAGATGGAGTGCAGAGCACTGTTTCCTAGCAACTACTAAGGACCACTGGCTTTATAAATCAATCTCTGCCAGGCTATCAGAGAAACCACGATAAATGGGAAACATTTAGTAGTCAGAAGGCTTTCTACTTCCTCCACTTTCTGGTTTGCACAGAAAAGTCTTTTCAAGAGTAGATAATATCAGCATTTCTTCAGAATTGAACTGAATTCAACTCTTTGTTCAGGTGGCTTGTTGGTTTTGTTTTTTTTTGGCTCCCCTGGGGTACACATCCTGATGTCCAGGAATGGTTCTTCTTTCAGCTGGCAGGTATCAGGCTTTCTCAAAGACAGAATTATCTGAAGCTTCATTTAGAAAAAAATAAATACAGATAAAGAAGGAATGAGTAGCACTGGAAAAACCTCCAAAAACACCTGGGGAGAGGGGAAGTGATAAAAGTCAGTCAAAGCTTGCAGATGCAACTCTTCCCTTCTATGCATTAAATCAGCTTCCAGTGTCATATTCATCTATACAATTTAAGTAATATCTGCTTGCCAGCAACTTGCAGTTCTTTTGGTTTATTTTTTTACCCCCACTTTTAAGAATTTCTACTCATTTCTCTGTTTATCCTTTTAATTTTGCAAGCTTCCAGTATCTTCTGATGCAGCTAACAGGCTGACCTGGTATCCTCTTTGCAAATAGTACACTGCAAAATCCCATTTTGTTTTTGTGTAAAGCACATTTCTCTCCATGTCCAGCAGCACTTTCATCAGGGTTTTGATGAAAACTAGAGATTTTTGTCACTCTAGTAACACTTGGATCACAAAATGAAAGTTCTAAGAAGCTCCCAGTAATACATAGAGGAGAAAAAGGCTCTCTTAATGCATTTAAAGGCTCAGTAGATGAACAAGTAATATTTTAATGTATGATGTGATTGCTCTATGTTTCTAGCAACCTGATGGGCCAATCTATCTTCTATCTTTGGGCACAATATTGATTATTTGGTTTCTAGCAGAGAGTTGTGTCCTTTGGGAGATCACAGCATCACTCTGAGAATGCTCTGTCTGGCATCTGTTTGATGAGCACTAGCACAACAGGAGCAGGAGGTGACTTAAAGGTGAGTTTCAGAAAGGGAGTACTCAGCACACTAAACTTGGTGACTGATAGTAGCATCTGACAAATCCAATGCTCTTCCAAGTGGGAAATTGCTTATATATCACTAGTAAGAAGCTATGCATGTTTGTGGTGCCATATATGTAGCAAGCAGTCACTCTGCTTCTGAGATGGGAGTAAAATTAGGAAGGGCTAACATTTTGCTTTTCATTTTCTTCCTCTCTGTTTAGAAACATTTTTAACAGATTCTTTTTTCCCCTGAACTAATTCTGTTTGGTTGTAATTAGCAATGCATTGTTGTAGACTCAAAAGATATTTCCTTTTTTGCTTGTACTGTTTCTACCTTCAGCTGAATCATTCTATTCAGAGAGCAGATTGTGTTACACTGACATCCCAGATTATTCTTTGCCTTTTTTTGTTGTTGTTGTTGTTGTTGCTTGAGTTCTTTTCCAGAGGATGTGTTTAGGTCCCCATTGTTCAATCAACAAAGTATGCAATTACAAACCATTGGTCTTCTAGTGTGTTTAGCAAATCTTGTAAGTGTATGATTTACCACCTGTGGCTTTTTTTTTCATCTCTGAAAAATGCTATTATCTTAAATGGCCTATTTCTAATTGCAGTGGGTTTAATTGCTTGGATACACAAGGGTCTGTGTTGGCTACTGTTGTATTCTGGACATGCTGAGGAAAAGAAATGAGTATCTGTGTATAGATGTCTCTAGAAAGGGCAGGAATTTGACTGCATGTTTCTCTTTAGTAGTGATAGATGTTAGCAGGTTTATGATAACATTCCTGGAATTATTGCCCCCTGGGAAGGATTTGTGGGAGATTTCTTGCCATATCTCTCATGCTTGAACCAAGCATCCTGCCACTGGTTTCAGGGAAGTGGTTGACAATGTGATAACATTCCTTTCTTTCCAGAAGGGAGAGGAAAGGGAGCAGGTCCTGTAAACAGCAAGCACCTGGCAGCATGCTTAGTTGAACACCATGTCTATTTATTCTCATTTTCCCCTACTAAATGCATGGTGTCATCATTATTTGTAGAGTCCTGTTACTAATTTGCAAATGTTTGGAGAACTGTCAAATGTTTGTGTGAATATTTATGAGGCCTCAGTGTTTTCCCTGCTTTTAGCACAGGTGGCCATTTGCCCCCCCAGTTCCTTTAGGAAATGTACTATTTACTGTTCCCCATTCATCTTTCTATTGCTTGAAAAGTTGTTTTTTTGTCATCCAGTTAGGGAACAAAATTGGTAGCCTATGGTGCAGGACACAGAGCAACCCTTGCAGTGGGGAGCTGAAATGAATAGCTTCAAACAAGCAATCTGCAGAAAAATTGTTCACTAAGCCAATATTTAGCAACTCTAAGGCTTCCAGGGCAAGTATCACATTTTCTTCTATTTATTCAACATCTACTACAATGGGATTGCAAAGCTCATGAAGGTTTTTTAGGCATTAATATCATAAAAATAGACAAGAGCAGAGAATAATTAATGCTGTTGAAGAAATTTGTATTGGATAGTAGACAACTCAGCCATAGAAATTAAGGTGGATTAAAAACTAATTTCCTGGAGCTCCCAGTATATGAGAAAGATCTGGAGGTGCTGGAAGGTGTCCAGAGAAGGACTATGAGGATGCTCAGAGGCTGGAGGACAGGCTGAGAGAGTTGGGATTATTCAGTTTGGAGAAGAGAAGGCTCCCAGGAAAATATCTCAGACCACAGATCTAAAAAGCTTTGAAATCTATGTTGGTTTCCTATTTTAATTCTAAGTTTTGATTTTTATTTTTTTTATCTAGCCATCAATGTTCAATGACCATAAAGTTAAAGAGGAGCAGAAAACTATTTAAAAATATGTATATTTTTTGTTTTATTTCCTCTGGATAAATCTCCTAAGCCACAAGGGAGCCTGCTGGATAATTTGAGCTTGCATTGTAACTTCTCACACACCATATGTTGATCACCAGAGGTTAGGTATGTGTGTATGTTACAAATGTTAAGAGTTAGCAATATTTAATGAATTAAGGCTCTCCTATAGTTTAGGAGCTGTCATAGGTCTATAAGATTTATTCACATGGCCCTCATTACTCTAGATTGATTTAAAACTGAGGGGATATTTTGTAATGGGAGATGGCAAGAGTAATCAATCAGGCTTTTAGGAGTCTTCCAGAGAGCCAGAACCCCCAGACAAAGACATTTAAATAGAATCATTTAAAAGATGGTTAAGTTCAACCTTTGCCTTGGCAATCCCCCACTCTTCTCAAGGCACCTATGCTCTGGCAGCATTGTCCTAACTGTTCTGTGGAGCTCATGTTCAGAGATCTTTGCTTCCTTTCATTTGGATGTTTGCCTAGAAGACAGATAGCACCTGTAGTAGGGAACACTAAGGTCAAGATCTGGAGGCTTCCTGAGTCTGGCAGATGTCTGCCTTTCAGGCTTTCCCCATTCCATCTAATCCTGAGGTGAAGTCCCATGGGATTTCACTAGGTCAGGTTTTGTAAATGAGCTGGATTTGGGCTCTCCCCACTGCTGCCCCTACAATTAGCTGCACAAGATCCTGTTCAGGTATGAACCTGAGATCAGCACTCAATAACACTTACCAAGTGCTGCTTCTCTGCTTTGGTTTGGAGGGGTTTTTGGTGTGTTTTTTCCCCCCCTTCCAACCCCCCCAGGAGTTCTCTTTCTAAAACATGAGTCAAGCCAGTTGCCTAATTGCATGGATCTCATGAGCATCAACACCAGCAATGACCCTACTATTGTTTGACTTGCCTGACCCTGTTGTCCTCTACATTCCAAGGCCCAGACAGTGACATCTGTCTTAGGCTGAGGACAGATGCCAAGACTGGATACTAGGAATATGCCTATGGAATCATAGAATCATAGAATGATTTGGGTTGGAAGGGACCTCTGGAGCTNGTGCAGGTTCTTCACACTACAATGCTGTTGTGAGAAGACGAGACAAGACATTTTCTCTGGGTAGGGCAGCACATTGATGGCATCATCCTCATGCTCTGTATGCTGCTAGGAGATGCACATGAGCTGTGAGAGATGCTGCTGCACAGCTCTTGGAATAGCTGCTGCTTCTGTAGAGCCTGGTGGAAAATGTCACCCTTCTCACTAGCTTCCCCACACTTCAGCATCCAGAGCCAGAGTGAGTTATTTTTGCAGGAGCTTTGCTTTGCTTTCACACAGCCAGACTGAGAGTAGGATTCATTCCCATTTTCCCCACACTTCTTAGCAGCTTTGGAGACAACTTTTTTACTGCATGCTGCTTCCCATTTCTGCATAGAAGCAGTAAAATTCTAATTTAGCTCTTCTTTTTAAAAGCAGGGGGTGAAAAAGCAAAGCAAAGGGGGCAGTTTGGAGCAGGCTTCAAACTCACTGCACAAAGGCAAGGTTGGAAGGAGGAAAGATGTAGGATTTTTACAATGCAGCTTCAATCCCACTGAAACTGATGGAAATCTGACTGCCTGCAAGACCCAATGAACCTGGGCATACTGAAAAGCAATTAAAACACAGTATTCTCTACAGAAGATGATCCTGCCCTGGAGCCAGCAAAGCAACCAAAGAAAGGCTAGTAAATTCTCTCCTGGATAACAATGGCTCTCTACTTATCAGCCCTTTCAGAATCCCTGTTTGCTGCTGGACTCTTTTGCTTCTGCTTGTTACTGTGTGATCAGAGGCTGCTTTTGTGCAGCTTTAATTATGCATGGAACCCTGCACAAGTGGACAAGAACGGATAAAATTTCTCCCATTGTTTTCCAAAAGGGTTCCATAATTTTTGGGGGAGGACAAGAGAAGGCACAATTACTGCCTTCCTGTCAAACATAAGAAATACAACCAGGTTTGGCTGTAAGAAGAGATCTCATTCCATAGTTTTATATACTTCTTGCTGCAGCTGCTGTTTTGAACAATCTGCTGGTGAGGCAGATAAGCTGCTCGTTCTATTAATGGTGTTAGCAACATTTGTAAGGTAACTGAGGCTTCCAGTTTAGTGTTTTATTTATCCTGAGCAAGGTAGAGAGAGTGAGTTTTTCATGTTTGGCAATCAACACTAGAAAAGCTGTAGATTCCTAAGGAGGAAACTTTCTCCTTACTGTTTCCACCTGCATAAAACTCTTGATTAAACAAGGGAAGTGTCTTTTGCGTTGACTAAGATCACTTTTAAACCATAAAGAATCAAAATAACTTTATAGAAGCATGGACTCTACTCTCTCCACTTGTGTGGATACAAGAGCCTGGACTTTTCAGAGAGGTCAGCATCAATCTAGACAACACTGCTAACTCTTAAAAGTGAATCCCATCACATTCTCAAGCTCCCCATTCTGAGGCAGGGTTAACAGAACCAAACCTCACAGAATTATTAAGATTGGAAGAGACCTCTAGGATCATCAAGCCCAACCATGCCTATCACTACCATGCCACTAAACCATGGCTCTAAGGAAAGCATCTAAATGTTTCTTCAACCCTTCCAGGGATGGTGACCTCCCTGGGCAGCCTGGGCCAAGATTTAACAACCCTTTCAGTAGAGAAATTCCTCTTTATATCTAATCTAAACCTCCCCTGGTGCAACTTGAAGCTATTTCCTTTTGTCCTCTCACTGTTAACCCTGGAGAATCTCTTCTGAAGATGCTTTTCCAACCCTTTCACATAGATCTCCACTGAGTGTACAAGTGTTCATCAGTATCCTTATAGGAAACAAGAGAGTGTATTAACCAACAGCTCTACTAGGCACATCCTGAGGGAAGAAACAAACTCCAGGAGCTTTGGAAATCTTTTCTTTAAAGTTTAGAGAGTATGCCAAGGCCTAAAAATTGTGCTAGAAGTTGCTCTGCAGACCCCACAGTCTCCAAGAAAGGGTTTGAATAACTCAGTAATGCATGGGCAGGCCTGTGATCAGCTCAGAGCTACTCCAGCACAGTCATGTGGAGATTACTCAGTTACAACTGTTATTTGTAAAGGATATACAGTGCCTGCCAGACTGCAGGAAACAAACACTGATGGCAATTGCTCAAGTCATAAATGGGATGTTATCAATGCTTGGCATTTCCTCTGGGGCTGGGGAAAAGTTCAGGAATATTTGTTGAGATCCTAGTGCCATCACAAATATATCATCACTGCCATCCCCTCCAGATATTGATTAGCTGCAGAATCATCTCATTTGTGTGTGTGTGTGTGTGTTTCTGTTGTATGATGAAGCCACACTTGTGCTGGTCCTGCCTGCCTGC
>VWZO01004843.1:13965-29775 GCA_013396975.1 Bucco capensis
TCAAGTCTCAGTGAGGTGAATGCAAAGATGAAATTATCTTTTACAATCAGCATTACTTAGAAGCTTGAGGTCTGTGCTGTATTTATCCCACTGTACTACCAAGATAGGGTGATTTAGATATTTGTTTTGGCTTTTAATCTTTGTATAGGTATCTATACACCTCCAAAATAAAACCCAGTGCAGTATGCACACCCATAAATCTCTCTAGACTTCCACTCTTCTGAGATACTTCAGAAAAGGCTTGAAGCTTGTAATCACAGCTAGGTTGGGATGCTGCCTTCAATTCATTCAACAAACTCCCTTCCCCCTCTCCTCATTCCTTTCTCTCCCTTTGGTTCATTTGTAAGCCTGAAGGTTGCAAGCAGAGGAGAAAGAACTTGTTTGAAGGAAGAAGCCTGGCAGTGGTAGGAGGTATATTGTTAGACTACACATCAGGCATGTTCTTTTGCACCAGAAACATATTGCTTTGATGTATTTAATAAGCTGTAGTGAATTTCCACTCCTTAGAACTTCCCTGCTAGACTTCTTATTCCATCTTCTCAGCTACTGAGACTTGGTGCTGCCTTAGCTCTGCCCTGAGGAGGCTTTGCTGAACTCAAGTCTGATGAGGAAAAGGGCCTTAGGGCTGCCCACAACTCCTTACAGTTAGTTTCCAAGATGAGGGGGGGCAAAGATTCCTCAAGAAATCACTGAGGGTGTAATACAAAGCAGTGACCATGAATAATAGCCCGTGAGGTTCAGTCTGGACATTAGGAGAACATTGCAGCACTAAGGGATTGTTCAGCCTGGAGAAGAGAAGGCTTCAGGGGGACCTAATAGTGACCTTCCAGGACCTAAAGGGAACTTCCAAGCAGGCTGCAGAGGGCCTGTTTGCAAAGGCCTGCAGGGAAAGGACAAGGGGCAATGGTTTGAAATTGGAGAGGAGTAGATTTCAACTGGACATTAGAAAGAAGTTCCTCCCCATGAGGGTGGTGGAACACTGGCCCAGGTTGCCCAGGGAGGTGGTTGAGTTCCCATCCCTGGAGGCATTCCAGGTGAGGCTTGCCAGGGCTCTGGGCAAGCTGCTCTAGTTGGGGATGTCCCTGCCCACTGCGGGGGGGTTGGACTAGATGAGCTCCAGAGGTTCCTTCCAACCCTAACCAGTCTAGGATTCTACATTACCCAGAGAGGCTGAGACATTTCTGCAGCTCACCAGAACAGCTTGGTTGGTGGGAGAAATGGTAGTGGTGGAGTTATAGGGATCATTCAGATCAAGTGTTTGGAAGGCTATTGGGTGATTCAGAGGTTTAGCTGTCTGGGAATAATAGGATCACTTGCACAGTTTATCTTCTCATATCACTTCTCCTTTCAGTCTCACTTCTTCTGCATTTAAGTAGCACTGAAAACAAAGAAAGGAAAAAAAACCCCAAATGTGTATGCCATGTGAAGAAAAGCAGCTTTTAAAGCAGTGTTGCAGTTAGTCTGGCTAGGCAAATGCTCAGTGAAGTCAATGTTATGTGGTGCATTCAGCTTAGAGAATGCATGCTTTGAAACACAAAAATTACCTCTGCGTAATCTATTTGTGTAGCTCCATTGGTCAATAATTCCTCTGTAACCCAGGGAAAATGTCCCACTTGAAAGGAATGATTTCAGTTTAGTTCCTCTGGATTTGAACAGTGTGTCTGAGATCAGAACCTGGCCCAGAGGCTATAGGAATAAATGGGATTGGGAAAATATATTGTTTTGAAAAGGAAAAGGTAATTTGATATACTGGGGGCAGCAGGAGAACTATTACTGTGATTGAAGACTTTTTTTTTTTCCTTCTAAGTTTGTGTTTGCAGGATATATTATTTATTGCTGGTAGATGGTAGATTATTAGATTTTTCAAAATCAGTTTGGTATTTGATTATGAAACCAAGTTGCCCTTTTGAGACTTTGCTGGATATAGTGGTTTTGTTGTTGTGTTTTTTTTTCAGCACAGAGATTTCATTGCTTTGTGTTCGTTAGAGAAATAAACACATTGTTATTATTACCAATATTGAAAAAGGAAAGTTATGTTCTATTGGGAAATGTTTTCTTCTTCTAAAATGACATATTCTTGGTCTTTGAAAGGTGAAGGCAAGAAGTAAGCACAGATTTTTTTTGGAGTTTAGGAAATTTAGAAGCTCTAATTAAATAACTGACCAAGTATTCAGAGCTTTCCTCCTGTTCTGTGTTTTTTTGAAGTTGTAATTTTCTGACCACCTGGCTGCTTATTGTGTATCTGATTTTTTCCTTTGTGTTTGGTCAGGAAGCAGTAGGTTCTGCTGTAATGGGCTGATTTTAAATGACACCTTACAAATATCACCAGATATTCTTTGCGATCACACAATAAACCTTTTTAAGTTCTTGCCAGATGGAGCCAACAAATCATCAGAAGTTATCCAGCAGACACCAGTGTCACAGCACCACAGATTTATCTCTTTCATTTGCCTTTGGGTGAAAAGAGGGGAGAAAAAAAAAAGAGCAGAACATTGTGTGTCAAAGCCTGTTTTGATAGACCTGGCCAAAACCATGTTGATGAACAGTTCTTCTCTCAGAGAACAGTTTCATTCCCACTGAAACAGTCTGTGACAACTCATCCATTTCCAGCTTTTTTTGTGGGAAAATGTTGAAAGGATGAGGTTTGTCTTTCCCCATTTCATTTTGTGGGGATTTTAAGTTCCTGCTGTTTTTTTTACTTTGTAGCTGAAGTGGCCTAAGAGTGTGAATCCAGTCATAGATCATTGCTCAGAGCATCTGGCCAAGCCAGAAGAACTCGATTGCATCTGCTGACCTCAGAGAATTTTTCTGTGGTTTGAGAGGACAAGGGCTTGACCTGATCTCTTCAGTGCTAGCCATCAGTGTTCAGGCCTTGAGATGCTCTCCTTTCAAAGACATGAGAAGGGCAGGTCCTTGGCCACTTGTATTGTTTTCTGTTGTACTGCTGCTTGGTGCTGGAGCCAACCTCTTCCCCTCTTTGAGGTAATCTTACCAATGTGTTTGGTTTAGTTGGGGGTGAAAATACCAAGAGGCAACTGAGAACTTGCTGCTTCATTCTTATTTAGGAAGTTACACCCCATGTTTTGAGTGGAAGGCACACTTTTCCACAATCAGTATGTGGAAGGGTTTCCTAACATGAGATAGTATTCAGACAAGGATCTGGAAAGCTTACATTTATCTCCACAGAAGAGAAACACTGCTAAACCCT
Source organism: Bucco capensis (assembly GCA_013396975.1). Lineage (NCBI taxonomy): Eukaryota > Metazoa > Chordata > Aves > Piciformes > Bucconidae > Bucco > Bucco capensis. The sequence continues at coordinate 17,174 of VWZO01004843.1, forward strand.
GCTGTCTGAAGGGGAGCAAGTCAAAGCTGATTGTGATTTAGTAATGCCAGCCCTGAGCAGTCTGCCTGCACCAAGGGAGCCAGGAGAATGATGCTGGCAAGCTGTCCTGAGCAGTGAGACAGTGGCAGAGTGAGACCATGGGGACAACTGTGAACAAGTGAGCCTGAAGAGATGCCACATGTTGCACTCTGGAGAGCCCTCATGCTGCTTCTTGTCACTAGCTGCAGTGGGCTGAGGTGCTTCTGTGGGTAGACAACAAGCCTGAGCATCAAGTCCCTAAATCCCTCTGAAGGCCAGGAGGCCTCTAAGCAGACTTTGCAATCTGTTGTGTGGTCTGTTTGTATGTGTTTGGAGAGCAATCAGAGTGAGCAGGACAGTAAGCAACTGCAATGGGCTAAGGGGCTACTTCCTTCACTCTCCTGCCTGGGTCAGATAAAAAACAGCTGGTTTTAGAGGAAAAATACACAACAGTTTTGTATTTCCCCAGTTCCTAGAGCCTGATAATACTTAGATATCTAACATTAGCTGAATAGGAGAAGAAAACCATCTTCTTCTTCTTTTTAGCTGTCACTGAATCTACTAACAACAAAGCACTTTGGTACAATATTACACTGGTCTGAGGAGTTGTATATTGCTTCCTGACTCATTTGACTTATGCAAATATTAACCAACTTTATTCTATGTATAAAAGAAGGCTGATAACAAAGCCTGTGCATTATGCCAACGTGGCACTCCACTTGATCACTTTTAAACCCCATTTAAAGCAAGCTGTGTTTTTCCTGGGTGTGGAATAACTCTCTCAGAAGACTTTATTTTATTCATTGTGTTTGGCAGTCACAGCCACCATAGTAAATGATCACATTATATGCAGCATCCTAATGTTGTGCAGGATGTAAATGCTGAGGAGGATAATGAATAGGGCAATTGGGGACCAGAATTACATTTCCTACTCACGACTCTGATCAGCCCTACTTAGTATGCTCATAAGTAAAGACTTAGTTAGGGGAAGGTGGTTGGTGATTAAATGAGTGAAGAAATGCATTTGTTTTGACCAGCAGAACACAGGTGAATAGATGGGTGCATTAGAGCTGCCACTGGATGGGATGTACAGGTGAATGCTGTGTAGACAGGGAGCTATCATTTTATTAGGGCATACTGAATGGTTGTAGTTTTTCTGTTGTCAGAGCAGCTTCTGCATGCCACTCAATATCTCTCTTCCCACACATCTCCAACGCAATTCAAATTTCCTACTTGACCTCCACAGAAATTTGCTGTAAGCATCTTCATTTGATCATATTTCCTGGAGATATTTAACTTCTGAGCTAATGTGGAGAATGAAGTGTCAATGCTGTTCAGGGAGAGAAAACTCAATTGACTTGTGGATAAGAAATGTCTTTGACTCCTATCTGCAGCTGCAGCACCTTTTCTTGTGCTGCTTGGCTTTTGCACAACCAGAAGCTCCCTTTGGCCAGGTGAGGATGAGGAGAAGGAATTGAAACAGTCCTGAAGAGTAGATGTCACTGTTTTTCATCCCAAGCTTCAGCAACCACAGCTAGTTGTGACACTGCAATGAGTATGATGGCAGCTTTTGACTGCATAGGAACCTCCTGCAGCCTCTTAAATACAAAAAGACTGCTTTGGAGAGCCAATCAAATATATGGATCTGGAAGGGTCCTGTGCTTTAACCTCCCTCCATCACCCTGCACTGATGGTGTTGACTCCACACTATGTTTTCATGACATAACATTTCCCGAGAGCTCCACTTGTGTGGGGAGAGCTAGAGAAGTCCATTTAAATGAACTAATAGTATTGGTTAAAATGGGTTTGTTAAACTGCATTGATCCTTGCTATAGACATTCTTATTCTGCATTAAACCAGCCCTAATTCAATTCAGTTTGATTTGTTTTGGCAGTGAGAGAACTGCTTTGCATTGCTATGTGCCCAGACTCTGCTGTGTTTGGGCAATTGGGCCAGTACAGACCTCTTAACCCACATAAATACCTGTCCTAGGCTGAATATCCCTTAGATCCCAATATTTGGCCTGTCTACTGGGATTTTCACTGGCCATGTCTTTGATGGGTAACTGTTTCCATCAGAAAAGATTAACTGTTGAACTTCTATGGCTCTGTGATTCCTCTCCCAGACTGTATTTTGCCTCCTTGTCACATGAAATATTCAGTGTTGCTAAATGGACATGTACAACAGATATTTTCTTGATTATTATAAGGAGGTTAGAGAAAATAATGTAGGATAAGGCATGAAACTACCAGTTTTGATACTTCAATGGTATTGATGGTTATTTGTTGAGCTATTTGGATTCTAGAGATTTAGAACAGCTACTACTATGGCAATGCTACATAACCATATGAATAAAAAAACCCCCTGAATTTCTCTTTCTGAACTATCCAAATAACACAAATCTAACTCCAAGAAGCATGAGGAGATGGTGTATTTTCATCTGAAGCAAGTTGCTTCTCCTGCTAAATGAGTAGCTGCTAATGTAAAAAGGCTCTGATCCTTTTTATGTTGTGTAACAATAATTGCTCTGCAGATGACAGCTAGTGCCAAGATGTTAACCACTTGTTCCTTCTTCTTCTGATTTGTGTAAATTCAATTAGGCACATGGATTTAGATGAATCTTTCTGCAGCATTCTTTCCTCTTACTCAAATGCAGAGGTTGTGCTCATTTTTGTTGCTGAGAACTGCCAGCCACCCCTGGCATGGTGCCTTTGGATTAATGTTTCATGGAGGCATATATATTCTCTCTTAACAAGTGGGTGGATTGTCCATGTGAATAGAAACTACACTCACACTTCCCCAGAGGAAGTTCTAGAGTATCATCATTTCTTAGCTAACCAAACAGGAAATGGGAGATAATTTAATGACTTTTCATACAACAATTCCTTAAAGGAACACACAGGAACACAACAACATGAGCTGGATCCTGCCTCCAGAAAAATCAGTGGTGATTTTGACTGCAAAATGGCTCAAACTGCCAATCTTTGTCTCACTTGTCCTTTCTCTCTGTGCCACACCAAGATGTGGGAAGTCACTTGACTTCTGACTGGAAAGAGACATTAGCAGACTTTCAAAGTGCTTGTGTCTGCAATAGCTCCCTTCAGGCTGAGGCCTGTCAGAAAGCATCCAAATCCCACTTTTCAGGCTTCCCTCTTGTCAAGGGTCAGGGTTGGGTTGGCTGCTGAACAAGTGACAAATGCTTTCTATTAACTCCTCTCTCTTCCCAATGGGGAAGAGAAAGGGAATAAGTCTCTTTAGACTTATGGATTGTAAAGAATGAGATTAATAATAATAAAATGAAATAGATACAAATATCTAGAAACTCAATACCTTGAACCCCAACCCCTTCATGGCAATTGCATCACCATCACCACTGATGCTGTGAACTCAGCAGCAGATGGGAACTAAATTCAGGAGCTGGATTCTAGCACTGGATGGAGGAACTCATGGACTAAGATTAAAGGCAGAACAGATAGAGTACTCCTCAGACACTGAAAGAAGAAAGCTTGAGCCTTGTGAACATAGGCAGGAGTTTTTATTACAGTGAGTGTGGTCAAAGAGGTTGCTCAGAGAGGTTATGGAGCCTCCACTTTTGGAGATATATCAAACAGGTCAGAGAGCCTTTCCAGCTTCAACTGTTTGGTGTTTATCTGATTTTGCAATCATGGAAATTTCTGCCTCTGTCTTAGTGTATTTCACACGAAGAAGAATTTCCTGTAATACAAGTTTTTTGTGCTGTCCAGGTCTGAGAATCCTAAATTGCCAAAGATAATCACACTACAAGACACTTCTTTCACCCCCCCAACAGCTATATAACTTAGTCATTAGACATATAGTGAATTATTTTGAAGGAAACAGTGAATAAATGAACACAGAAATACCTAATTTACATTATGATCAATACCATAACACTTCATTTTCTAGTATTGCAGGAGTCTCTGGTAGAATGCAGAATGTTAGGCAGAAATGTGAGTTGAATGAATATTAGCTATGTTTGTGATAGGCTGGCTGTAGAAAAAAGCAGTATATATACCAGAGCTATCTTATTTTAAGTTAAGGACCTCCACATGTCTTAATGTTGTCAGAATTCTCAGCTTTCAAGCTGGACAATCTCAGGTATTAAACAGTGAGAAGCTGAAAGATGAATCATAAACTGGATTTCCTTCTCAAGATTTACTCCATTCAGTCCAGGGAGAGACTCTCTTACTCCTTCATGCTATGACATCCTTTTATTTTCCACATGGAGATTTTCTGGAGAAGTGTCCAGCTCACCTTGCCTGCACTCATCTCTTCTTATAACCTGTGACAGCTTGGAGGGAGAACTGTTTCTTGGTTCAAAAATCTCTTGCTTGACTTGCTGAAGATTATTGTCCCTGATCAGGGAGCTCAGAAACCTGATGAGAACAATTTGCTCCACTGAGCCAAGTTCCTGCACCAGTAAGATCTGAATGATTATTTGTGAGAGGCTCCCAAAGCTGAGCTGGAGAGAGTTAGCTAAGCTGCTACCCAGCACTGAAGTGAAGTTAAAGGAATAACTGTCAGGAAAGACTCTTTCTCACTCCACTAACTGAATTAAATGATATTATCCATTTATTTATCTGCTGGTTGCTCTTCTGATCCAATTAAAGCTCTTGTCATGAATTACAAAGACAGGATCACCTTAGTGAATTGGGAGAGACAACTTGAGTTATTAATAACACCTTGTGTTATTAAATCTGGGAGAAATGCTGTGAGCTAATTCACTATCACTGTGGGTGCTGCAGTTCATCAGCTTGAACAAGAGATGAAAATAGGTCACTACTTCTTGAGCTTGGGTCTCTTTTGAACTGCTTTTTTGGGCCCAGTCCACTCAGGGTAGAAATGATGTTCTGGATGGGCTCTGGATCAGACCTGTGACACTACTTGAGACAATACAGAGCTGCAGGATTAAGCCCTTTCTGGTTTGAACCCATTAATGCAACCCTGCTGTTTCTTTACAAATCCTGAACTACATCCTAATGTTCCTATTTTCTGTGTAACCTATTTGTGTTCCCAAGAAACTGAGAAAAGATCTCATAAAAATTCATTTTTTCCCCCAAAATAGATGCCCAGAACAAATTAGCTTCACCCAAATCCTTTTAGCTGTGGTTTAAACACTATGTTTTGCCTTCTTCCAAACAATCCTTTTTTTCCCCCCTCTGTATCTCAATTTGGTTTTGGAGCACAGCACAGGTGATTTTTAAAAGAAATGTGGAATGTGTATGAGCTTAAGGTTATTCAAGGAAAATCTGAGCTGAAAAAAGGAACTTTAAAGCATTTCCCCAATAAACCAGGGAGAAACATTAATTCTTCTTGATGAAGAATTTAATCCTTTTGTTTTCAAGCTAAATCACAGCTCTACCTAGCTGAGAGGTGAGGATAGTTTACCTGTTAAATAGCTACTGGAGGTAGATGAGATATGATGATGAATTGTGATGTGCAAAGCCTGTCCTAGGTGTACAGACCTCATAAAGCCAAAGATGATACAAGTGGGTTATTAGCTCCCATCAGAGTGGTAAAATAAGTCAATTTATTATCTAATTACCAATATTTTTTTTTATGTATGTGATTACAATGAATATTCTGGCAGGTATGTAAAGGTTGAATTTAAGTGTTCATCTCTTTTAACTGTAGTCCTTCATTTGGTTTCATTTGAAAATGGAATGCTTGAGTTGCCAGCAAATCTAGAAACTATGGTTCCAGACTCTGTGATTATTTTGTCTGTATTACATACTGAGGCTGCCCCTGGGAAAGTATTTATTCCTCTCCTCCTTGTCAATAATGAATGACCCTACAGAGCAGAAACCTTATTAGAGTCTATGTTTAATGATTGCCCTAGTGATATGAGTGGCCTGATAACAAATTGAAATGTCACACACTCTGTGACCCTCAAATAATAGTGAAATCTGCCAGCCCCTATTAAAATGCCTTCAAACTATATTATCCTGTGGTAATAGATCAGTTACTTACCCCTGCTAATACAGTTATCATATGGGACACTGCAGCAGGATCCTTTTCATCAAAGGAGTCCAAAAAGCAGTGGAACAGTGAGGGGAAAAATGAGTTATTGGCATAGGATGTCATGATGAACCTGCTTCATTAAGGTGGAAAACTGTCTGGGAAGAAAGAAGGTTGTGATTAATATTAATTCTGGTGTGACATATTGTGACTTTCAAATATGAATGAACAGGATTTTCTCTCCCTTTCTGGTTTAGAAGATGATTTTATTGTGTAAGCCATAAGCTATTTTTATAGGTCCAAGTGCTATCTAGTGTCTTCTAGTGTTGCCATGGGGGGGAAAAAACCACCCAAGAAACAGACTTTTTTCCTCATTATTTCCAACTCTTCTGGCACTTTTACATAGAGAGCATGGCAGTAATTTTTTCCTGTTTCCAAATATATACAATAAGAAATATCAAGGACAAAAGAGTACTATTCATTATCATTATCCCAAGGAAAACAGCAGTGAGAGCAATAGTAATAATTGAAAAAACAGTATGAAGTTGTTCTTCTTCTTTAGGACTTTCCCCTCCCTGAATTCTGTTAATGTGTAGAGGTCATATTTACATGGCATCAGTAATTGCACTTCACTTGGAGCATTGTGCATGGATTTACCCATAAGATGAGAATGACAAAGAGAACTCTTGCTAATCTCAGACTGGCTCACAGCACTTGATCCTCTTGAAGCTGATGGGAACCTTTCTTTCTGCTGTGGAGGATGCTGAAGTGTGCTTGTCTGTGGGATCCTCTGCCCCATTCCTTACTAAAGAAAAGGAGATGGGATTAGACAGGGAGTTTGCCAAGAGGTGAGGATGGTTTACCTGTTAAATAGCTACTGGAGGTGGATGAGATATGATGATGAATTGTGATGTGCAAAGCCTGTCCTAGGTGTACAGACCTCATAAAGCCAAAGATGATACAAGTGGGTTATTAGCTCCCATCAGAGTGGTAAAATAACTCAACTTAGTATCTAATTATCAATATTTTTTTATGTATGTGATTACAATGAGTGTTCTGGCAGGTATGTAAAAGTTGAATGTAAGTGTTCATCTTTTTAACTGTAGTCCTTCATTTGACCTTCTGGGTCAGGGCATAGCTCTGGAGTAGCATTTGGTAATTTTGCATGTATACACTGAGAATCCCAAGGTCAGATTTTAAACCTTATACCTTTCCAGCTGAAATAGCTCAGAAACTGACTTTCCAGCTACTCTGCTAGGAGTATCTAAATCATAGAAGAGTTCCAGCTGGAAGAGACCTTGAAGCTCATGAGTGCAGCCTTTGTCCTAGCCCTAGCAACCTGCTAAATGATGCTCCCCAATGCAGCATCTCCCTGGCTCTTAAACACCTCCAGGGATGGAGACTCAAGCAAGTGCTAGGAGCAGTGGGCTCTCTACAGCTCACAGAGTTGTAGCTGACAATGGCTCATGGCTATAACCAGAAAGGATGAAAGTTCCAACCTGGCTTCACATAGATCCTCTGCAGGGGCTGAAAACTGTGAGAAGATTTTGGCAGCTCTGTTCTGGACAGGAAAACAAAAAGGCTTTGTACAAGTAGCTCCATGTTTACTGTCTTTTTATCAAGCAGAACTGGCTTACAAATAAAAAGATGGATATTGTATCTGCCATGCCTGCAAACTCACTGTGGGCTTTTACTGTCAGCCTTAGCTTCTCTCCTTTTTACCTGTCAGCAGCAGCCATAAAGACCTGCAGGCCAAATTAGCCCCTGTAAGATGATTGTGTCACACACTGGCTTCAAATTTTGCTCTCCTTGACACCCCTGTAGCCTCCTTCATGTCAGAGGGAAAGCTGGCTGAGCTTAGTGAATATTTCCCTGAGGATGTACAAAAGGTATCAGGCCTGCAGCTTACAGCTCTTTGCTGCCTTGCTCTGTAGAGAGAGCACTGGGGGAAAAGAAATGGGCTCTAGGAATCACTTATATCTTCATTGTCATGTATCCTATTCATATTGGATTAATTCTACAGCAAATCTTTCAGTTAACAGCCTTGAATTACTTCTGAAAAATACATAGAAGTTGGATTTGCTTTCCCCCAAGGCTTTGGATTGTGAGGTGCATGGGAAAGGTCCTAGCCTGCAGTGAAATCTGCCCTAGGACAGGGAGATCCTGCATGGTCTCACTGCTATGATCCATGCTGATTCCATACAGATCCATTCCTCAGCTCAGTTGCACAGCTCCAAGGGAGTTGCCTTTGGAGCTGAAGGCAGTGAGACTGCTTGCCAGGCATTAAGTACATTCATAATATAGAATCAACCCTGAGATTCCTCTGTTGATTCCACTGAGTCCAGAAATGATAATGATTGGGCTTTTTCACATGAAAATCTCAAGTCTACTGTCCAAGAATATTGGAGACAAAATGCTTATGATCAATTTTTCCCAGCTGAGCTTTGCTTGGGGACATTTTTACACAACATGAGCTATGTTTCCAGGTACTTCTGAATGCAGAGATAGTTAGGCAAGGCATAAATAGGGTCAGACAAGTCAAGAACACACTCACTCATGGATACAATTATTTTTCACTCTATTTGTCCAGCTTCACTGAAACTCTTGACCTGAGTAAACCTGAAGATCCAGGCAAAAATACCTTGCTATCTTGTCACATGCCTAATTAGCTGGGTTAGAAACCAAAGGATGTTCATAAACATACTTGTCTGGTTTTGTATTCAGCATTCTATATTATCTCATGCTTTTGACCTGAACATTTATTAAGTAGCTTCTGGATTTTTGTCATGTAGTTCTTCATATAGGTAAATTATACTTCCAAATACCCTCCTGTTTTGGTAATTTTCCTTTTATCCCTGGTGGCCATTTTCTCTCTTGCTGTATCTATTGTGAGATGGCATATGTAACCTTTGGGCATGGAGAATATTAATCCATCTTTGATCACATTCCCTTGTGTATCCTTCCCCACAGCTTGCTGATTTTCTTCCAAAATAAACTCTGAAGCAATTCAACATCTTTATTTTTAGTATTGTGATCAGTTCCCTTTAGTTTCAGTGAACAACACTGGCTTGGTTTGGTTTAAACATTGATCTCATGCTTGGATGTTAATCCTTTAGAAATTCCTTCTTTGACTGCTTTTTGTTTCTATTTCCCTGAATCCCTGTTTGCTTCACAGAAGTAAATACCAGAATACACAGCTTCTAAACTTAGTGTAAGAGATATCAAAGGAGGAAAAGGCTTTTTTCCATCCTCACCTCTCTGCCAGTGCAGCTCTGATTTTGCTAGCTATCCCTCCTCAAAAAGCACCTCACAAACCCACTCTATGCTATCTTTTTGTTCTTACATCTTAATCAAGACAACAAGAGGGCTCCCTGGGATTCTTTTCCAGGCATTTGTAGAATTTGCCTTCCCTTTGTCATACTCTGCTAGCTCGTGTAAGTGTCCTTTGTTTGTCCCCGTCTAGCATCCCTGTTGTTGCTGTCTGAGCTCACTCCACCTTCAGATGCTGTATCCCAAACAGTTTACACACAGAAGGTATCTGTGGAAATTTCCTCTCACAAATACATCTGAGTAAAAAGGGAATGTCATGCCTCTTTGGCTTGGAGCTAAAATGGTATCCTGAATAAAACCTGATGGCTTGGCTCTCTCTGCCCATGAGCCAGTGCCTCTGGGTCCACAGCCCACACCTGTGTTACCCTTTGGCACCCATCCTGTAGGGAATGCTCCTCTGGAATTTGTTGCCCACTGTCCCCTTAAGGTTCTTGCCTTCTATTGAATTTGTGGCTTCCCCCAGCCCAAGTTATTCTTCCCCTGTGGCATGCATTAGCTTGCATTGGTACAAGCTGAATCTCATTTTGCCTGTAGTTCTCAGAGCTGCTTTAGGTTATGTTTCTTGATCCTGACTTGTAGAATAGCTCCTGATTTAGCATCATCTGCAAATTTAATGAATGTGGTTTTATTCTGCCATCCTCATGATTATTAATAAAGGTGCTAAGTAAATATTGCTACTACTATAGGGCTCTGTACATCCTCCTTCACCTCAGTACCCCATTCCCCTCTGGATTGCTCTGCCTGGCTCTATTCTCTCCTCTGAGCAGCTCCACTTCTAGCCCTTGTGTACCTCTACAGAAATCTAGTTTACATGTTAGCTTGATCCAGAACTGCTTTAGCAAAATCCACATCTGTGATGCACACTGTAGCTCAAACACTTGGAAACTGAGGATGTATCCCAAAATGTAGTGATGACTTAAATCTCACAGGTCTGTTACTCAGCTTGTGTTAGTTAGGTCATGGTGCTGCAGCTCTGGTGTGGATATCAGTGACAGTTCAACAGCTCAACAGGCTTTGTCTCCTCATTGCTTTTGTCAAGTGTGGGGTTTTTTTTCTCCCCTCCCCTTATGTATAAAGGAGAGTTTTTCATGTGTTTTCAGCTGAGGGCACCTTACACCCTCTGTACACTTCTTCTTCTAGAAAGAGGAGCTTGATGCTGCTCCACAGCAGGAGGGGAACAGTGTGGGAGAGCTTCCTTCTGTGTGTGTGTGTGTGTGTGTGACTTTGCTTGAACCTACACGTTTTGCTAGCATGGCAACACATGGCTGGAAAGTCACCTCACTAAGAGGCACAAAATCCAAGCATACCTGCATCTTTACTGGCAGAAATAAGCTTTTCTGCAGATATTATCTTCAGAGAGTTCCTATAGGTGATGGTCAAAGAATGTGAGTGGCTTGTTTTAGTATTTTTTTGCATTTCAAGAAGGCTTTAAGGAAGCTTAATAGATACTTAACAACCTCTTCTCCCAACAAATGTACCACCATGTATTTAGGCAAATAATTGATAAGAGGAAAAGAGAGAATAAGGAATAAGTATAAAGTGATATAAGTACTGCTGCTTCAGTTACCAACATTAGGATCAGGCAATTTCACAGCTATGGAAACCATAAAAGAAAGAAGAAAGTGGGATGGAAGCAAGGAAAAAAGGTCAGGGGATCTGGTAGAAGTTTGCATCTTCAGTAAAATGCATCCAACCCCAGCCAAGTCATTTATCCTCAGCAAATTACCTAATCTCTCTCTCTAAAATGAATATATAACAGCAAATGTATAGAATAATTGGAGGCCTGCAGAGAGCAGCATGGACAGGCAGTTATTTTAACTTGGAGTTGTCCCCTAGCTCTTGCAAAGTAAACATAGCTCAAGTTTTTAGTTAAGTCATCTCTTCCCTTTTCTAGTGAGTGAAGATTTTACAAAGGCAATTTACTGAAGGATTTCATTCAAATCATGTGCAAACAGGTAGGTTTCTAGGTGCTGTCTCCAAAATATTCAGTCCCACAGCCACTCTCCAAAAGTGATGCAGACACAACTGGTGAGAAGTGTAAGTTTGCACAGTCTTATGCCTCTGCAGCTCTTCAGCTTCCCTATTTGGTATGCTGTTGTGGAAAACTGATTAAAACTCAGCAGTATATTTCAGTCTCTCAGGTGTTTCTGTGCCTAGTTATTTTTAAAACATCTTTTTTTCTTGCTTGCTTTCTTTCCCTATTGTTTTCCCTCCGTGATAGATTTATAAGTGTGCTTCTCTTTTCCTCTGTACCTGCAGCTGGCATTTACCCTTACTTTTTTCCTTTCTTAGCTGTGGTTGAATATTCTTGCTTCATTGCCTCCTTCCTTTTTCATTTCCAGTTGACAGCATCATTGGAAAGGTGAACTAAAAAGAAAATTGGAAATTTTGTTTACTTCACCACTAGGCACTGAATGCCCAACCTATGCAGCCTGACAGAGAAATTCATAATGAGAATACACTGCACCAACAGACATTGCTTTTCTCTGCAAATCTCAACAGATCTTGCAGGGATAGTTGATGCTGAGCACTGCTGTTGTGTGGCTGTGCAAAGGTGGCCTTGAGCAGATTGATAGATTACAGGAGTTGTTAGTCCTACTACATCACATATGCATTTCAAAGCTTATTCCTTACTTATCACCCTTCTTAGTCTTGAAAGAAATCCTGATCCTTCTCCATCACATGTGTAATGCTTCTTCTGACTAAACTTAATGTATGTGGTGAGGTGAAAAAGACTTGCTGAGGCTAGACTTCAGAGTGGGTTGTGAGTATAAGCAAGTGGAGCTCATTGTTAGAGCTTGAAGGAGCTGGGGGATAATACCAGGCTTGCCTGTGATGAAGTGTGGGGTGACAGGCCCAGGTTAGAGGAAGGGGATGCTATTGAGGTTCCTCAGCTTGTAGCCTCATACTGGCTACACTGTGTCCTGGTTTGACCAGAAGCTAAGGTCAAAAGAACAATCTTTTGAGAGGATTTTGCCACAATACCCCCTCTCCCCAATAAGATGGGGACAGCAGTAAACAAAAACAAAAGCACTAGGCATGCAGACAGTGAATTTCTAAGAATAGCTTTATCTAAATTTAAATGGTACAACAATATGAAAGAGATAAGCAATAAAGAAAGATAAGGTGGTTAGTTCAAAGATGGCTTTCAGCCCTTTCTCCCTTTTAATCACTCAATGTCTGTCCTGCTTGCACAAAGTTGGCAGATTTCAAATCAAACACCTCCTCCCCCCTTATCACTCCCTCTCTACCTTCAAGAACATCCAGAGGAATTTCAA
>VWZO01004843.1:29873-63683 GCA_013396975.1 Bucco capensis
TTAGTGTAGATGAGCCAGGGTTCCTGAGTGAAATACCTCAAAGGAATTAAGTGATGTTCCTCTGAGAAGGTGACATGGCCAACAACCCAGCTGAAGTCCTCCACACCAAAGCATGCAGCATGGGCAACAACCAGGAGGAGCTGGAAGCCACCATGCTGCTAGAACCCTATCATCTAGTTGCCATCACTGGAACTTGATGGGACAAATCCCATGATGGGAATGCTGTTAGTGGCTACAGATTGTTCAGAAGGGAGAGGTAAGGAAGAGGGGCACAGGTGCTGCCCTCCAGGTCGAGAAAGAGTGTGAAGAGTAACAAAGAGAACGTTGTGGTTGGTGTCTGCTACAGGCCACCTGATTAAGGGAAGCCTATTGACCAACTTCTTACCCCAGCTACAGGACATATTGTGCCTTTAGGCTCTTGTCCTGCTGGGGAGTTCAAGCACCCCAACATCTGCTGACAAAGCACCATGGTGAGCTGTGGGCAAGCCAGGGGACTCCTGGAATGCAGTGAGGGTAACTTCTTAAGCCAGGAAATAGTCAGGCCAACCAAAGAGGATGTGATGCTGGGCTTGGTGTTCACCAATGCAAGTAAGATAATTGGTGGCATTGAGATTGGAGGCAGCCTGGGCTGCAGGGATCACATACTGGTGGAGTTCACAGTCCAAAGGAATATAGACCAGATGAAGAGGAAAGTCAGGACCCTGAATTTTAGGAAAGCTTATAGTTTTCAAGGAGTTAGTCAAGAGGATCCCCTGGGAAACTGCCCTCAGGGACAAGAGCATGGAGCAGAGCTGGCAGATGTTTAAGGATGCTTTCAGTAGAGCATCTCAATCCCCAGGTGTAACAAATCAGACAAGGAGAGGAATGGAGCCTCAGCAGTAAACTTGCCCACCAGAAGACTACTTTTTCTTGGCAATTCCCAATAATTGTCAAATCTGGGAGGTGGCACTGTTGTAGGTCTCTAGAAATGGATGACAAAGACTTAACTCCTGGAAATATACTGGGGGGGAAAGAGCCATTTATAAGGACAGATTATAATTTAATGAGGTTGAGGAAATGCAAATGTGAAAATATGAGGAAATCTGCTCTCCTTTGCCATGATGCTATCTGCCTACTTGTGGTTCTGCTTTGTGGGCAGTGTTGAACCCTGTTCCTCGAGATAACAGTACAAGGAGTTTGTCTGTGGCCTTGTTGTATCCAAGAAAGGGTTGACTACTTCAAAAGTTAGTTTTCCAGTAGTAGCTGAGAGATGGGAATTCTGGAGAGTCATAAAACAGATACCATTTCCTCCTGGCTAGCCTGATAGGATCAAAGTTAGGAAATAGTGTGTCTCCTGAGGGAAAGTGATCTCTGCTTTCCAGAGGGGTGAGAGGCTCTTTATGTCTTATCTTTCTTATCTGTCTTTCCTTTCTCTAGCTGTATTCATATGAACATGATATAGACCTGGGACTGTTCTCATGAAATATACATTTTTGTGACAACTTATTTCTCTTCAGTTATATGATTTAACCTCGTTGGGGAGATATCAGTAAAATAAATTCCGCTCTTTTAATAGATATTGAGGGACAGAGTCTAAATATTAGGCTTATTCTGTGTACAGGCACAAAAATAATGTTGCCTGGACTAAACTATATCTTCTTTGCTTCTGAGAAGCTCATCTGAGAGTAATTGTACATACCTAGCTAAATCAAAGGAGAGTCACAGCTTGATGCAAGAGATGGGATTAGATGCTATGACTGAGGTACTTCAGGTCTCCCTGATCAAGGAAAGCTATAGAACAGTCATCAGAAAAGAAAGAAGGCAGATGATAGAAACCATGTCTGAGAATCAACATCACAGATACAGTAATACAGGCAAGGGAGACCTTTTGCCATATGCCTTGGGAACAAATTCCATGCAAGATTGTGGTGTGTAGTTGTAGCAGGGCTTGTATTTCTGTGTAAATAGAAATAGGTCTCCATGCAGAGCTATTGCAAAGGGTCAAAATGGAAATCTGAAACAGAGCAAGTTGTTCAGGAGATTTTAGATCATTAAAAATATTTTATTCAAGCAATAATCCCTGAAGAATTGCTTATTACCTCTATTAATGACTTGCTAGTTAAGATATTAATGGCTCACAACCAAGAACTGCTGGTAATGACTGATTTCTAAGGGTATTATTGCTGAATTAATGACACTTCACCTATCTGCAGTCAGTTTTGTAGGTATCCATTTCATTGTCTGTTTCAGGATGCTAAAACCAGTTATTGCAACTGATTTCCAAGGGTATTATTGCTTAATTAATGACATTTCACCTATCTGCAGTCAGTTTTGTAGGTATCCATTTCATTGTCTGTTTCAGGATGCTAAAACCAGTTATTGCATGTGGAGGAAACAGCACAAAGGGAGACAGAATAGATGCTTATTTTCTGGTTGTTTTGCATTTTGTGGCCTGTCAGCTAACTTGCATCTGAATTTACTTGTTTCCTATTAGTATATGGCTCCTTATGAGGAATTTTATGGGCATTGAAATTGTCTGTTGAAACTCTGTATTGAAGAGGAATGCTTTGGGGAGAGATTGGCAGATGCAAAATGAAAAACTCTATTTTACATCATTGTTTTATAGATCACATATTTTCAATCTCTTGATTTGAATGACAATTTCTTTCACAGCATCCTATTTTTAATGCATTGGTTTGTCATGCCCTGTTCAGGAACCTTGCTTGATAGGTTGATACCATGATGATGCTAGCTATTGTAATTTACACATCACTTTGATAGCAAAGGGTATGGTGTAGGAGTCAGATCATGGCTACGCCTCACAAACGCAGCTCCGGGAAGGGCTCCATCCACACTCTTCCCAAGCGCTTTTTCCAAGTGTTGCTGGCTGCAAAGGCCAATTTGGGACAGACCAGAGCGGTTGCAAAAGGCACAGCACAAGGACTCCTCAGGAGGTATAACCTGCCAGACACGATTCTTTCTGCGCTGTCTTTTCTCCTGCAGAGTGATCCTGCGTGCCTGCTCCAANTTCTTTTCTTTAACTTAGATATCATACTGACGGTAGTCTATTTAACCTAAGGTGTTTGAAGGCCCATACTAAGCCCAAGAAGCATCTTGTCCAGGAGCTGCTTTATGCTGCTGACGCTGCCCTTGTTGCCCAGACAGAAGTAGCTCTGCAGCATTTAATGTCCTGCTTTGCAGCCACTGCTCAGCTTTTTGGGCTGGTGTAGGAGTACAACTGATGAAGTCAGCTGAAGTGTTAGGTGGTAGGATGACTACTACTTCATGTTCAGAGAAGGGCAATGAGGCTCATGAGGGATCTAGAGAATAAGTCTCATGGGGAGTAGCTGAGGGAACTGGGGTTGTTTAGTTTGGAGAAGAGGAGGCTCAGGGGAGACCTTATTTCTCTCAACACCTACCTGAAAGAAGGTTGGAGTGAGATGGGGGTAGGTCTCTTCTCCTGGGTTGCCATTGAGAGGACATGAGGAAATGGCCTCAAGTTGCAGCAGGGGAGGTTTAGATTGGGTGTCAGGAAAATTTTCTTCACAGAAAGAGTTGTTAAGCATTGGCCCAGGCTGCCCAGGGAGATGCTGGAGTCACCATCCCTGGAGGGGTTCAAGAAACGTATAGATGCTCTTCTTAGGGCCATGGTTTAGTGGCATGGTAGTGATAGATAGATGGTTGGACTTGGTGATCTTAGAGGTCTCTTCCAACCTTCATGATTCTGTGATATTCTTCTTTAAAAGCTGCAACAACTCATGAAATTATAGTCAAATTATTCTAGTATATTTCTGGTACTCCTTCTCTTGGAATATTTCAGAAAATACAAAAGTTGAGTGTAAACAACTTCACCTTGAATAGCTTTTTAACTTTCCAGCTATTAACATTTTCTTTTAAAGTCTATTTTGATCAGTTCTGCTGAACATCTCTCCAGCCTGTCTCATTTCTAGATCCCAAGTTGGGAAAGACTAAGAGCTTTGCTAAGAGCAGAGGGAGGAGTTCAGTGCACACACAGATGGTAAAACCTCAGATGAAATTGCAGTAAAAAAATATTTAAATGAAAGATAATCTTTCATTGTCTAAGAAAATAGGGTAGCCATACAACAATATGGTTGTTCCTTGCACTCCTGTGGGCTTTATTGCTTTCATTTAAACAAATTTTGGGCTACCAAAAGATGATAATTTTAATAGGAGTTGAAGGCCTACCATCTGTGTACATAGCGAACTCCCCTCCCTTATGTATTAGCTACATAAATAACACCCCTTTTGCTGTATGGGGAATGGGATGAAGAGAATAGAAGTGAATAGAGACAGGTGCTGATCAAACAGTTGTTAGCTTTGTCTGACTTCCTCTACTTGGCTCATCAGTGTTCTTCAACACAGACATATATCACACCCAACACTGTAAGTCTGAGCTAGCCCTACTGGCTTGCATTGGGATTTGCTGGGTGAGCACAAAGGAATCAATGGAGGTTATCAAACTCCAGTGCTTTATGAGGTGGATATGTGGAGGTGAAAAGGCACAGCAGACTTCCAGTAGGTCACTTCACCTTTGTCTCTTCCCAGAATCACACAATCATTAAGGTTGGAAGAGACCTCTAAGCTCATCAAGTCCAACCATACCTAGCACTCCCATGCCACTAAACCATGGCCCTAAGTAGCACATCTATACATTTCTTGAACCCCTCCAGGGATGGTGACTCCAGCACCTCCCTGGGCAGCCTGGGCCAAGACTTGACAACCCTGTCAGTAAAGAAATTCCTCCTTATGTCTAATCTAAACCTCCCCTGGTGCAACTTGAGGCCGTAACTTGTCTTTTGAGGTCATCACATGACTTATAGCAAGAGTCAGACTTCTATGGGTCTCATCCTTTAATGTTTTTGTCTATACCTTTTCAAATGGGTGAAATGAGGGAGAAACCTTTCCACAAGTCAAACCAGCAGTACTGCATCATCTACACCTGAACTTGTTCAGAGAGAGAACAAATGAGCTCAGGCTAACCCATGCGGAATGGAGGCTAAAGCTGATTTTAATGCTAAACTAAACCTCTTTTGAATCCATTTCAGTGAGATGGTTTAATTAACTAGGCCACTTCTCCTAGCCCTGTGTACTCAATGCAAATTAATGGCACTCAGAGCACACATTTTCCCAGTGCCTTGCTGCTGCTTGCTGCCTGTGAATCCTATCTCCCATCCCACACCTGGCACTTGCACAAATGATTAACTATCCCCACAACTCATTTCCTCCTAAGTGGCTTCACAGTAGCTTTTCTCCTCCATGGAATAAAAAATATGGTGGCTGAGAAAGCACAAAACCATTTTCAAAGGTGCCAGTCTTATTGTGCCAGAGTATTGTCTCTGTGCTATAATACAGAATACAAAAGAAATGTTATCTTACCTATTTATTTCATACTCTATCACTTACAAAGATGAGGGGTCTATTTTGTATTAAAATTATGCTGTTTGTACTAGAAGGTGTAGGAGTAGGAGTTTTAGGCAGACTCAGACTCATCTAGACAGCAATGACAGAGCATTCCTGCAGGGTCAGAGAGCAGAGTCTCTTCTAAATGTGAGTGGTGTTGAGGCCATGATATGGACAGAGTCACTCTCCTAGCCTTTGTCACCAAGAGGAAATGCAGTGTAAGAGCTGGATTTTCTGCTTCATGAGATTCCCACATGTAAACCTCTTCTTTTTTTATTTTTTTTCTTGCCAGAAGGGAATAAGAAACAGAAGTGTTGAGAATCCTTTCAAGTCAAGCCCTGACAAAATCCAGCCTTCTCAGTTCTTACCTGAAGAGCACTGCCAAAATGTCAGGTTGATATGAAAGCCTGACAGCTCACTTTGGTGCAGGCTGGAGAGAGAGAGAGACCTTTGAACAGCTGCCTTCGTTTCCATGTGAGCATCAGGCATGAAATCCTGTTCTTGCTCTTAAGCTCTTAGTATTCCTGCAGGCTCCTAGCAGCCAGTGCATCTCTGCCAACTGGATGCTCTAGTAAGTGTCTGTAGCAGAGAGCCACTGCCCAAAAGGACCTCGTGTTAAAAGGCCAACAGCACACAAGAGGTGATGTGGAAAAATGCTGTTATACTTCCTGGGACTGAAACAAGAGCCTTCTAGATGCCTTTTTCTCACCATCAGGCAGAGGCTTTGATATAAACACATGAAGTCTCTGAAGGTCAAAATGTGGCAAGGTTTAATGCAGTTGGTCTGCAAGTGGTCAGCAAGCTGAGGACAGTCATCAGGGTGGAAGCAGATAGCAAAGAGTCAGGAAAGCCACTACATTGCTGCCTGGAGGTTCTTGCTAAAAGAAACCTCAGTCTGGCTTCCACATCATTATGAATGGGAAACTGCTGTTTCCTTTGCCCTAAACCCAGGAGCTGTAGATTGCTGTCCTATGCTTGCCCTCTGCTGTCAGATTTGAAACCTCAAAGGGCCTGGTGGAGAAGGGGAGATGGTTTCTTGAACAGGAAAGATGATGGGAAGGGAAATAAGAACCCCTCTGGCTTTGTTAGGACAAGGAGGATCCATAAAAGGTATCACTTTCCATAAGAAACTAACCCTGATTGGAATTCCCTGCTGGAAAGAGTGACTCATGGTTTGCATTTCATAACATCTGGGCTTCTCAAATGCCAAGGCTATATGACAAAGTTACTATACAACTAAAGAATTTCTCTGAAAAGTTTGGTTTAAAATAGAGGAATGCTTTTTTTGTCCTACTTGGCAGCATTTTTCAGATGTGATCCTTGGGGGGGAACTATTTGCCAACAGATGCAATGCTTTGTCTTTAAGTTAGGAAACCTCACACATGTCACAAGCAGTCGCTGCTCCTTGTATCTTTGACATGTTTATATGCAGCATTAGGGAAGCTGTCTGTTACAAAGGAAAACAGTACAAGTGTAACTCTTGCTTCCAAAAATGAGCTCCTAGAGGGTTCAGCTCATTCTAGATTCAGGCCATGGCCACTTGGCTGCATTGAGGATCACAGGGCTGGCCTCAGTTCTTTTGGCAAGGGACTTGATGCTGCTAGGATGTGGGTTTGTCTGTGTAGCCCCATTCACACTCTTGCCCTAACACTGTGTAGGGACAAGGCAGAGGCAGCTTTGTGAGACTTTTTAGCCTCTTCTTGGCTCCTCTGCCCATTGAGCAGCTGTTGTTATACAAGGACAAACCTGAGCTCTGTGTGTTGTACAGCTCTACCCATTGCCCAGCTGCTACTGCTTAGCACAGAACCACCCAAGGCTCCTTTGTGTCTGACATTTTCCAAGTACCTGCTGCTGTGTAGTTCATTTAAGCCAACATGACACACTTATTACTACTTACAGCAACAAATTCAAGGGGGTTTTATATATGACCAACACAGTTGATTGGCATGAAATAAAACCCCCAGCCTGTGAGGACTAATAAAGGTGGCTGAACAAGGTAAAGTTTATTAATTTTTTAAGGTTTTCTTCTTGAATAGGAGGGTGGGTTAACTATCTCTTTGAAAGGCAGTGTAAATCAGTCCACATCACACCTTGTAGAAGAAGAGAAAAGATATGTCTTTAGAAGGAAAAGCAATCAACAGTGGGGGTGGAAAAAAAGTATAAATCAGGATGGTTTATGCTTTCTTCCACCTTGTTGTAGATTGCTTTTCCTTCTGTAACCTCCCTCCCTCCTTCTCCCCCCTCCCTCTGTCCTTCACTAGCAACTCAGCTCACCTCAACATGTACCTTCCCTTAACATTTGAATGTGTTAGAAAAGGAAAAACAGAGTTTATAGAGGTGGCTGGAGTTGTGTTACCTCTCCTTTCTAGCCAGAGGAATGTCCTACAGGCTCAGTAACAGCTCACATTGGGTTTCTACTTTGCTACTAAGCTGGGAACTAGAACTAGTTAAACTGTCTGAAGCCCAGTGAGCCTGTACTGCCCTGTGAGTGCTGGGGGAGACAATCCACTGCTGGGTGATGGGAGATGTAGTCCTTGACATGCACATCATCCTAGCCCAAGCTTGCCAGGGCTCTGGGCAAGCTGATCTAATTGGGGATGTCCCTGCCCACTGCAAGGGGGTTGGACTAGATGAGCTCCAGAGGGCCCTTCCAACCCAAACCATTCTATGATTCTATGATAACCAGTGGCAGATTGCAGTGCTGCTGCTAACTGCCAATATAACTTGTGATGGGACTGAGGGTTCCTACACAAGGACAGCTTCTGCTTTGCTTGGCTGGATGTTTATTTTTGTGGTTGTTAGATTTAGGTGCCTGTCCTGGTTTTGACCGGAAGCTAGGGTCAAAAGAACAATCTTTTGAGGAAAGGTTTCCAAGCCCCCCCTGTCCAGAGATGCCGCGATGATGGTTTACAACTGCGCATCTGTGAGGTTTCGTTTTTATCTTATCAGTTCCTCGGCTCCTCCTGGCAAATTCTTTCGGGGGGGGGGGGGGAAAGAGTTCAACTACTGGGTCCTTTTCTTTTAAAGAAACAGTGTCCATATCCAAACTCAAAAGATCAAAAGGGAACATGACGTACACTCTTAAATTTTAATCACTCCAGGACAGTGCCAAATTCCTTCATCTTTTTAGGAAGTGTTGAAACACCTGTTTTGGAGAGACCTGCCACTGAGATTGTACTCTTTTTCCATTTTTTTTGTGATCTTGCTTTGAAAGGTTTATCTTAGTAGGATTCCAACTCTTAGTTCTGCCTCTGAATGATCTTACAGCAACGTGTGACATCCTTCAGGTCTAGTAACTAATTCCATTTGTTTCTTGAGGAGAGAAATGCAACATTCCCACACGTTCCTTGTGATCAAACTAGTAGTAAAAACCTTCAGCTCTGTCTTCATCATCCTTTTAGGAGAAGCAGTGTATGATAGTGCTCATCCAGATATACCATTGCCAGGCAGAAATGCTCTTTAGTGTTCCTGAGAGAGAGGATCAGGAGTTGCATTCCAGTGCAAAGGTAAGGCACTTAGTGATGGATGTACTTGTGCTCCCACATCTGATAGAGACATGGGACTTGTTTCAGTGAGAACAATAAATGCAGCCTGTGGATTATATAGGAAGATGAGCCCAGCTAGACTTTTCCTTTCCTGCAAAACTTCCTTAAAGAGTACAATCAACACATTTCCAATGAATTCATACCGATTTGCAGGTGTCAGCCAAACAGATACAATATACTGGACTAAAAAAGGGAACCTAAGTTTCCTTAAGATTGTTTTGTTCTTTAATTCAGGTAGTAACTTTACTTTTCAGTCCTGTTTATTGAGAACATATTTCACCAAGCTGCTTAGGTCATATCAGAGTTTTATGTTGAAATGTGAACATAGCTGCTGTAGTGTGTCCTGATTTACTGAGTGTCCATGAGGACAAGCAAAAACAACATCATTTTAATGGATTTTTTTTTTTCCTCCTGTGGGGAAACAAATACTTTAAAGGAAATGATATACAGTGAAACTACACATGAGATTAGAGACTTTGGACCTTTGTTATAAATCCTACAGTGGCTCCTTTACTCCAAAGCAAAGAGGTCTAGCTAGCTGATGGTATTGCTCCAGAGTTGTGTATTCATCTGTGCTTTTAAAATAGACTTCAAGAGCTCCATCACTGGAAAAATCTGTTCACTGGCTGCTACCAGTGGCAGTTATTTGTGTTATTTCTGTTCACTGGCTGCCACCAGTGGCAGTTATTTGTGTTATTTCTGTTCACTGGCTGCTACCAGTGGCAGTTATTTGTGTTATTTCTGTTCACTGGCTGCTACCAGTGGCAGTTATTTGTGTTATTTCTGTTGGAGCTCAGTTGTTGGCATTCTCATCCTAATCATGTGGGGTAAATGATATAAAGAATATGTCATTTGTGCAACTCTTTCATCTTCCTTCCAAGTTCTTAAAACACTTCCAAACAAGGCTGAGTTTAACTGAGAAGGAGGCAAGAGTGTTTGTTCTCCTTTTACAGATGGACAGATTAGGCATGGATAAGTTTCCTGAGGTATATATTAATGCCACAGGAAGTTTTGGCAAAACCAGGGAAGAAATCCAGATGAGCTGGAAAAGAACAGTATAGACACATGGAATATTCTTTTGTTGTTGTTGATTTTGACTTTTTCTTACACAAAAGAGCAAGATATTTAAGTGAAATGTAACAGAAAAGTCTTTTTTCCTCGTGGCATCCAAACTACCTATCCAACTCAATTTTTGTGTTCATGTTTAAAATTCACATTGAAAAGAAATAAAACCATTACTATGATAGACTAGAAGGCAATCTTTCCCACTAAGTATTTTAATTAAGCATCAAAAATGTAAGGATTCAGCATGTGGGGTTTTATTTTAAAGCATTTAACAGTTCCTATCACAAGAGCTATGCAACTAAGCCCAGAGAAAAGGACAAGAGAAGAAAGGAATATTTCTTTTTTTTCTCTTTATATGCTTTCAGAGATGAGACATAAATTACAGTGAAGTTAACAAACAGCAAGACCCTTTGGCATTTGACACAGGAGCCTTTTCTCTTTAATTTGGCATCCTAATAATGCTCAGAGTCCCTTCGTTTAAGCAAGTCACTGGCAGATGCTTTATTGTGTCTGTTGTTTCTCCTCTGGGGCTGTACATTAGGTTAAAATATCACAAATAGCTGCTATTAAAGTGTGACTCACAGTAGCTATAATTTTTCATGACAGCCAAAGAAAATGTGACATGTTTAGGCAACTCTGCCATTGATGCTAACACTCAGATCTTCAGGCAAATGTTTAATGACACCCTCACCATGCTGTGCAAACTCCACTATCTCCCAAACCAAAGGTTACTGCTGGAGAACTATAAACATCCAGAAATGTCACTAAACAATAGGAGCTCTTCTCTTCCTGATCACTGAAGGCAAGGGAGAGATTGGACTGATAGGGACTGCAAAAAAAAAAACCCCACAAAACAAAACAAGGAGAGGCTTTGTATAAAACCAGTTATTTTTGTTTGGCTCCTCTCTTTTAGCATAGCTGCCACCTGTGCTCAGTGCAGAGGCAGGACTTTCCTCTTTGGTTTTGATTTAAGCTTTCTTCTGGCACTGAGCATCCAGGCTACTACTGTTCAACTGCTTTTCTTCTACAGAGCAGGGAAGTAGGAGGTAACTACCAAACACATACACACACCCTCTGAGCCTGCACAAAGCCAAGCATCCTTTCTGCAAGCAGGTCCTCTGCTACCCACAGCATCCCTAGTGCCTCACCATCCTTTACCTTCTTAAATTAGACACTGTGTCTTTGTTCAGTCCTTATGATTCCTGTTAGAAACGGGGCTGTCTTTGGAATATCCAAATGATAAATCATGCATTGGAAGCTCGATGACTTATGGAGTTCAACACAAATAATGCAAAGGGATCTAAAAGATATAAGGAGCTGGGTAATGCTATAATGTATGTTACTTCAAATTAGCAGTAGCATGAAGGAACTGATTCTATTCTATCCACAAAGACCAGCAAGGCTATGAGGAGCAGAGCTAGAAGTACAGAATAAGCATAGGCAGGGAGCTGGACTTTAATGCTCTAAGTGGGAAAGTGCCCACTTGACTTCCTTCTGTTCCATGTGGAGGGGGGAATTGATTTTGCCTTTCACTGAGTGAGAAAGAGAGTGTCTGGTGGTGAAACAGAGATGGGCTCTCAAACTGTTCAAATGTGGGATGAGGCTTAATCATGGTATGATGACAGCTTAAGGGTTTAAGCCTGCACATCTTGGAGATGATGAAGCTGTCTGGGGATGGGAACTCACTGCAGCTTATTGATACCTAAATCAGGGTTATGGGGTCTTGGGCAAGGAGAGAACTGAATGAAAAAAAAAGCAGAATGCACAGGAATCATTGTAGGTTAAAGCAAAAGAAACAGTTTCATCCACTTTTGTTCTTGGAGAGCAAGGATTGCTTATTGATTTCTTCATCTCCAGAGAAAAGTGACAGGAGCTTGCATGTTTTAATATAAAGAGGAAGAATATTACCTGTGCAGAGTCCTTTCTTTTAGGCTGTGTTTAGAATTCCTGTGCTGGAGAGTGTGGGAGCTGTAGGATTCCTCACAATACTGCTCTAAACCCGAGTGCAGGGGGAAAGCAAGAGGCTTTGCAGCAATAAACACCAGGACTGATGTGAAACATATGTTGTTTCCACCAGGTCAATGTATTCTGTTACAGTTGACACTGCTCAGAGGGTTTTCTGCTTCTCTCTGATTCTGAAGTGTGCAGCTGAGCTACCAAACCATCCCAAAAAATAATGTGAGCTGAGACTTTGGTGTGAAGTTGGGTTTTCACTCAAAGCACAGTGTGGGGTACTCCTCATGTTACAAGCTTCTCTGCTCTACATGGGAGCTCTCCTGGGCTTTTTGCCCTTGGTGTCCTAGTGCCTTCAGTGCAAGGGCAAATTTATAGCAGCTGACAACTGTGGTAGTTTTTGGCACAGTTTTCACAGCAGGCTCTGTTGTGGGGTCTTGTAGATTGTGGCTATCCTTGTCCAGATGAGAGAAATCAATCCCCTGTGAGCTTTATGTAACTCACATAGAGACATACAAAATGCAGGAGAAGATGGGATTTAGGAGTCACCTGTTTCCTCCTAATTTCCTCATTTTACATTTTACCCTGTGTTTTCCTGAGCACTGCAACACTGGATGAGTACAGTTATCCATTTTCACTTTAGCAGCCTCCTGACTGCATGGGGCATTGGCTTTCAGTCTGGGCAGGTCCTGGCTCTGAAAGAAGCTGAGGAGAGAACAACTTCAGACTTGAGTACAACTACTTCAAGGAGCTAACAACTTCTGCAGTGGTAGTTAGAAGAGAATGAAGAAAGGGCAGGGGAGCAAAAAGAAGGCATCTCTTTTACTCTGTTAGAGGCATGAGAAATAGGAGGAAGGATGAAGGCACAGACCGTCTTCAAAGGAAAGCAGAATGCAGGGCTAGGCATTTTTCCATATTCATATGGTAGGAAAGGCATAAATGAGAAAGAAGCTTAATCATGGGAATTTGCTTCTTGGCAAGAGGAGAAACTTGAGTTGTAGACCTGGGGCTGGGTGACAACCTTTCCATGATAAGTGGGGTTGGGACTGGTGTTACATCTGACTCAGTAACTCGACATTATCTGCATAGAGAAGTGGCATGAGGGTGCAGCCATGACTGATGTATCCCAAACTGGGCTGGAGAGGTTGAACTCAGAAATCTAACAGCAAAAATGCATAGGGGAGGCTGTTCAGAGCAATGGGTATGCCTTGAAGGCTCTAGCAGTCATCTAAAGCAGCAGTATGCCATTTCCAATCATTCTGAGAGAATGCAAAATACCTCAAAGCCTCACCTAAAAATATTTGCTGATCCCTGATGCCAGCATGATTCTACTGAGGGACACTTCTGATGTTAGCAATGCCTTTGCAAGAGGCTAGAGAGAAGCTCTGGGACCCCAGGAGGTCCCTGAGGCCTAACATTGTGCTGCAAACAAAGTAGAGGAGAGGAAGATTGGCAGACATTAGAGAATTACTGTCTGAGCTAACATCAATGGGAGCTTTGATGCAAGCCTCTTGCAGGGAATTACAATAAAAGGGAGAGTGACTGAAGTTGAGGCAGGCTTAAACAAGCATTCAGATACTGCTACTGATACAGATAAGAGATTTCAGGAGCTTGAAAGCAAGGACCTTAAAAAATAGATCATTTGGAGAATCAAGAGAGAAGAAATAACACTGGTTTGAGAGAAATCCCAGAGCAGAGTGGCATAAAGAAGGAGGAACTCTTCAACAAAAAGTGTTATATTCCAGCAAAAGGAACTCTTGAGAGAGGGAGAATGTCCTGGCTATGTGTAGGTGGGGGTCACCTCCTACAGATTGAAGCCAGCTATGAGTTTTTACTCCAGCACTCTGCTATGTGCCTCACTCTAGCAGTGGAAAGAACATGAGCACTGAATTCAAGGACTAGATCCCACTTAGTATCTGTGAGAAATGAGCATGGAGTTCAGCAGAAGTATTGGGAAGAGGTTAAGGATGCCCAGAAATAAAGAACCCTAACTAAGCTTAGTATTCAGCACATGGGGACTTGGCTGCTAAAAAAAAATGGCAAGTCCAAAGAGCTAAGGCACTGAGCTAGAAGCTTTCTGCTGAAGGTGAGGGATCTGAGTGCCATGCTGCATACAAGGACATGAGTTCTCTTCCTCTGTGCTAGGTGGGAGCCTGTGGCCAGCTCTTCATGGCAGAAGAGGAATGCTACTGACATTTTTTCAATAGCACCAAGCATGGCTCATTTCTCCCCACGAAATTAGGACAGCTGAGAGGAGAGGATCAGGAGGTGATTGTATCCAACCATATCTAGCCACAAAATGAGGATATATAAGGCCTTTCATCTCCACTTATCCAACCCCAGAAGCACTGTTCCCAGCACTGCTTTTCAGTTTTCTGTTCAGAAGTCATGCTCCTAGGAGCAGTGATTCAAATGCTGACCCATGTAGGTACTTTTAGGATACAAATGCACTCCTTCTTACTCCTTTTCTCTAGCCCAATAAATCCTGAGTTTTGAAGAAGATCTCAATGTGCTCTGAGAGGAGAAGTTGGGCAGGTTTCCCTTTTCCTACAGGAAAGTGCCAGCCACTAGATCAATATACACAAAGATTTCCTATCACTGTTGCTGATAGAAAATAAACTTCAGAACATATTTTTGTTCTGGGAGACACGTAATTGTGTCTGTAGGTGTTAGGCATGGTCTGAGGGATAACTACCAAGCCATGCCTCTGAGGGCCTGGGCAGTGGGACCCTGGCTCATATAGCAGCTAGCCAGCCCTGTAAAGAAGGGAGAAGAGGAACACTGAATCTAGATTTTAGCAACCTAAATCTAGGAAGAACCCTTTCTTGATCCTAACAGTTCCATTTGCCTTCAGGAAAACAGAAGGAATCACCATTTCCACGCTGAGATGTATCAAACAGGGTGTGCTTCAGAGGTCTAACCACAAAGGCTGTTTCATTTTCAAGGGATTATTCCCATTTAGGCCAAACTGATAGGTTGGATAAAGAAGTGAAAAGCTCCAACTCCACATGAAGGTTAAGAGCTGACACTGCAGGAATTCAGATCCTGGGTGAGGAATGGCTAGGAAAGCTTAACAGAAAGAAATGTGAAAGAATATGTGAGGAAATGGTAGAAGACTAAAAAAAAAAAGCAGGAAGAAATCCTTACTGAGGCATTAAATAGAGTAAGGGTTTGGCTTGCAAGCCTGTTGAGCTGCTTTCCTGGAATCCCAGGATCTCAAAATCAATAGGAATCCATCTTTAATTGACTTGAAACCTAACAAAGACAAATTTGATTTTGCCTCTCCTGGACCTACCTCCTTGTTCTATATTGATGTTGAGATATTCACTAATGTGCTGGCTAATAGGTTGGACTCTCTACTACCTAATTCAAACTCTTTTCAAGGGCATTAGTTAGCAGATAATACATGAAGAAGTGTGAAAGGTATGCCATTGTCCTGTGATGCAAAGGCATTCTTCAAAGGAGTTAAATGAAGTGATTTAGAGAGAAAAGTCATGAATTGCATGGATAATGGCAAAATACCACAAGTATTAGATCAGTAGGTACAGC
Organism: Bucco capensis; assembly: GCA_013396975.1. Classification (NCBI taxonomy): domain Eukaryota; kingdom Metazoa; phylum Chordata; class Aves; order Piciformes; family Bucconidae; genus Bucco; species Bucco capensis. Next base: position 45,386 of record VWZO01004843.1, read on the forward strand.
TCCATGAGAAAAGTCCTTTAACTTCAACCAAAGTTAGCCACAGCTCTTTATATCTTCAGCACCTTCTTCCTTTTTTGCAATGATCCTGTCACTTTGGCAGAAATGATCACCAAAATTCCATCTTGCAGGTAAAAAATGAAAGAGACTTGGAGAATGAAGCCACACAGCATATAAATGACATTTTCATGCTGACTGCTGACCCACTTCTTGCACAGGCCAGTGTAAAGAAAGAAATGAGGAGTTTTGTGAAGTTATGAAACTAAACTTCTAGCATTAGTATGTCAAGCAAGTCAGGCTACTCAATGAATTATAACAAGATAAATGTAAACTCAGTGAGAAAAAACTTTATCAGTCCTGAGGAGTTTCTAACATCTCCCTCCTGGGAAAAAGACACAATGCCCATTGAATTTCTATGGCAGAAAAAGGAAAGGGGACAATATTTAATACAAAGGAACAAAGCAATATCACAGTGAACTGCTAGAAAGGCAAAAGAGCATCCCCTCACTCTGAGTATTACTTCAGACACTTCCACTGTCTCTCCTTTTTCCCTTGGAAAGGAGCTATGATACTCCACGTGAGATATCACCTAAGCAGAGGAGTAAGGCATCCTCAGTTCAAATATTTCATGAAGGGCAGAAGTGGGGAGAAGAACAAAAAGTATTTGGAGTGTTAATCCTCACCAAATGTGAGCATAATGCCAGATCATAATGCATAAAGCCTCCAGAGCATGAATACCCAGCCCAGGTGATTTATACATCTGTTCCTGTATCAGATAATGTTCCAACAGCACAGGAATGCTAGAAGACAGTCTGAAACAAACCAAAAAGACCCACAAATCCTTTTTTTTCCTATTAATATAGTCAATACCAATAGGGTATAATTAAGCTATGGATGTAGCAAGGCTCTAAATATCTCCCCAGTGGGTCCTGGAGAAATGGCCCAAAAAATCCAGAATGGAAATGTTTGAAAGGATTGTTAGAGGAAGCAGAAAAAAAAAATCCCTAATGCTTTTATTTTGAAAGCAGAGGAATTGTTTTCAAGCAGGGACATGTCCATAGTGCAGCATGGTCTTGTGCAATGTGCCCAGGCAGATGGAGCTGGAGCCAAGCTCTCCATGCAGCCAGTTTGCTGCCAGCAGGGAAGGCAGTGAGGAGACAGGGGTGACAGACAGCCACAGACACCCTAGCATCAGACATCAACCATGATGTTTCCCAAGGATTCTTGTTGCCTACCAGACTTTTTCCTGCCTTCCAACCCCTAATATTCTGTGATTCTGCGATCCCCTTTGGCCACTGAGTGCTCCTATGCCAGACAAGGCACAGTATTTCTTCCTCTTTCCTTGTCCTGGGGCTGCCCCAGCCTGGTGACAGGAGCAGTGACTTTGGCAGAGCAGTTGAGATGGGAACCAAAGTCCCTCAGGAAAAGGAGCAGGACTAGGAGTCAGAAGGCATCTTGGCCCATCACTGTTCTCCTTCTGTTCAGTTTTTCTTCTTGACTACTTAAGACACATCCTTCTATCCTAAAATTGATGCAGAGCAACACTTAAGGTGTGTGTGTGTGGATCAAGCCATCATGCTGTTGCTTTCTGGGGAGTGATGCTCTGCCAAGTAGTCTTCAGCACAGCTATGAGCAGCTCAGCACTGGTTTCCCATGTGCAGACAGACTGAAATTGCACTTCTCTCCTGCCATTGAACATTCTAACCAGCTAGGCTTTTAACAAGCAGAAATATCAATGCTGAGCTCTGAATCCTGACTCTCAAATCATTTCCCAAAGCTTCCTTAGTGCCCCAAATCACCTTGTAGCCTGTGTAACTGCTGTCAGTTGCCCCTGCTGGTTTTTTGCCTCTCAGTTCTTCATGCCACATACATTTTGGAAGCAGAGGAGAAATGCAGGTGTAGGGTAAAACAAGTCTAATTTACTCTGCCAAATAACACAAGGGATTTATTTCATGGATTATTCATTTTATATGAAAGACAATATTAATAATAATCTCATTTTTTAGAACTTACCTGAAGCTCCAGTATTTCCAGCATTAGGATGTCAGAGAACCCAGGGACCCTTACTGCATAATTTAGGCTCCATTTGTTACAGATTGCACAGGCTTTTATGCATTGGAATTATGGGATAATTAGCAAATTCTATGGTAACTTCAAGGTGGTTCCTGGATGGGAGACAAAAAAAAAGACAGGGGTAGTGAAAACCTAATTAGCATTCAAAAATCCTTAAAAGAAGGGATGGCACAGACAGCCTGGACAAGAAAGGAGATGCTTACACTTCCATCTAACTGTACAGCTACATAATATACACAAAAGAAGACAGCCCTTGAATAAAGAAGGCACTTAATTGTACATGTATCTTACAGCATTAATGAGTATCTCTTGAACTAATCTATATCCCACAAGCCTGTCTTGGGGACTGAAATGATGATGAGTTAATGGATCAGTTTTATTTAGTGCTGGCTATTTCCAGAAGCCAGCAGACAATTAAATTCTATCCATATGTGGATATATAGGAGAAGGCTCCTGCTTAAAGTGATAATTAATGCAACATGGTAATTAATGCAATGCCTAAAAATTACAAAGGTGAACACTACTGATGGAGATGAGAGGACTTTTGAGGTTACAATGTGAAGAGAGAGCAGAAAAAATCCTTCAAGAATCAGCATTAGAGAGCTAGCTCACTCCTTTCTTTGCTCACAGCTACCACAAAATACCATTTTTTTATTTGCTTTGGTATCATATCATTATGTGAGAGAGATTTAGCTGGGGTAACAGTTGTAGACTACTGCTCAGTTTAAGACAATAATCTTCTGACATTTTGCCACAGGTAGAGAAAGGATGAAAGGTTTGACTTACAGAGCTTGACCATATGAATGACCTAAAGCTACTGAGATTTACAGAAATATAGTCATTAATGCTGTAATATTTGACTCAACAGCTAGTTGGAGGAGTCCAGAAAAACCTGTGCCTGCTCTCTGCTTGTTTGAATCAGAGTCCAGGATCCAGGAAGAGCTGCTCCAACAACAAAGGCTGAATGGGTTTTGTTTTCCTCCTCCTCCAGGAATGGGATCATTCCAAATGAAGCTATTTCTATCAGGCAGGACAGTATTAAATCCATTTTTATAGCCAGCTGAATCTGAGTGTGGAATATTTGTTTAAGCAATGGGGCAAGAGGGAGGAATGGATGGGCTAGGTTCTCATGCCCCTGCCAATGCTGTCAGCTGCTGATATTAACTTACATATTCTAATTTGTTTACTCACCACCATCCAAATTCTGATCTAGATGACAGTAATGCAATTTTGATCATCGTGTTCCCCCTGCTTCAGGCCAAAGACAAAGAAGAACATTTGGTTCCAAATCACTAATAAGCTTTTGCTCAAAATGTCTGGTATAAAACAAATAAATATGCCAGGCTGGCATTCATTTCCTGATTATAGGCAACAAATATAAAGCCTCACCTGTAAAATTCATATTATCTTGACATTAGAAAGCCTTCTAAAGCTTTCTTGTGGAACTACACAAAGTGACCTCAGCTAAAGGTGAAGCACCCACAGATATAACTGAGTTCATAGGTCTGGCAATAGATAAGGCCTCTTATTCTTGAAATGCTTTTAGACTAATTGCATTATTTACTAATTAGGAGTGCTTGATAGTCAGAGCTCCTCATTGTGTGTGCATGCAAGCTCCCAGGGAATAACAAAGCTCCCTTCTCCAGCATCCCTCAGAGGCACCTCACTCCCTCCCAGGAGCAGGAGAATAAGGAAGGTTGGGACATGGTAGAGACTTAGTGCAGGGACATGTGCTCCTCATTCAGAAGCCATTGCAGAGTGAATTCATTTTCAGAGTGAATTTTTCAGCTTTATTAAGGAAGCTGAAGGTGAATTCATCACTGGACTGGAAGATTGTGCTTATATAGATAGCAAAATTGTGATGGTAACATTGATGATGGCCAAAAATTGGGGCAGATCCATCTTAGAACATACATATTGAGTGTTTTTGAAGGAGTCAAAGAGAACAGAACTAACTGAAAGAAAAAACTTTGCTGTAAAGTGCAATTTAGATTTCTTTAAGAAGGTTTGTTATATAGCAAGAAAGCTGTGAGTCCACAGTGAGAAGAGAAGCAACCTTGACACTAGACTTTCCTGTTACAGGGGTGAGATGAAAGAACCTATCACAAATGGGAGAAATCCAACCAAATGTAACCCAAGAGAAAAGAAAGAAAGAGATAATACTCAATACTATTTGTGAGGTGAACATAACTGATAAGAAAGGCTAATAACATCATGGATTTATCTCTGGGCAACATAAAATAAGGAGCTTTTAAGAAGTATATTAGGAACAAATGAAATCCTAGCAATAATACAAGCCCATTACTGGAGATGAAAATGCCATTAATAATGAGACAGGAAATGCAGGAGTGTACAATAAATAAATCCCTGCTCTGTTTTCAAAATGAAACTAGAGGAAGTGCTTCTTTCATAGGAAGATGATAAAGTGCTCAGTTAAATGCTGAGAAAGAGATGAAAAACATCCAACAATTGTGCAGGGGATGTATTGTTTCATATCTGCAGCCTGGATAACTTTACACCTAGACATTCCAGAGAATTCTTTGAAGAGATTTCTGCTCAGAGTACCCCTAAAATCCTGGAAGGCTTGGAAGCAAGCTGATCTTAAAGGAGATGTGAGGTTAATTCTAGGTGTCTCTGGCAATCAGTCCCAACCACAATAGTACTAAACCAAGATGGGGTTCAGTTAATTATGACAATAAATATCATTACCTACTAATCTCAATTACCTATGTGGTAATTATCAGTTGGGTTGAGAGATTTCTTCTGGTGAAACAGGTTTTTGTAAGGCACTTGCCTTTTGACTGCCAGGCAGAATGAATGTCCTTACACAGCATCAGTGAAGCATGCATTAAATAGATTACTGCCAGCCTAATACACAGGGCTGGGAAAGTTGGCACCAATAATTGACTGCAAATGGTGGTGTTTTACAGAATCTTGTGGTATTCAATGGCAGAAAAGTAAACCAAAAATGCCACCACTGCTCAGATGTTGACTAACAGAAATACTGGGTTGACTCCCCAAACACAAGTGGAGATATGATACAAAACATGTGAATTTATGACCAAAATATATATAAAGAACCTCAAGAACTGCCAATTAAATGTCTCCTTGCTTTCCTAACACACCTATCCCAAAGTCAGATCTGCTAAGGTGTCCTGGCATAGGTAGAGGTCAAAGCAGTACTCAGAATATGGCATCTTCCATCCTATCTCCTGAGAGCATCAAACAGGTAAATGAACTACAATTTTCTCTTCTCAATGTGTTCTTATAATCCCCTTCCATTATTTTTTATTCCATCATTTTTCATTATTGTATTTGTGATTCCAGTGGAATCTTTAAGCTGTATGAAATACATGCATCTGAACAATTGAAATGAAAGGTGTAATCAATACAAGATTCTTGCATGTCTCTAATACAAGATGTTGAGCAAAGATGCCAGATGGGTGTAGAATAGTGTTTCAACAAGCTTAACTTCTAATAACAAAACATAGTTTATAGGATAACTTAAATAAATAATCTTCTACTAACTGTCTCTCCATTAATATCTGGGACTCATCAAGTCAATTAAAGCTTGGCATGGAGAAATGTTTGCATGCAGTTATATATATTATAAGCACATTGACTTTTGCTGTCATGTATTAAATTAATTAAAAAGAAAACCAAGAAATGAGTAACAGCATTCCCTAAATGCCCTCAGTGCAGATAAAATTGAATCTACAGGCCTCACTAACAAATGTTAGGAAAAAGAGCTGCTAGAATGCCAGATTTTTACAACTACAATTTTAATCATGCCAGTGAGACAGAGGAATAATTATCAATATCCAAATTGGGAAGAAAAGGAAAAACAAAATCACTGGAAACCTAAAGCTTCAATCCAGAAAAGTTTGGAGTTTTCTCTAAGTTTGCAGTCTTTAAAGGCAACTGAAGATGCTCATTTCTTTGCCGAAATTAGTTGCCACAAAATGTAGCAGATGCCAAGAAATCAATGGCTTCTAACAGCAGTTGAAAACATCAATGAAAGAAAGACTATTAATTAACCACAGAGATGTGATTCAGGCTCAGGAAATTAAAAGATAGGAGGAAGCATCACTGTATTCTTCCCATGCTTATCCAGGATATTGCTCTGATCCATTAGATTCATTCTTAAGTTCTCCTATGTTCTGTGCCTCCTCAAAGAATCTAGGTGATATTTCAATTAATTTTAGGTCTGGGAAACAAATAAAAACCAAACCAAATGAAAAAAAAAGGGGGAGGGAAAGATGCAGATCAAGTGTCAGCTGAGTTGCCACAAACTATTTTCTGCTTTACAACAGGACAGGGCTTTCTCTCTAAATAACTGCACAGAAAGCATGCAGCAAAGTAAGCTTCTTGGAAAGCAAATGATCCAAGAACAGTTTAACTATATCAGGATTACATACTCCAGGGATTTAGCTGAAGCAGAAAGATTTGCATGGTATGAAGCTCCTGAGAAAGCTCTCAATAGGAACATGCTTTGCCTGCTTTCCCATGCTGTGTGGTCCAGCAGCTGCTACTTAGGCTTTGTATTTTTTCAACAATCCAAATCATTGGAAGACACTAAGTAGTCTGAAAGCCAGCTACATTTTTAATAAGCTCTACATGTTTCTCCATGCTGCTGACACTGCCCTTGTTGCCCAGACACAAGTAGCTCTGCAGCGTTTAACGTCCTGCTTTGCAGCCACTGCTCAGCTTTGGGGATGGAAGTTAGTTTAAAGAAAACAGAAGTTTTATATCAACCTGCACCTCAGGAAGGTTTTCATCATCCTCATATCATCATTGGTGATTCAGAACTTAAATCAGTCCAACAGTTTAATTCCCTAGGCAGCCTCATCTCCTCNGGCCTCCACTCAGCAGCTCTGCACACACACTAGTTTGAATGGCGCCCATGGTTTGGAGCAGGCACGCAGGATCACTCTGGAGGAGAAAAGACAGCGCAGAAAGAATCGTGTCTTGCAGCTTCTACCTCCTGAGGAGTCCTTGTGCTGTGCCTTTTGCAACCGCTCTGGTCTGTCCCAAATTGGCCTTTGCAGCCAGCAGCGCTTGGAAAAAGCGCTTGGGAAGAGCGTGGATGGAGCCCTCCCCGGAGCTGCGTTCGTGAAGCCTGCCCATGATGATATGTTTCTCTAAAGTGTCATCTCAGAGAAAATGGTAATTCAGAAGGGTTAGGCTGTTCTCCTGTTGCTGAAAAGCCAGGAATTTGTAGTACACAGATGACAATAAGACTTCTGTTTTCAAAATGAGATGCAAGTATTCAGATTTGCTGTAAATCTTAATACAGGCTAACATAACTAGAGCTTTGAAGCACACCTTCCATTCCATTTTGTTACCTATTCTGGAAACTAGAGGCATGGCAAAATTGGTCAACAGTGTTTGATGTATTCACAGTTCTTTGACAGGTCTGGATAACCAGTATAATGTGGGCGTCATTCACCTCCATTTGCTTCAGGTCATGCATTATTCTGCAGTTCATGGCTTCATAAAGCTATGGAATAGCCTTTCTCTAGGAGAACTCGTGGAAAAAAGGACATAGTAAAAAGGCTTAGGTGGAACCATAAATATGATAAATGGCTTGCTAGAAACTGCATGAAATAGCAGCAATATCAGCCCTGAGATGAGTTCTGTAGCATTCTTATTGCAAGCCTGTGTGGATGGATGATTCACTATGTGCTTGCTTTTCATGGACATCATTTAATGGAGCATCCTATGTCACTAGTCATTTGCACTCCAAATACTTGTGTGTTGCTCTTTACCATTCCATCACACTTCCCTCATTCTCCAGACCTCTAGTCAATGATGGGAAAGGAGATATATGATACAACTTGTGCCTCCCACTTTTCCTGTAGCACTTGCTCCAGAATCTTTGAGGTCCCTTCCAATCTAGTATTGTATGGTTCTATTATTCAAGTTCCTACCAGGAATGCCTCCTGATGTATTTTTCCAGAGGATATGTCTTTTAAATACAAACTTCCAGTATTGGTATACGGTAGATAAAGAAATGCAAATATTGTTTTAAAGAACATTTATTTAACAGCAAAAATTGCAGAAAGGAAAGACTAAAATGGGAGAGCAAACTTCAGTGATGAAACCAAACAGATATTACCAATTCTAGACTCTCGTGGAAAGAACTTACAACAGGAAAGAAATAACATTTCCTTTGTCAGGGAAAGCAAAGCTTTGAAAATGGCAACAGAAAATCTACAACCAGGCTGGCTTTATTACCATACTTGATAAGTCTGCTCCATTAGATCATAGCCTCTTTGGGGATCTTTGTCTCAGAGTTGCTTGCAGCAATGCATCTCCTCAGCCTCACTGATGCACCAAGCTTGACCCTGGGCCATGGAAATGGGCTCACTATCAGTCAGCCTTGTTCACATGAGTGTAGAGCACTTTTAGTTATCAGAGACTTCATTTATATTTATTGCATGCTACCTCCTTTAGTTGAGCTTTCACCTCAGGTTGACCCAGAGGTTTGTGTGCTGTAGGTGGAGGAACTGTTACTTTTGTGGCTAACACTGAAAGAAAAGCAGACCTGAAAAGACTTGGGGCTAGGCTACATGGGGAAAAAACCAACCAGAAGAGACATATCAAATTGCAGTTAAATCCAGCCATGTTATTTACAACATCTCAAGCAGTGTTTTTATGCCTCAGGGCATTTATAGTAATTATTCAATAGAGAGTGTGTATTATTTTAACCCCTGATTATAACAGAGTTGACAGCTTGTGTTATGGCTTGGAAATCATCACTAAAACCATCCTGGGACCTGCCACAGTGTTTCGAGGTGACATGAGAAAGCTTCAGCCAGTCATCCCAATTTGCAAAACCAGCAGGTTTTATTTGGCTCCAATCACTTACCTTCACTGAGGTGTAAATAAATCAACCAGCCATGCTTTAGTGTTCATGGCATAAAGCTACATGACAGCAAGCCTTGTAGATGTTGGCTAAGCCCTCCTGCTTGCTCTGGGAGAGTGCTGTGCTGGGAAGATGTGTCAGAGTAGAGAGGAATAAGAGATGCTCCATGGTCTCTTTTGGGGGGGGGGGAATGCTTCATAGTATTCAGTCTGTGGGAAGCCTGCCTCCTACTCCTTCTAAACTAGGGATGTAACAAGACAATTGATAGCATCCAAGTCACTGAGGCATAAGGAGTTACCAGCTGGCAGATAAACTGTGGTACCTAATTGTATGAATGCTCCTTGCCTGTTACAAGTGAAATGTGTTAGGTGAAATTATGAAGATGCTTTGTATTAGAAACCAATATTTTATTTTACTGAGCCTCTCTCTTCTCAATGCTCCTGACACAAAATGGCAAATGTGACCTTTGCAATGATTTAAGCTAAAGCTTTTTTGTTCCACCTATTTCTTAGGGGACATCCACACATACAGCCAGCCACTGCAGCAGCTCAGTGACAAATGACAGCCTGTGGAAACTAGCTATGGAAACTCAACTGCTGGAGATCATCTGCCCATATCTTGTGTTAAAGCCCATAAGAATAAAATAGGCTTTGAAATGAGGAAAATTGAAGCCTTTGGTAGGTTTGAATAGGATTTCCATGTCCATAATCTGAATTGTGTATGGGTTCAGGGCTATGGAATATAGCAGAGGATGGAGAACACAAACATGACATCATTCATTGAGCTCAATCCACTCAGTGCATGGGCTACAATGTCAAGCATCAGCTTGTTTTAATCTTGCTGCTATAGGCTGGGCTATGGCTAATAATGGACCTAAAGGGGTTCTTCTATTTGATTTTCCACTCTTGTATGCTTATAACTTCTAATTATTGGTTTGCAAAGTCCTTAAAGAAACCAGTGCTATTCTCTTGGAAACAGCTTAGCCAACTTAGGCTCAAGTTCTTTGTCCCTTTGCACAACAGCCTATGTGGTGTATGACTACAGCTCCTGCAAGGGCTTTAGGCTTCACAGGGGGACAGAATCTGTTACAGAAGACAGAAAGTGAAAAAATAGAGACATTTGACTGCTGCTGCACTTTCCTGAAGTGAAACTCTAGGGGACAGATTTGATGTCACTCCACATGGTGTGTGCTGAAGTGACACCAGAGGAAACTGCAAAGCAGATGTCCTTTCCTTCCTGCTCTCAGGACAGCAGCACTTTACCAGACACTGCTCTTAGGGGCTATTGAGGGTTTTCTTTTCCTCCTTTGAAGATAAGGAATGGTCTCCTGAAAAAAACCCCAAACAAACAGTACAAGTGAGATTGGGTGGAATTTCTCTCATTAAATGAGTGCTAGGTAAGACTTGAGTGGTCTGGGAGTCTTCTCCAACTCTAATTTCTGTAATCAAGAAGACAAAGGGTATAAACACCACTGAATTATGCCCAAAGCACAAGGAATCCTGGAGCTGATCACCTCTCCCAGGCAAATGTCAGTCTAAAAGGTTTTCCAATACCTCTTGCTAGCAATTTTGACATGTGAAATTCAGATGTTTCTCTGAACTCTGGCTGATGTTGTTGATAATATTTATTTTCACAAATGTCAAGACATTGTCCCAATTGCTTTATTATTGAAGTTTTCTTACATGACCTTCCACAGGATTATTAGTCTGCAGTGGTTTGTGATACTTCAGAAGGTTCAGCATCAGCTTCCTGTGGTGTCAGGACAGTAAATGATTAGAAATCCTCTATCTCCACAAGCCATATGGTAGGCAATACAACCACCATTAATATGATTCTTTTCTGGACTTGCTTTTGCCCTGTTTCTGACCTTTAGATATAAACAACTCAGACTGAATGCTTAGGATGCCTTGCTGATAGATTTTTGGGAGTTACATTCAAGTGCTTGCAACCTGAGGAGCTCAGGTGCAAATGGTTATAAAGCTACCTTTGGTGATACATTTAGACACTCCATTCAAATCCAATGGGAAATAAGATCTCTTTCATTACCCACTTGACTCCAGACAGTGTTATTGGTTCACTGGTTGATTCTGCTTTACAAACATTCACATAGCCCTTGAATGCTGCTTTGAAAATGCTGAGCAAACCACAGGGAAAGGAAGATGCTTGCTTGATAACCATGCCTTAAAATGCTATTTAATAGTGAAGAGCCTGAGAATCTTCTTCTCAGGTAGACCTTGGTGAATCTGGAGCTGAACCCACTGTGTGCATGGGTAGCATTTTAACTTGAGTTGACTTCACTTGGGTTTCTGTAAGCAAGCAAAGCAGAAGCCTTGAAGGACAACTGATTAACAAAACAGCTTTAGTAACTAGGAAACATTTTCATCTAGATTTGCTCTCTTCATGTGCCAGCCACAGGACAGGCTGCTTTCCTGCAGCTAACCCTGACTGGCTGTAACAGATGGTTTCACCTGTATTTATGGGGTCTTCTCAGATCCAACAAATATCTTAGAAGCAGGAAAAGCACAAGAGACCTCTACCATTTTATGATACTTCCTTAATTCTAACCCTTATCAAAGCTTCAGTAACATTGTCTGTATCTTTTTTGACAAGCTAATAAAATTAACCCTTCAGCTCATCTACTCTCAGTTGGGGAATATCATGTTCTGATGAAATTATTAACCATTAATAAGCACAGTGCTGAAATATTAACCTGTTTTGTCTCTCCAGGGCATTATAATCAACAGATTGAGTAGGACTAAAAATATATGTGTGGAAATCACTCTAGTACATAGTACATCAAGCTAGGACTTAAAACACCTTCTGAAGAGACCTGCTCTTTTCATATATAATGTGTAATTGGAATGAGAATTGGAGACCCAGTGTTTAGCAATCTTTCACAGGAAGATGTAAAAAAACATAGCTGCTGCTGCACCATCAATTGTTTTATTTTGCTATCCTGGAAGAGACATAAGTGATAAAGGAAATACCATCATGAACTTCCCACGTGGATGAGCTAAATTGGAAAAGAAATCCCACCAGTGTGCATTATGAAAAGCTCCTTATTCATGTTTCTGCACAAACAGCAATCTTCTTGCCCTCAGCTCCCTTGCCATTTGCTTCCTTAGGAAAACAAATGCTAGTGTGAAGCATGAACCTTCATTGTGCTTCCAGGTTTCACAATATCATGACAGTAGCAGCTATATAAAAAGCTCTCTTTTGTCAATGTCCTAGTTTGAGGCCAAACAAGGTATTCTATACCATAGACATCATATTCAGTCCCTGAAACTCTGACACCAAGCTTGGCCCTTGGGCTCTCTTACATAAAGCTTAAACCCCAAGCAAAACAGGTGCATGATTAAGCTATTTAGCACCGAATTAACAGCACATACAAAAAAGGAGAGGTGAGACCTTCTACTCTCCCTGAAGGTTGAGCACCTGAGCTATTTGGGGTAGTGGATTGCTAACTCTCCTGGGGAGGATCAGAACTCCAGCTCTGCTGCTACAGAACTCTGTCTGGTTTTGCCTTTGATCTCAGTGCAAGAGTTCCTGAATCCAGTTCCAAGATCCAGCTGCTGAGTCTGATTCCTGTCTGCTGGTGAGTCCTTCTGCTACAGCATCTGTGGGGAAGTAGTTGCCATCAAGGGGAGGTTGGGTCTGGTATTGGTTTTGTGTGTGTGTATAAATATATATTTCATTTTCTTATTGTTTTCATTCAAGTAGTTTAAGTTTCATTTGCAATCCACAAGTCTCTCTCTCTCTTTGTTAATATCCCATTTTCTTTCCTGGAGAAAGATGATGAGTGATTGATGAGTGGTTGGCCCAGCTCTAACCCTTTGGCAGTCAAGAAAACCAAAGTGCACACTTTGTAGCACTCCTCCACCAGCAAAAAAGTGCTAATTATGTCTCCAACAGTGTGTGCCTGCCATTAATTTTCTCTCTAGAAGCCTCCCCTAAGATATAAGGCACAATCAGAACACCTGATGTGTTAGCTGCATCATTTTATTGTAAGGTGTTGGTTTGTTTTAGAGGATGGTGGCTATTAATACATAGCTTCAACAATCTCTGTGTACCTCTAGGCTGCTTTTTGTCTGATTCCTTGCAAAAAGAGGGTGATGTGAGCATCCTAGGGATGAGAAACCAGAGATACAAAAAGACTCTATCTTACTTGCCAGCTTCCATCTGTGCAAGTTACTGGGGCAGCCAGATAATCCTGCAAAACAAATGAGGTAAATCATAAGGAAGATCACAGTTGGAATGTTTTTGTCTTTCATTTCCCTGACAATGCTTTAGATGTGCTCAGATACCATTATTTCTGTAATGTCCATGACACAGGGCTCTGATAATTAAAAGAGATATCTTGCCCTTAACCTCTCATTTTCACAGTCAGTGTGTTAACATGAAGCATTACCCAATTGTTAAAGTCTAGCTATTGATTATTTCAAGCTGTACATGGGCTAATATTGTTTTCCTTGTGGGCAAACTAATGTATTTGTCCACAACAAAGGACAAACGGATGTACATCTTCTCTTCAGAGATTAATTTTCAGAAGGAAACTGGACAAAATGAGTAGGACTGCTGTTAGCCACTTTCTTTTTTCCCTTTTCTTTCTTCTCCCACTGAGAACACAATACTTCCATTCTTGCCACACCAAAGGTAGGAACAGCTGCTTCCACAGAGGAGGAAACACATGCTTTGTAGAATAAAGAAAGCTTGTGCACTTTTTATTAACAACTGCATTTTACAAGTGAAACATAAGCTGCAGATGGAACAGCTGATAGGGCTGTTTTACTGGTTGTTAAAGAGTTTATACTACATTAAATTGACTCCCAGGGGTTTAATTTTTCAGTGTGTTACATCCACCAACCTTTCTTATTCAGAAGGTCAATAGGCAGAATGTGTGGACTTGTAAATCATTGCCTTGCTATTTTTGTAATATATAATGTGACCCTTTCCACACACCTCAAAAATTCTAAGCCAGAGCACATCCTGTATATCAAACAAATAAATCAGCTGCTATAAATACAGTCTTCCTTTTGGTTCTGGGCAGATTAATTCTACTCCATTTCATATGTTTTAAATTGTTTTTGGCTTCACAGGCAAGATCTGGTTTTGTATGCAGAAAGCGGAGACCTTGGATTTAATCTGTTTAAAAAGCTTAATAGAGCTGAAGTGACCCTGAAAGCATATTTTTAAAGTGATTCCACTAAAAGCCTTAATGACTATAAACATTAAATAAGTTAAGTGATTATACCATTAAAAAAAGAGGAGGAAATCTAGTCAGCTGTTAGAAACTTTTAACTTGAAATTCTGAAAGGGAGAAAGAAGAAGTGAGAATGAAGTGTAATGGTGACCTGAGAGCCTATTTAGTGCTCCAGGGAATGATATTTTTCCCTCAGGTAAAAGTTTCAGATGCAAACTGAAAAATCTTCATATGGCATCTGGGGAAACTAAGTCACTGAGGAATTTGGTTTTTTTTTAATGGAAAACTCTACTGTTGTTAGGAGAAATTGATTTCAATCAGCAGGCTCTTTACTTATCCACAGAGCAAATCTGGGTATTTTTACACCTTATTTTAGCATGGTTTAACAGTGCTTCCTGCATTGTACTTCCATCCTTGTACAAGGCCAGCCAAAATTTGACATGACATGAAATACTTTCCCCTGAGAAGCATTGTTTATTGCTATAGATTCTCTCTAGGCTGACAGCCAAGTTGAGATCTGTGTAATTCCCTGATACAGACTTCAATTATTATTTCAGAGAAGATCTTTTTTTTTTTTAATGTAGTAAGTTATAACTTGCATTGTCCTACAAAAAAATTGTGATCAAGGTGTGATGTAAGTATAATTAGGGAAAAGGGACTGCTGCTGCTTTGTGTTTCATTTGATAGAAGGGCCAAAAAGTTTGAATTCAAGGTCTCCTGATGAAGTCAGGTCTGCTTGCATTGGATATTCTAGTCATTTTAATTCATGAAAATAATTGGTATGCTCACATTTACTTTTTATCCAGGCAGTAAAATCCCTTTGATTTAGACATCTAAGAGTTTTTCCTTTTCCATCACCTCTTCAGGGAGCTTCCCCACAAGAGTTGTCAGATCAGTCCTTCAATTCCTAGCATTTTCTCTACATCTCTTCCAAATATGTAAAGCAGACCTGGATCTCAACCTGATTATGCCCTAGATTTAATCTCGGGATGTGTTTAGAGGCTGAAGCTGTAATACATAATGCTGGGAGTTCATGGGTTACATAGTGGAATACAGATATGGAAAATGTTGGGTTTGGGGTGGGTTTTGATTGGTCTGGGTTGCTTTTTGGTTGGTTTGGGGTGGGTTTTTTGTGTAGTTTGGGTTGGTTTGGGGTTGGGTTTTTTGTGTAGTTTGGGTTGGGTTTTTTGTGTAGTTTGGGGTGGTTTTTTTGTGTAGTTTGGGGTGGTTTTTTTGTGTAGTTTGGGGTGGGTTTTTTGTGTAGTTTGGGGTGGGTTTTTTNGGTGCTTTTTTGGGTGGTGATTTGGGTCGGCTTGGGGTGCTTTTTTGGGTGGTGATTTGGGTCGGCTTGGGGTGCTTTTTTGGGTGGTGATTTGGGTCGGCTTGGGGTGCTTTTTTGGGTGGTGATTTGGGTCGGCTTGGGGTGCTTTTTTGGGTGGTGATTTGGGTCGGCTTGGGGTGCTTTTTTGGGTGGTGATTTGGGTCGGCTTGGGGTGCTTTTTTGGGTGGTGATTTGGGTCGGCTTGGGGTGCTTTTTTGGGTGGTGATTTGGGTCGGCTTGGGGTGCTTTTTTGGGTGGTGATTTGGGTCGGCTTGGGGTGCTTTTTTGGGTGGTGATTTGGGTCGGCTTGGGGTGCTTTTTTGGGTGGTGATTTGGGTCGGCTTGGGGTGCTTTTTTGGGTGGTGATTTGGGTCGGCTTGGGGTGCTTTTTTGGGTGGTGATTTGGGTCGGCTTGGGGTGCTTTTTTGGGTGGTGATTTGGGTCGGCTTGGGGTGCTTTTTTGGGTGGTGATTTGGGTCGGCTTGGGGTGCTTTTTTGGGTGGTGATTTGGGTCGGCTTGGGGTGCTTTTTTGGGTGGTGATTTGGGTCGGCTTGGGGTGCTTTTTTGGGTGGTGATTTGGGTCGGCTTGGGGTGCTTTTTTGGGTGGTGATTTGGGTCGGCTTGGGGTGCTTTTTTGGGTGGTGATTTGGGTCGGCTTGGGGTGCTTTTTTGGGTGGTGATTTGGGTCGGCTTGGGGTGCTTTTTTGGGTGGTGATTTGGGTCGGCTTGGGGTGCTTTTTTGGGTGGTGATTTGGGTCGGCTTGGGGTGCTTTTTTGGGTGGTGATTTGGGTCGGCTTGGGGTGCTTTTTTGGGTGGTGATTTGGGTCGGCTTGGGGTGCTTTTTTGGGTGGTGTTTTGGGTCGGTTTGGGGGGGGTTTCTGTGTGGTGTTGGTTATACTCTAAAATATCCACTTTACAAATAAAAGATAAATAAAACTAACTTTACTGACTACACAAAATATAAGGCAACCTCATCTGAAAAGTTTATGCAATTTAAATGCACAATTTTTCATAAAGCTCTTTTTTATTCCTATGGCAGTCTCATTAGCTATGACCATAAGACACAACATCATTTATTGTGTTAGAGTTTGTGTGAGACTTTTTGTGAAAATTTTGACCATATTATATCAGTATAATATCTAACATATTCTGGTAAGCTATACTATTTTAATTGTCACACAAGGAATAAAAATATTAAATAGGTGAACACTAAGCATGGTAACAAAACACCAGGTAAACAAGGAAAAATCAAGACTGGATCATTGATTAATTACTTTGCCTTCATCAAATTTCCTTCAGGAATGTGTTTTACACAAAGAAATAGATGTATTTGGTGTGATAGAAAAATAATTTACTGACAATGAAGCAATAAATAGTCATGTAAGCAGTTATGCTTTTGACTGCCTTAACTTCCAGATTTTTAGATGTCAGCAATAATTACATGGTATATTAATTTATTTTCCTCTGTTAAAGAATATGCAGCTGGCTTTGAATGACATTAACAAGCCTAAAAACTTGTTCAGGCTTTCAACATATTTCAAAACATTGAACTACTCTGTTCTTACAGCTTTTAAAAGAGAATTACAAGAACATGGGGGTTTTCCCATCAAAAATAGGTGTTCTAATATATACAGTGATGTTACTAGATAATTATGTAATTTCAAGTGGAGTTCAGCATCTGAACTAACCTGCCCTCTCTAATCCCTGATTCAAAGGATGTTGGATGTTAAAAGAATTTGGTTAGCTGAAGCAATGTCATATTGATTGAGCCTAATAGTCTTTTTTGGGGAAGTTCTCAGATGTTGAATCAAAACAGGAGCTCCTGAGGGTACAGGAAGTTTCCTTTCTGGCCTGTCGGTCATAGAAACCATGGTGAGCTCTCTTCCCTGATCCAGGCAATCCCTCACAATGTGCATTTTATGTGGATGGTTGAAGTTGTAGAGTGCTGGAAAATAATCCTGATTCCTCATTCTTTGATTTCCACAGCAGGGCTTTACAGGTATCAGTGGTGCAGGGCATGGAGCAGCTGTGGCAAGGTATGGGGCTAAGGGTGTTGTAGAGTCTCAGGTGTGTTTCTTCATGCTTATAACATATTTTTCACCCTCCTCTCTTTCTATTCCTTGCTCTCCTGAAGGCATACATTACACACTGAAATAATGCTTGGGAAGTTGTCTCACATTCTACTTTCTCATCTTGCAAGGAAATTGCCTTTCCTGTCGACATCTGTCTTCTGCAGCTGGATAAAGAGGGGCTTCAGGGCAGTGCAGTGAGGGCTCCTCTGCCTCCTGCAGCATGTCCTATTTGGAGGGTGAGCCCATCACTCTTCTTCCAGCAGAACCTTTTGATTTCATAGAATCACAGAAATGTAAAACAGTTACAGCTGGAAAAGACCTTGAAGATCGTGAGTGCAGCCTTTGTCCTAGCCCTAGCAACCTGCTAAATGATGCTCCCAATGCAGCATCTCCCTGTCTCTTAAACACCTCCAGGGATGGGGACTCAAGCACCTCCCTGGGCAGCCTGTTCCAATGGCTCACAACCCTTGCAGCAAAGAAATTCCTCCTAATGTCTAGCCTGAACCTCCCCTGGGGCAATTTCCATCCATTTCCCCTTGTCCTATCACTCTCCACCAGGGAGAACAGACCAGTCCCTGCCTCTCTACAACCTCCCTTCAGGTAGTTAGAGAGCCAGGAGCTCTCCCCTCAACCTTCTCTTTTCCAGGCTAAACAGGCCCAGATCCCTCAGTCTTTCCTCCTCAGGCTTATGTTCTAAGCCCTTTAGCAGCTTGGGAGCCTCTGTCCCCTCTCCAGCACCTCCATGTCCCTCTTGGAGTGAGGGGC
>VWZO01004843.1:65159-110177 GCA_013396975.1 Bucco capensis
TCCCTCAGTCTTTCCTCCTCAGGCTTATGTTCTAAGCCCTTTAGCAGCTTGGGAGCCTCTGTCCCCTCTCCAGCACCTCCATGTCCCTCTTGGAGTGAGGGGCCCAAAACTGGATGCAGTACTGGAGGTGAGGCCTCCCCAAAGCTGAGCAAAGGGGCAGGATCACCTCCCTGCTCCTGCTGCCAACACTGTTCCTGCTCCAGGCCAGGATGCCATTGGCCTTCTTGTCCCCCTGGGCACACTGCTGGCTCCTGTTCAGCTGTCACTCAGCACCCCTAGGTCCCTGTGTGCCTGGCAGCTCTGCAGCCACTGCTCCCCAAGCCTAGAGCACTGCTGGGGGTTGCTATGGCCAAGGGGCAGCCCCTGGCATTTGGCCTTAGTGAACTTCATGGCATTGGCCTTGGCCCAGCCATCCAGCCTATCCAGATCCCTCTGGAAAGCCTCCCTGCCCTCAAGCAGATGGACACTGGCACCCAGCTTGCTGTCATCTCCAAACTTACTAAGGGTGCACTCTATCTCCTGGGCCAAATCATTGCTGAAGATGTTAAACAGGAGTGGCCCCAGGACTGAGCCTTGTGGGACCCCACAATTTCTTGAGTTCTACCCTATGTATTCAGGAGCATGTGTAACAGTGAGGTGTGTTACAGCAGCAGGGTTTGTAGTGGCCCTCAGCTGGAAGTGTGGGGAGGAGAGCCCAGCAAAAGTGTACCAGAGGCAACCAGGTTATGCTGGGCTGCAGAATGAGGAGGATGCTTGAGGATGGACTCTCCCTCTCTCACCTCTGAGAAGATTCAAGCCAGCCATTGCATGACTTCATGCCCAATATTATTCAGGGATGGATTTATGCCTTGCTGCATCCTTTCTCCTTCAGCCATCTCCCCAGTAAATGTGAAGAGTCTAACTTAAAACAAAAGCCTTGACTGTGATTGCCTAAAGGGTGAACCAGCAAATGTTGATTTTCAGAGATCTGAACAGCTGCTGACTCTCAATGGGTGGCAAGCACATGTGGAGCTGCAGGAGGACATTGTCCTTGAAAGCCAGCTACCTACTTATTGCACTGGGCTTGGGTTTGGATGTTTCATTTAGGGAACCAGAGTTATATCAATATGGCCTTTGACCATGAACTCTATGCTCCAGTTTTATCTTCCATCAGGCAATAATACACTTACCTGCAGTATATCAGATATAATGAGGCAACAGCTCTGAAATGCACCATGAGCTGCATCATTGCATAACTGTAAATTTTTATTGTGTTTTTCTAGTCACCAGGAATATAACATGAAAGGATACTTACTATTTTAAATCCCCATGACACTGATTTTTTTTCTCATAGGTAAGCTATGCATTGACAGGGTTTGTATATGTTTATCACAATGCCCTTGAGGAATAAAACAACATGTGAAACTCATTTTTTATTTTTCCAGTAAACTTCATAACACTTTCTCAGATTCCATCCTTTGGATGGATTTCCAGGTTATCTTAGGTGTGAGAAATGACCTTCTAACCTATGTGTGACAGTTGTTTGGCTTTTATTAAGTGCCCTGCACACTGGTAGCACTGGAGTATTACTCACAGCTATTTGTGTGCTACAAAGCCAAAGGAAAATGATTCTTCTTCTATATTTAACCATGGTGCTTTCCTTTTGCCCCATGTCACTTAGAACTATCTTGAACCAGAATAGATTTTCTTTTCAATGGGAAGAAAATTGGTGGTTTTGCCTCTGTAAGTTGGCTCTGGAGTTCAGTGCTTTGGAACAGGCAGCTTGCATTTCTGAAAGCAGTTTGCTAGTCCTTTAATTGGCTTCTGTTTAAAGGAATATTTCTGTGTGGAAGCTGCTGCCTGTATGAAGAATGAGGAGGTAAATTGATTTCCATGTAGAGTTCAAGGAAAGCTGTCAGAAGAGGAGGAAACACATAGCTGGCATTAGCCCTCTCAAGTGTTCCTCTGCTGGGAATCAGGGGAAGAGCTAAACCTACATGAGTTTACTAATAAGGTTAATTTAAAAATTATTCTAAAGGATTGTTATTGCTATTATTACAAGAGAGGTTTAATATAACTTCTCCTATTTTCCATCTCCAATGGCAGCAGTAATGATGCCTTCCATGAGAATGTTATCCATTATAGTGCCCTGGGGCTGTGCACTCTCCTCACCTGTTTGATCTCTGCCTCTGATGGCTTTAATTCAGTGTTGGGTACAAAATAGTTCTCCTTGCACAGGACACAAGCCATTGCACACAGGCCAGCTTCTCTGAAAGTGCTTGGGAACCTGCATCTGAAAATGTACTTTTGGTGAAGATAGTGTCCAGAGCAATGAAACCACCAGAGGTTTCCTAAGCACTCCTGATGCAAGACTATTGGAAAGGATAATGTTCCAGATCACAAACAGGAGCTCTGGCTGAAGACAAAATGAACAATTAGTATTCCTGGCATAATGGGGATAAAATAACAAACACTGCCCTAGATGCTCCATATTATTAAAAGGTGGTGTGATAAGGTTTCTTCTGCAAACACAAAGGCACAATTATGCAGAGCAGGGTTTTAATCTCATTTCTTTTCCCCATGCCTTTTATTGACAAGTAACTAATGAAAATTATTCTCCTTTTCATTGTATCTTATCAAGCACTGCTAATAAAAGTCCCACTCTTTTGCAGGGGTGTTGCAGCATCTCATAAAATTTTCAGTAGCCTATGACTCCCTAAATAAAGTTGTCACTCAAGCTTCATTTCCCAGCTAACTGCAAGGAATCAAAGTGGACACTGAATTAATGCTGAATATTGTCTGGGTTTGATGAGGTTGCTGCAAGAGCTCTCTTCTGTCACCTTTAATGCACTCTGCTTGAGGGATTTATCTGATTTCTTATTGTTTCCAGGAAAAAGATGAGATATTACAAATCTGTCCCTGGCCTCATCTAATTTATGCCTTTGAAATATATATATATTTTTTTTTTTTGCAGGAGTGAAGAGAAATTAAAAAAAATTGGGGAGATCCATCATTACTTTACAAGAATCCTAGTGAGAGGAGCTTGCAATAACAGAAGAGTAAGTACTGTCTTTTATTTGTTCTGTGTCTGAAATAGCATAACTGAGGTATTATTTTACTCAGCTTTATAAGCAGTTGTCATAAGCTCAGGAAACCAAATAAAATTCAACCTAAAAGCACTGAGATCTTTTTATGAGATCTATGAGTGCAGAAATGCATACAAACTGCAGTACAATATTTACAGCTTCCTAGATTTGGATCTGCATTTCCATTTTGCATGTTAGACAGCCATATAATATAGTGAGACAGCAGTAAACCTCTAGCTAGTGCCTTAAATTCTTTGGCTTATAAATGATTTGTGCAATTTTGTATGTACAGAACCTCTCCCACCTTTGCTGTGAATCTTGGTTTTGGGGTTCATGCCTGCTGTTGGTTTTGGGGCTGTTCTTTGTATGGCATGCTCACCACAACACCTGTACAGGTTTTGAACTCCATCACTTCCCTGGGCAGCCTGTGCCAATGCCTAACAACTCATTCTATAAAGAAACTTTTCCTAACATCCAATCTAAACCTCCCCTGGTGCAACTTGAGGCTATTTCCTCTTGTTCTTTCACTGGTAACCCAGGCAATGGGACCAAGCCCCCCCTGGCTTCAACCTCCTTTCAGGTAGTTGTAGAGAGAGATAAAGTCTTCTCTGAGCCTCTTCTTCTTCCCCTACCTCCCATAGGCTGCTCATCAGCCAGTGGATACAAGGTCTTGCAACATCCTAAGAGCACTTACTTGGAGCTCTGGTGTCCTTCTCCCTGACATAGGATACTCTGGCCACATCTCCCACTGTAAGTGATTAGCAGATGGCTTGGCAGGTGGGAAAACTTGGGCAGCAGAGAAATTGCAATCCAATTTCACACTTTTGGATGGGTCCAAGAACTGAGCTATTGCATAAGGACAGGTGAGCACTTCCTTTGCCTGGGTTTTGCAGGACAAGGCTGGCACAGGTGCACGTTCAAGGAGAAGGCTCCAGAGGGATTTCCCAGATGGCCACTTGCAAGCACCTGCACCTCAGAGTTAGGGTGAAGAGGCATCCTGTGTTTTGCATACCTGTTGGCAAGTCTCTATGCAGTGTTTTGGATTTCTTGAATGCTAGGAAGGCTGAGCTGCATGTTGCTGGTTGCCTGTGGGGAGGGAGAGGAGATCACCTGGATGTTGGCACTTGGCATGTTGCCACTCCTAAGTCCTTTTGGGGCTGTATCCATCTGTCTCCTTTCTTTTATCTTCCTGCACCAGCTAACACCAAATACCACAGGTAATTTTTTAGACTAATTAATCACGTGCTCCAATTTTAAACAGCTTTCTCCTCCTCCAACTTTGTGACCTTCCTGAATAACATCTGCCCTGGGTGTTTGGCTAGGCCAATTTCTTCTCTTTCCCTCCTATTTACCCCACAGAGTGACAAAGCTAATTGTTGCTGGGGTCTCAGAGCTACCCAAAACTGAACAAGAAGCCATTAACATTGGGCAAGGACAAGTTAGATGCAGGAAGCCAGGGTGCTGTGCTCTGTTCCAGTTAGAAATGAGCTGTCACCAATGAGATGGCTCTGCAGGCTATAAACCAGAGCACTCTTGTTTTGTGTGTGCTGGTGCATCTTGAAATGGTGCTGCACTATTTATGATATTTATTTATTTATTTGATGATTAGCAATGCAAGGATATTTAATAACAACTACAGTGAAGCCCTTCCAGCTCAGAGTGCTTGTGCCATTTTTGGAGCACTGTGCCTGCTACTTACAAATGACTCTCATCTCCCCTGAATGCTCTTGATGAAGTAAAGGACTATCCTAGGCCACCTCATTTTCAAGCATATTAAAAGCACAGGATTCAAATTGCTGTGCCTGGCTAGGATATGAGCTATAACTGTAGCATTAGAGCTGCCAAGTGTGTGATTTACTCCATCAAAAATGCTGCTTTGCTTTAGCCTTTTGTTTTATTTGGAGAGCTTGCAAGAGGAGTCATAACTGGAGCTCTCAATTACAGCTGCAGTCTAGAGTGGAGGCAATCTCAGCTAATAATAAAAATATTTGATGACACAGGTCTTCCTGTTGGCTAATACACACAAGGGGATTTGTTAACCATCCTGAGTTTTGCCTCAAGCTGTGTAAGTGCCTTACAGAAGATATTAATTTTTTATGTTAATGTTTGTGTCATCAGATGTTCTTATTTACACATTGGGACCCTGCTAATTTGCACACTAGGCTTAGATGCAGAGTTGCTGTGTGTTTCTTGTGTTACACATGCAATCTTCTTACTTCCACTAGTGAAGCTGGCTTCATGAGTGGGTTTGGTCAGAATCATAGAATTGTCAGGGTTGGAAGGGATCTTAAAGCTCATCTAGTGCCACCCCCCTGCCATGGGCAGGGACACCTGGCACTAGAGCAGCTTGCTCCCAGTCAGCCTGGCCTGCAACACTGCCAGGGCTGGGGCTGCCACCACCTCTCTGGGCAACCTGGCACAGTGGCTCAGCACTCTCCTGGGCAACAACTTCCTCCTAACATCCAACCTAAATCTCCCTTCCTCAAGCTTGCATCCATTCTCCCTAGTCCTAGCACTACCTGACATCCTAACAAGTCCCTCACCAGCTTTCTTGTAGCCCCTGCAGATCCTGGAAGGCCACAAGAAGGTCTCCTTGGTGCCTTCTCTTCTCCAGACTGAATAATCCCAACTCTCTCAGCCCTTTCAGAAGTAGTCACTGCTTTGTTAGGGAAATCTGTGTTCAACATACCCAAAGAGTCTCAAGGGAACATGGCCAGGAATCTCCAGGACTCATTACATGCAAGAACTTGGATGGAAAGGGTGGCTGAAGCAAGAGAAATAACTCTCTAGTTACTGTGAGAAGAGCAAATCCTGTGTTTAGCTGTGTGTCTGTGCCCATTCTGCTTTTGTCATACCTTCCTGAAGAACTGTGAACCTGGGGTGCATCCACAGGGTCAACTTCATTGACTCCACTGAGGGAAGCAGAGCCCCTTAGTCACTGCACTGCATGTCTGGAAAGGAATCCACAGCCTTGGAAGAAGTTCCTCCCCACGAGGGTGGTGGAACCCTGGCCCAGGTTGCCCAGGGAGGTGGTTGAGTTCCCATCCCTGGAGGCATTGCAGGTGAGGCTTGCCAGGGCTCTGGGCAAGCTGCTCTAGTTGGGGATGTCCCTGGCCACTGCAGGGGGGTTGCACTAGATGAGCTCCAGAGGTCCCTTCCAACCCAAACCAGTCTAGCATTCTATGAAAATAAATGGTGTAGGTCCATTGGGAGACAAACCTGGACACAGATCAGAGGATGATGAGTGCCAGAGTCTGATAGGCACACACAGATCTGTGCAAATATAAACTGAGGCACAGCACTTAGTTGGGGACTAAAATGGACATATTTTGGAGAAAGCTGCACTGAAGTTACTCACTGACTGAGACAATAGACATTGGTCCTGAGGATGCAAGGACCAAGTATGCAGCTCTTCTGATCCATATTTAGCTACTGCCTTATGCTTTTGAAGTGGTGCTTATTTATTGGACAAGAATCAGTGACTGATAACCTTGAGTTGTACTTTTTCCATCACCTCCCCTTGAATTGCTAAACAGGGTTTGGCAATGTCTGCTCTCAGCCAATAAAACAACATCCACCCATGATGTGATTTCCATGCAGTCTCTGAGGTAGAACTTGTTCTGTGTTTGATGTGGTTCTCACAGAAAAGAGAATTAGTATGCAGCCAAGTGGAGGCACACAAAGAGCTGGACCCTGTTCAGATTTAATGTTCTCTTGTTTCTGATATATGAACCCAGTACAGATGCACCTGTTCCTTTTAAGCAAAGTACTGTTCTCTCCCCAGTTTTCCACTTGCACTGCCAGAGCACAATAAGAACAGCTAGCTTGCCAAAACATACACAGTACCCAGAGGTTGGGGAAGGATGAGGACCTAAAGCAGTCATTTAAACCTCATTTAAACACAGGTATATTACATCCAGCAATAGCAGCAACTACAAGCATCAGACTTGATTTCAACATAGTGTTTTGGCAGAAGAATGAACAAAATGTTGTGTTAATGATGAAGAGGACAGGAGATCATAAGACACTAATTCTTTACAGTTCTTCCATGGGTTCCTTGTGTAACCTCAGTGAAGCTGCATGGACCCTGGGTACATGATGATCTTCCCACACCATCATCAGCTGTGCTTTACACCTGCTTGACCCTACATTGAGTCTTAAGCATCCACCATGTGCATCTTAGCTCTCCCCAGGCTTACTGATGAGTATGGATAGGCCAGCACACATCCAGCACACTGCCTGCTGCTCATCCCCCTGTGGAAAGAGAATGAAAGGACTGTTTCCTCTAGCAAGGAGCAACAGGACAGCTGAATTACATAGCAAATTATTTCTCTTTGTGCATTTACTAATCATCAGGTTAGGGATCTCTTCTGTACTTCTATCCACTGTGCTCACTGAAAACCAACAAGCTCAAATCAGGCTCTTGGGAGGTTATATTTTAATGAACCCCCTCCCTGCAGTGTGACTGAAATTCAGCTGAATTTGCCCAGCTTCCCTAGTTTCAAGTCTGAGCAGCAAGGTTTGCCATGCTTATCATCCATAGCCCAGCAGCAAATGCCTTTCTGCTTTTAAGTGTTGCATGGCTTGGAGGAAGACTTTCTGTCTTCTTTCTGTCTGGAGATGGCCTGTGTCCCCAGATACTGTGTCTGAGGAGGAAGGAACATGTGAGGAAAGCAAATCAGAGACACTAAACCTTTCAAGGGATTTCACTCACAACGCTTCAAACAGCAGCAAGGAGAACTTCTGTGTGCTGGCCAGGGTCTTGTGGGGCACAGACAATCCCATGGCCACCTTCCCTCACTAGGCCAGGACTACTAGACCCCCTGCTACCATCACCCATGTCATTCCTTCCTCTTTCTCAAGGCTGGCAAGAACCATCTGCCTCCTACAGCAAATAAACATGCTGAAAGGTAGCTCAGCCAGCAAGCAGTGCAAGGGAACCCTGCAGAACACAGGCTTTGTGCTTCACCATTCAGCAGGTAGTGCTTGCATGAGGCAGCAATGTGCTTGTGGCAAAGAAAGTGCAGGTCATTCTGAGCTGGGATAGGATCAGTCCTGGTGGATGGGAATATGCCCATGAGGCAGCAATGTGCCCTTGTGGCCAAGAGGCCAATGGCATCCTAGGATGCATGAAGAGGAGCGTGGCCAGCAGAGCCAGAGAGNATTTAGTTACTCTGAACAGTTAGTGAATCTACATAATAGTCTTGTAGAGGAAATGATTTCAGGACTATATGGATGTTGTGGAATAAAGAAAAACTTTCCTCTAAGATTGTAACTAAAAAATAACAGAATAAACCATATTAATAAAAAAAAAAAAAAAGAAAAGCTTTACCTCAGGCTATTATAATGAAGAAGAAGTGTTCCAAATGTGAACTAATGAAGTACAAAGTAATGAATATTTAATTTGTATAATTTACCAAAGTGCAGTTAGGAATCCAAGTGGCATTGCTCATAAATACAGTGTTCATTAGGCCTTCACTGGAGCTTGCATGCAATCATTACCTTTTTTTTCCCCCTGTATTTTACACAAAGGTGAATGAACACCTCATGAGAATGTCTAGAAGGTTCAAGGGAATAAAAGGAAAGGAGGAAGGCAGTGGTGTCTATTACATTTAAATAAGCTACCTGTTTACAGTGAAAAAGATAAAAGACTAAAGCACAGCAGAAGAGCAACTGAGAAAAGAACTGGAAAAGGTAATTGAGTTTTATATTATGGGCTTCTTCACTTGCTAGTGTGAATAATATTGAATTAGCCCTATTACTCTAAAGATGACACAAAAGCAGAACACTGTGAAAGCTTTGCTATGAAACTTTAACCATATGAATGGAGGTGAGATAAGCATTACCAAAACTGTGCACAGGAATGGATCAGATAAAGGAATATCATGGGATTTTTATTTCTTTTTTTTTTTTAATAGAATAGAACTATGGTGTGATGTGAATTTTAATAGGAGCACTCAGGAACATGAAAATGTGAACAGCAAAAAAAACCCAACCAGTCTGTGCACAAAGGGAAGGATTTCACAGCCACAGCCTGCACAGTAAATATCAAGAGGTGAAATATTTGTATTAAAGGGAATGTCCTTCATATCAGAGCTTTATTTAACAGACTATCTCTTGCCACATCCTCTCTGTCTCCAGCTTACCAAGCTGACTCTGGCACAAGGTCACATATTTACCTGAAATATGGATTTCACATTGCTTTATAGATTCAAAGTGAGAATTAAAGGCCAGCAGATTTAAACTACTGAATGTGGCTTTAAAACTTGGGCTTTGATTTGAATGCAGAATAGTGAACCAGAGTGGTTTTGCATTGCTTCACCCTTTTTCCCAGCTCTTCCTTCCTTACACTCTAACCCAATTTTAGATCTGTTCCCTATACATTATTTACTTTGTTAGTGAGACATTTTTCTGTGAGGCATTTCCATAGCATGGAAATAATCATAGAAGCATCAAGGTTGGAAAAGACCTCTAAGATCATCCAGTCCAACCATTGACCCAACTCCAGCATAGTACAACACCCTCAGTGTTTCACACTTTTCTTCTGGAAGCTAGCAGGGTATCTTGTAAAAATAACTGACTTGAAATCAGGCTCTTTTTTCACTCCTCATTGAAGAAGGAGGCTGTGCTGCTGCAGAGCAGGAGAAGTTACCCAGGCACCAGAGATCTCCATTAACCATAAGGACTACTAGTGCCTCAGGCTGGTAAGGAACCATCAGGTTTTATACCTCCTCAGGTATGAAAAAGAAGATGATTTTGACAAATTATCTATTCTAGGAGTGTATATACACAGCATGCTGTGTTCTGTGTTTTGCTTTCCCCATCTCTGAATGAAGAAAGAGTGCCTTGCCCTTGCCACAGGTCATCCCTAGCTATTCCCATCCCTTGTTCAGTGCTGTAAGGCAGCCCAACTGGAAGGAGTTTTGGACAGCTGGCAAGCACAGTCCAGGGGGATCTCCTGCCTGTTTGATGTAACTCCTGCTCACCTGAAAGCAGAGCAGGTGGGGAGTTGCACAGCCTCCCAGGAGCTCAGCCCTGGCAATTTCAGCTGGAAGAACTGGCAGGGTGCTGGACTCATATCCCTCCATTTAGGCACCTGCTTGCATGGAAATGTGCAAGTGATGAGCCATGAGAGACTGGTGACAAAAGGTAAAGCAATTAAAAACCCAAGTGAAATTAGAGGAGAGATGCCAACTGCCATCTAAACATCTAAACCAGTGATAGATCCTGAGCATAACTACATAGCAGTGGACAATTCTCAGGTTTCAGGGCAGATGTTTCTCTTGCTGTCTTAGGGTAATTAAACAGAGTAAATTCTCATCTTTTTGTTCCTGGAAGAGACAAATAGTAATGCAACACTACAGAAGCACTAGGTTATGGAAAGAAGATGTGAGCTGAGTGTGTAATCATTGCTGGAGCACAGATATGTCAGTGAGCTCACTGCTCAGGAGTTTATTAGCCTGATGTCCAAAGACAATTTTAACTTAGTAGTTTAATTTGCAGTGGAGTGTGTTTCCACAGGTCTCAGTTGGGCATATCAATACCTCCCCTGTGAGGACAGTGCAGTTCTGCTTGGGTAGCCAGCTGTGGAAGATAGTCCCATGTTTGGAACAGGATGCTACACCAGAAGGAAAGCTGCTGGGATAGTGAAGGACATGGATTTACACAGGCAACAGCACTGAACAAGCCTGAGCTGGGCAAGGTGAAGAGGGGAGTGCTATGGGCAGGGCAGAAAACAGCTCCTCCTCTTGAGCATTTACCTTCTAGTCAACACTGAAGTGGTTTTTAGCCAAAACCAAATGACAACACTGGAGCTGAAGGGTGGCCAAATGTCTATAGTTAACTTTTTCCTACTGAACTAGCAATGGTGTGCTGATGAGTGGAAAAGCAGACAAACATTTCCCTACATGTCCCAACAACAGCAATGGTGACAGGGAGTGGGGTATTAGTCTTTATTGTTAAACTGTGGATGAAATGTTAAATCTTTCCACTGTGTCTAGTGTTGTTTTCTTGTGCAGCCCTTCACTGCTCCTCAGGTGAGCAATTGCCTCAGAGCAGTGTTTGGCCCACAAGACTCTTCAGGCTCATGCTGGAGGCAAGTGGCACTCCCTTTAAGAGGGAGTTTTTAATAAGAACTACTTTCTTACATCCAGAAATATGATGAACTAGACCAGGGAGTAAATAATTTCCATTGATGCCTTCCCAGCCTTAATTCCCTGCCTCTCCCCCTCTGCAAAGAAAACTGGGAGGAAGGCCCCACAAAAGAAATGGTGGGAGAGTGCAGGCATGAAGGTAAGCCTGGCTCAGATGGGAAGATTAAAGGCAATTTGCTAGTCACATCAAAAATGACTTGGGAGAAACCTTCTCTAAATATTGGAAATTTCATCAGTTTATTTTTATCATATGTAAGCATATTCCTTCTCCTTGCCCAACATAAATGAACTGGCTTAATCCTACTCTTTTCATTTAATAGAATTATTATTCCTCTTGCATCTCCCCTGCTGCTTCATATCACAGCTGAGCATTTATTAAAAACTAGTCAAATTCATGGATTTTTTTTTTTTGCTTGCTTGCCAGGTACAGAAAAATACAGGCAGCAGGCAAATGGCACAGCCTTGTGCTCACTCACCAGGGAATGCTATGGCTATAACACACTATTAGATTATATTAAGAAGCAGTAAAATTGCTGAAATGAAGCAACAATTTTCACATCTCATGACCCAATCTTGCAAAGGACTGATGCTGCAGTTTTCACTAGAAAACTAGGATGATGAACATGAAGAGAGGATGGCACTTTCAGTTGCACAATAGCACAGGAGAGGAAGCACTCAGGGCCAGAAGACACAGTTTTTCAGCCTGTTTTAATATGGGGATGTCTATTATCTTTTCTCTGGAAAGACAGACTTCGACCTACTTGTTAAAACCCTGTTCTTCAAAAGAGAAGGTAGAGAGACCCAAGCTTTCCAAAGAGATCTGCACATTTAATTGTCATTGAAAGATTGTGGGCTCATGTTAGCATCTTTTGTATTTGTAACTTCAAAATTTATAGTGCAAAGCTGCTCTGGAAAGGAATTACAGGAGTTGTGCATGGAAAAGTCTCAGCTCATAGGACTGGCAAAGAATTCTTGCAATATTTTGATAATCTTGTTTCAGTTTCATGACTACCTCTTGATTATAAAAACTAGCTCCCTATGTAAATTCTTTAACACATAAACCAACCCTAGTTTGATTTCTTTTCAAACATTTGATGATATGTAGGAGACATCCAAACTGTCAAAAACGTGCAGGGAGGCCTTCCACTATTTCAGAAACAATTAAGCATGTTTTATTGAGGTGTTAGTAACACAAGAATCAAGAGAATCAGCATTGCCAAGTCAGATATGGCAATGCACTTTCTGAGCCCTTGCTAATAACTAATGGTGTGAAACAAGGCTGAGTTCTTGCACCAACTCTACTCACACTCTTTCTCAGCATGATGCTCCAAAGGGCCATGGCAGAATTGGATGACCAGGATGGGATCTCCATTAGATATCCTACTGATGGAAGCCTATTTAACCTAAGGGGTTTGCAGGCCCATACTAAGCCCATAAAGCATCTTGTCCAGGAGCTGCTTTATGCTGCTGACACTGCCCTTGTTGCCCAGACACAAGTAGCTCTGCAGCGTTTCATGTTCTGCTTTGCAACCACTGCTCAGCTTTTGGGGCTGGAAGTTAGTTTACAGAAAACAGAAGTTTTATATCAACCTGCACCTCANGGCCTCCACTCAGCAGCTCTGCACACACACTAGTTTGAATGCCGCCCATGGTTTGGAGCAGGCACGCAGGATCACTCTGGAGGAGAAAAGACGGCGCAGAAAGAATCGTGTCTTGCAGCTTCTACCTCCTGAGGAGTCCTTGTGCTGTGCCTTTTGCAACTGCTCTGGTCTGTCCCAAATTGGCCTTTGCAGCCAGCAGCGCTTGGAAAAAGCGCTTGGGAAGAGCGTGGATGGAGCCCTCCCCAGAGCTGCATTCACCAAGCCTGGCCATGGCACAGTAACACAAGTGAGTCAAAAGGTGTGAATCACTGGTTCAGCTTGGCTTGGTACTGAGATTACACTCTCAGGTCTAGAGGAGAGATGCCAACTGCCATCTAAACATCTAAACCAGTGATAGATCCTGAGCATAACTGTATATGAATGGACAATTTTCAGGTTACAGGGCAGATGTTTCTCTTGCTCTCTTGGGGTAATTCAACAGAAAAAAATAAGTACTTCTCATCATTTTATTCTTTGAAAAGACCAACAGTAATGCAACAATAGCAAAGCTGAAGTGAGGTGCTAGGTTATGGAAAGAGGATGTGTGCTGAGTGTGTAGAAAAGTCCAGAAAAAAGCTATCTTTGCCCCTCACAGAAATGTGAGAATGCCTACAGGAACTACTTGAAATCTTTCTCATTGCTGCCTCAAATGCAAAGCTTCACTGTGAGTGTTCTGTAAAGAGAAAGGCACCAGGCTCCTTACTCTACCTGATTCCAGATGAAATAAAGCTGCAAAAATGAGCACAGGGTACTTCATGCTTGAGGAAAGATATTATTGTGTCATTAGGAAAAGATATCCCACTAGCTCAGGAGAAAGTCTCCAAAATCACAGATGCAACAAAAGCAGGGTGAAACTCCCCAGTAATGGGATTTATGGCTTCAGCTTTGATTTCATGGGAGTGCTTTAGAAGTATAAACAAGTAAATTGGCTCTTTGTGCCTCAAATTGTCACTTTGCATCTGTAGTGCAGGATTATTTAAAGATTCCTGGCTATATTCTTGGCCAGTGTGTTAGTATGTGTCTGTCTATGTACACACACATAAATAAATACATATATAAATGTTGGAAGAGACCTCTAAGATCATCAAGTCCAACCATCTACCTATTACTCCCATGCCACTAAACCATGTCCTTAAATAGAGCATCTCAATGTTTCTTCAACCCCTGCAGGGATGGTGACTCCAGCACCTCCCTGGGCAGCCTGGGCCAAGACTTAACAACTCTTTCAGTAAAGAAATTTCTCCTTATATCTAAACTATACCTCCCTGATACAACTTGAATCCATTTCCTCTCATCCTCTCACTGTTAACCCTGGAGAAGAGACCTACCCCCATCTCTCTCCAACCTCTTTTCAGGTAGTTGTAGAGAGTGAGAAGGTCTCCCCTGAGCATCCTCTTCTCCAGACTAAGACTGGAGACTGTACAGAGACTCTATACATACACATTACATAGATTGATAGCTGAGTTTGATATGGGGGTAATGATGGCAGACAACCCAAGGTGAAATATCAAAGAGCTTGAGCTATGAGCCTGAGAGCAGGCAGATAGTAAACAACCCACCACGTGATCTCTGGTGAGTATCAAAGTCTCATTTGTAACAAAACAAATTAAAACTGCCAAAGTTGAAAAAAGCAAATGGGTAAAACAAACCTTTGGCTTTGAAATCACCCAGTTTCAAAACATCTCTTACACCAAAGCAGAGCAAAGAAGGAAAGCAAAGCAAACAAGGAACCTGGAGAGACACAAGAGGATGGAACCAGACCAAACAACAGATCACAAACCTGAGGGATCAAGTAATATGCAAATAGTGGTAATCAAGAAGGATAACAGAAAAAGGATGATCAAAGCTAAACCCTTCTGATATGAATGACTCCTATGGCATGCTAGAAGTGCATTAGCACCCTGTAACCACAATAAAAGAGCCCAACAAAGTAATTCCTATCAAAGAGCAGTGTGCAGAAAGAAAGAATACATAATAAAGTAACACATGGTAAGCAGGTTCCACCTCTTGCCTACAGTTAACTCAAGAGAGTGAACAGTGGTCTCACTGAGATGAAGGACATGAAAGCAAAAATTCAGGAGAAATAAAAAACCCAAAACAAAATGAAACAAAACCCACACAAACCAGCAGCCAAGATTCTGCATAAAAAGAGCTGAAAACAGCTGAAGAACTGCAAAGACAATGAAGCACAGCAAGCCTCTCAGAAGCCATGGAACTTACCAAGCCATGTTTCCTAAGGATCCTCTGTCTTCCTTATCTTCTCAGCTTCTTGTGAATCCCACCACCAACATCAGGCTGAACTCTTTCTGTCTTCCCTCCTCTCCTCTCCACAATATCAGTTCAGGTCTCTCTGCTATGTAATTGTCCCTTAACTTGGCTCAAAACTGGCAGTGGGTTCAAGTCCAAATTTCAACGAGGGTGTTTAGCCTTTCCCATTGATAATGTTTTTAAATGAGACTCTGAAAATACTTTTATGTTTCTAAAATCATGAATTAGCCTACAAGTAACTTAAGAATCTGGCTATAGACTGCATTGAGAATAAAGAGATGAGACTGGAGATGGTCTAATGACCCAAAGAGAGATTTCAGGTGTTCGTGATGGATATCATCACCACCTCTCCTCAGCCAGGGAAAATACTCATTTCTGAATAAAAAAAGAGCACACTTCAAAAATCTTTAACCACACAATGTATTCCATAAAGAAAACAGGTGCTGTGATCCCTGGGCATTGATCTTTTTAATGAAGCTTTCAGGGAACAGCATGAGATTTGAGCAAGAGGAAAAAAAAAAGTGAGATGCCAAATTCACCTGATAAATCAGTGAATGCCACTGAGCAACCTCTTAAACTCAGAGGCCATTTCTTCTCCTTCCAAAGAAGCTGCAGGACAAAATTCATCCAAAAATAGCACATAATAAAAAAAAAAAACACCCAACCAGGTTGCCTGGGGAAAAGAGTAAAACTGTTCTAAAATTGCATCTGAACCTATGAATGGAATGAACTAATTTAATAACACTGAAAAAAACACTGCAGAAAACAGCTTCCAGCTGAGACAAGTTTAGTCAAGCTCCTCCTGGCTTAGTGTTTTGGCTTACCTGGTGGAAAAGCTGTGAGGGTCTCAGCTGGAGCCTCAGCTGTGCTTGTGTGCAGGACATGCATTGGAAGTGCAGAGAGCAGATGGGAGATTGTGCTAAGTGCTCACACTGGCTCTCATGGCTGCTTACCAACTGCAAGCACAGGAGCATTTCCAGCATTTCTATCCTGCTAAAAAGAATGCTGGCAATGGGGGGAAATGGAGAGCATGACAACAAAGGTAACTGTTCTCAAGCAAATCTAGAGAGGTGGTTGCTTCTGGGTGATTGTAGGAATCTTATGTTTGCCATTGAAAGCAAGGCACTGTAAAGGGAGCTGTGCAGTGTAGATGCTGCATGCACACACAGATACATAGACTTCTAGCTAAAATACTGGAATGTTTCATAGAATCATGGAATGGTTTGAGTTGGAAGGGTCCTCTGGAGATCATCTAGTCCAACCCCCCTGCAGNAGGGAAAAGCTTCTGATATTTAAGTGTTTTGGAATCCTGACTCTGAGAAAGCTACCTACTGAAGTTATGCTCTTAGCTGCTTTAGCATTCTGAAGCTACTTGCAAAGCTACCTTCCACTGATGTAGGAGCCAGCAACCTAACCACCTTGGAGAAGCTTCAATTTAGTTTTAGCTTTATTTTTCTGCAAGGGTACTGCTGTCTGGCCAGATGAAAACAATTGCACATCTAAGACTATCTCCACTCCCAGGATTCATTATTTCCAGCACCTCTCCATACAGCTCTCCAAGCTGAGCTAAGAACCTGAGTGTAAGTAGGGCCAGTCCGTGATATCATCCAAATGTCAATTCAATTGGCTGGTAAACTGCTACTTTAGGCTACTAAGTCCAACTTCAGTGGTAGTACAGCTCTGTTGGGCTTGGTATAATGTGGCAGAGAGGTCTCCAGTTCTTCTGCAGGCTTTGGAGAGAAGAGAGACCTTCATTGCTGTGAAGGCTGCTGGATCTCCCTGGGAGGACCTCCTGAATGCTTTTGGTCATGTCACACACAGAAACTAAACTGAATCTGGCAATCAGCTCGTGCACTCCTACAGCCAGGTGTAGCTTATGAAGTTAGTGTCAAGAAGGAGAAAATGTGATCATAGATCAGAAAAATCCTCTTCCTCTTTATCACACCATATCACTATACTTTGCTATCTTTACTATCTTTTCCTTACTTCTACCTACTCTCTATTGTATAACTATCCTTTCCAATATAAGCACCCCCAAAAATTCATGATGCATGCCAGGAGAATTTGGATCAGCATCCAGTACAGTTGATGTCCTGCTCCCTTGGTGACCATTGGAATAAGGATGATGAATCTCAGGGCCTGAGGCTACAGTGGCATGTGGATTGCAGCTGATTCCAAAGCTGAACATCAGGTTCAACATTTTTAGAGCTATCTAGGGACATCTATTTCACTTCCATCTTTCAGCTTTCTGTTCAGAAGCTTCTTATATTCTTAGAATCAAGTTACCTTTCCTGGGAAAGGAAGGGATTTTTAATTTTTAAAGTTAAGAGGTTTTTTTTAATGCCTCTGATGTGGATTAAACCCTTAGCCTGTGGTAAGCAATACATAAACTGGGTAAATTATAGAAGGAAATTAATCAAGGCCAGTGTCTCAGGACAAGAACTCAAAAGAAATCTCTCTCTTAAGAGAAATGAATAACTTCTGTTGATAACTAATTTTGGTTTGTGGGTCAAAGGGATATAATCACGTGGAGAAGAGGCAAATCATCCTCAAGTAGAACAATTAAATTCAGGTTGAACTCAGCCTATCAGATGTACAAAATCAAATCAGAAATTCATTAAGATACCTAGTGAGACTTTAATGAAAATGCTGATGTTTTGCAATGGTTTTGCACCTTGGCTACACATCTCATCCTTAGCAAAACTGAGAGTGAACTTGGCCTTTGTTTGTAACAGGCTTACACTGTTCAGATTTATTTCTTTAATTGTTTGTTTGTTCATACAAATTAGGAGGTTTCCCCTCTGTGAATGCACATATTTTCCCTTCTTTTTGTGCAG
The DNA here is from genome assembly GCA_013396975.1 of Bucco capensis. Taxonomy (NCBI): domain Eukaryota; kingdom Metazoa; phylum Chordata; class Aves; order Piciformes; family Bucconidae; genus Bucco; species Bucco capensis. The sequence goes on from VWZO01004843.1 coordinate 83,123, forward strand.
ATGTTTTTATTTTCAGCTACAAGATAACAGTCATATCATAAAAAATTCCTATGTATGATGCATATCTTTGCAGGAGTGCCCAGAAATGAATTTTAATGTATAGACTATTTGCATTTCTTCTTCCACTACAGAGAGGCAGAAACATAATCTCAGCCTTCTCCTGATTTATACTTTATGGGAATGTACATGAAAGAAGATAAATACTATTACTGCAATTTTGTCTCATATTTCATGTGCATTTTTTTTCCCTTGCTGCTTCTTACTAGTGCTTCCCAGTGTCATCTGCTTACTGCTTTCCCTTATGAAAGAAATGAGCATGTTGATATATAAAATTTCACATCAAATACACCTGTGAACAAGCACTCCTGTTTCCTGGAGTATAGAAAATAAAGACATGTTTCCAAGCATCTGCTTTGCTGCAAAGAGAGGGGATAAACAGCTTTGCTTAATATCTTTAAAAGTGCTGAGAGACATAAATATGTGAGCTGTATTCCTGCTTTAGTAGTCATACATTAAAAAGGGGCTGAAGGGTACTCAGGAGCAGAAGTAAATGGAGTTAGAGAAATAGGATTGCTTGGCAGGGCAACGAGAAAAGGCCTGAGCTTTGGGGTTGGTAATAATACTGAAATGAATGTAACTAACCATATTGCTAGAGTCTGCAGCTGTGGGAAGGCTTCTGGAATAAAAAGAGAAGGGTTGACTATGTTTTTTTACATATAATGGCAGTTTATTCCCTGAGATTGCTGTTGGAGCAGAATCCATATTTCACATTAATATCACTTAATATGTTATTCATTGCCCTGGGCTCCAGAAACGAGCAGTGAATTAGGTCATGGTGAATAAATACCTATCAGTGTCCATCAAGTGACATTCCTCATCTCTTTCCCCTCTTTCTTGGTTTCCTATGGTACCAAAATCTCATTCTGCTGTTTATCAGGCACTAGATGACAGAGCAAACCTTTCTGGGGAGGGGTGTGTGGGGGGGAAGCTCGAAATATATAGCTCCCATTACAGCTGGAGTCAACCTCAATACAAATGGTAAGGCTGATGTAAATCCCCACTCATTTGGATGAGGTATGTGTTGCATTTGGTCAAATGAGCACAGTTTAAATGACCCTGAACTAATTTCCTCTCAATGACATGGCACAAGGCCAAAGTAAGGGCCAGCTCAAGCTGCTAGAGCTAAGGAGCCTCCTCCATGGCTTCTCCTCCCTCCCTTTGCCCACAGACAGCCTAGGAGCAAACAAGGGCTTCTGAAGCTGTTCATCAGCAACTTGATAGTTGTCCAATCCTTATTTTTGGCTTTTATTTTTAGCAAATGATCCCATTTTCTTTTTTTTCTCTCCTGTCCTTCACCTCAGACAGTGGTTGATATATTGCCATTTTGGAATACATTGACATATGGCTCCTGAAGTAGTGAAGAAGTGATGCAGGCTGCTGCAACAGTTAATTTATAGCCTGCAGACCCAACCTTAGCTCCTGATGATGCCCAGGCTGGGGGCAGGTGACACCCTCCATCATGCCAGAGGCACTTCCTCAGACCTCAGGCACTACCACATAATGGAGGCTTAGCAATCTACCTAATCAAAATCTGATCAGAGCATTAAAATTCATGGGAGAGCGGAGTGTTTTAATGATAATTAGGGGCCTGTTTCATTATCCAGGTTTTTAAATCATATTTACAGCAATCCTTTTAATAATTAGCTGTTACATTCACTAGGGCAAGGTTGGTGGCCTCTCTTTAGCCAAGCAGAGGTGTTATATGACTTCCTGAGGCACTGATGGCTGTCCCAGGGTCACCACTGAGCCCATGGCTCCTGCCTTGTGTTCAGTGGCAGCAGAGTGTGTGCCCTGCACGAGGCAGCACAAACAAAACTCACCAGGGTCTCATAGAATCATAGAATCATCATAGAATCATAGGATGGGCAGGTTGGAAGGGACCCTAAAGATCATCTAGTTCCAACCTCCCCGCACTGAGCAGGGATGCCAATCACTAGCCCAGGTCACCCAGGGCTGCATCCAGCCTGGCCTTGAACACTGCCAGGGATGGAGCATCCACAACCTCTCTGGGCAACCTGTGCCAGTGCCTAACCACTCTCTGGGCAAAGAACTTCCTTCTAATCTCCAATCTAAATTTCCCCTCCTTCAGTTTATATCCATTCCCCCTTGTCCTATCACAGTCTGACCTAAAAAGTCTCTCCCCTTCTGTCCTATAATCTCCCTTTAGGTACTGGAAAACTGCTATAACTGTTCCTGTGCAAAGGAGTGAACAGAGGTCACTGGAGACAGTTTTCTGGAGAAACAGAGATTTATGCTTGCAGTCTGGATTAAAAAAGAAAAAAAAATTGACTTCAGTGTCCAGCTCAGGACATTCTATGATTTCTGTGTGATAATTTCAGGCACGTGGTGAGGGGATGCTGCCCCTTTGTCACCTGGCTGCAATGACAACTAGGTTTAGCTGTACAGTTTCCCAAGAGGGGAAAATTCACTTTAAATATTTAGTTAGAGACCTGTTACTATTTTAGGGGAATGCCTTGAAGGCCTGCACCTTCTCCCTTCTATTTATGCATTTATACTGCTTTAGTTAAGCCTGTGACAGCACTTCTGTCACAGCTACTGTGTTTTCCAGAGGCCACAGGATCTTTTATAACACTGTAATGTAGTAGTAAAAATATGCTCTGGGCTGCAATCTGTATTACAAAATTTGAGCTAAGAAGCAGACTCATATGACCAAGTTAAGCCTGAGAATATGTAGTTCTGTTTCAAGCCCATCTCCTGACTGAACAAAGGTGGACACACCACTGCTAGCACCATGAAAGGCTGGAGCAGCCCAAGCCAAAACTGGAGAGGGAAGAAGTGGCAAAGCTAGCCATGAAACAGAGCAGTAAATGAAGGGCTGGTTGGTTTAGGGTTTATGTTTACAGTTCATATCTACCCGTGACTTGGAGCCTGATAATGTGAGAACTTGAAACCTGCAAGGTCTGAATTCAAACCATGAAGAATGGAGCACTTCATCTGGATTGTAGAATCAACAAGAATTTAATAAGTTAATCAGATCATCACTGAGAGCACATAAATTTGAATTGTTTCTCCGTTATGAAGTGCTTGTCTGTAAATTATTGCAGAGAAAGCCATCTTCAAATTAATGTTGGAGCTATTAGGAAATACAAAGGGCAATTTCATTAATTGGAGGCAGCTTTTCTTCCTCTCTCTCTTTGTCATTACCTTTGTTAGGTGGAATCAGTTTAGGGCTCAAATTTATTGATGGGTATGATTCCATGGTGTGATTTGTTTAGGATTTGTCCTATACCTGGTGGAATAAACTCATTAAGTGTAAATGAATAGTTATGTAGTCATCATCTAAAATGAGTCACTGCAGTTCTCTGAAGTCATTACAGTGCCTTTGAACACAGCTGGAAAGAAAGCTTCTGTGAAGGTTACAGCTTCCCTCTCAGAGTTTAACCACTATTAATTTTCATCCTTTCCTTGGAATGGCTTCTTGTTTCCAGACAGTGAGACTCATTCATTCCTCAATCCCTTCAGTCACAGGGATGAATACTGAAAGGAACAGGAGAATCCACATGAGCAATTTGTGGCTCAGCGGCTGATGCCACGGGTGGAATTTTGGTCTTTTTCAATCCTGGAGCACTTTCTGTGGCACCAAGGGTGCTGGTGACAGATGGGGCTCACCTAAAAGGGATTCTAGCCCAGGAGGAGTTGGCAGGGCTGTTTGAGAGGGCTTGGAAGTAAGTTCAAAGGTGTGTGGGGAAAAAACCACTCACCATTCCTGGAGGTGTTCAAACATGGTTTAGTGAGCACAGTGGTGTTAGGTCACTGGTTGGACTTGATGATCAGAGAGGTCTTCTCCAACCTTAGTAGTTCTATGAGTCTTCAGCAGAAAAGCAGGGGCTCTCTTCTACCTGAGAATATATCAAACCTGCCAGAAAAAAATATTGTGTATTTATACACTGTGAAAACAAATGCATTGTGGCAGCAGAAATAGAGGCTGGGATTGAGAAAGAAGAGTATCATCTGGCAATGCAGTTGCTTGAAAAATCACCCCTTTTGGAGATGGATATGAAGTACAACTTCTCCTACAGCTGACAAACTTCCTGCCACTGAAGGCTGAAAGGAAGAGGAGAGCTTGCAAATTGCAGGACACACTCTGTAGCTTCTCTGGTTGCTACAGTCCAACTAGTTCTTTCTTCAGTAAAATCACCCACAAGAACAGGAATTCCTCATTTAAGTTGAGAGCTCCTGCAAAAGAACATACTGCATGGAATTAAGAGAAGCTTGGGCATGGGCCTCTCTCTTTGGAGAAATAAATGGCTCCATAAGCTTTGCCTACCTGTTTGGATGCTTCATCATAGAGGTAAAGTGAACGATTGTTTCCATAATACTCATACCTTCTGAAGCACCTCTTCTGCTGTCCAGTAGGAGAGAGGCTTGGGAGGTATTAGCAGTAATGCAAGACACTGCAGAGGAACAGACAAAGGATTCCTACTCCCTTTTCACTGACAACTGAAATATCTCAGTGTGCCAAAGGCAAGTCTGTATATAAAACAACCTGTTCCAAAGTCAAAATGCATAAGCCTTTGGAAAAATCCTATTTCTTGAGAGCTGTTTCACTGAGCATGCTGTCTGCTAGAAAAGCCAGAAGAAAAATTCCTGCTAAAATTGACTGTATCTAATCACCTTACTCACAGCCATGAACAGCTCAGTTACTTGTGGGTTGGTTTTTTTTTTCATCTAAACAGCTTTAATATATTTTTTGTAAGCAGGCTGGCTGTGTTTCTTCTCTCTGCTTGCTCAAAGGCTGTGTCACAAGGCCACAGACATCTATAAAGAGAATATCAGATGTTTCTGGCATGTCTAATATTGGCCTGAGGCCAATGCATTGTAAAGCACATTAGACTCCCTGCACCTGTTCTGCCAATGCTTGTGGAGCACAGGTATGGTCACAGCAGTGATGCACAAGATCTGAGCCAATGCCCACTGAGCTCAGGAGGAGGTTTCCTTTCAAATGATGAGGATTTCACCTCATGCCTGTGGTCATGGTTATTTCACTTTAGAAAACTTAATAGGAATTAGTCCTAATTTCTTTTTATTTTTCCCTTTTTTTTTTTCCCCACCCCCCCTAGGCACTGTAATATAATTAAAGACTCTGGGAGTCATTTGAAATGCAACCACTGATACATTTGATAGAGCACAAGTAAAGTTTGCTTCAATTAGGAATGCAGAATTGTGTTACACAGCACATTAAATGGCACATTAGCAGATGTAAATGCTTCCATCACATTAAAAATGGTTGGTTTGCTTGTTAGATGATTTTTTTGTTACAGTAATTGTGTCATTTTCTGCTTTCCTCCAGCATGCAGAGAAGAACTGATGCAACTTCTCTACTTGTGGTTTCTGGGAGTGGACAAAAGGAGCTTTTTCTGCCAGGAAATATTGGACCTCTACATGTAATATAACACATGGAAGCAGCAGAGATAGGAAAAGGTGTTTTAAATCACACACATCATGCCTAAGCAGCTAAAATTCTAGTGCATTTCAGATGCATTGTGTAAGCTGCTTCAAATATCACCTTTCTACAGAGCATCCACTTCTTAGGAATTCACCATCCTCTAAAAGCAAGAAAAAGCAAAAGTAGATGGAAAGGTATTTACAGGAGAAAGACAAAGCAAAATAGGTTATTCCCCCCAAAAAAGATTTCCTGGGGGGAAAGCATTCCTGTGCAGAAGAGCAAAGCAGGAGTCAGGATGTCCCTGCAGAAGGCAGTGCTGCAGCAGGAAGGGCTTGTTGCTGTGCCACCATCTGCAGCAGATTATCTCACCTGGAAAGCTGGGAGATTTGGCTGTAGTAAAGCTGCACCTCAAGCAAACTGACTTCCCAGAGCCTTTGGTTTTGGCCTTCACCACTGTCACTGGGAGAGTGCAGGAAAACAAAGCAAAACACAAGATGCCACTGAGTTACAGAGGTCTTGTCTCTGCCTTGTAATGAGATCTGGGACACACATCCTGATGTCCCACCTAAGCTTCTCTGCTGAACCTAAATCAGAGTATTTGACATCAACTTTCCATGGGGTAGAAGCTCAAAACCTGCCAATCTGTCAGGTGCTAACATTGCACCATGAGCTGAGAGAATCCTCTTTCTGACCTTGTCCTGGGAAAGCTTCCCTGGTTCCTGGAGGTGCAATTAATTACTACAATTACTCAGATACCCAGCTCAGATCATAAGCCTTAGCAAAACAGTCTGTAGTAGGATCTCTGGAGCATTCCCAGGCCTCAGGAAGGTGTCACTAGTGCATCTCCTACAGCAATAAAGCTCCTTCTTGCCTCCAGTCCAAGATCAGCTGGGAATATCTCAGGTATCTCCACACTGAGATGTGCAGAGCATAAAAGCCAAGGCACAGCTGTCTGAAGCCACAGGGATAGGCCAGAAACATAAGCTCCCTCCCTGCTGAATGGCAAGACTTGGAAGGTTACACAATCCATGGTGGCCAGGTCATGATTCCTCCTAGCATTTCCATTTACTTTTGCCTTTACAGACCTCCAAGAACCCTCACACAGCCATGAAATGCTGTAGTATTGTCTGAGTTATTCATTCAGTCAGCTCTGAATGAACTCACTGCATGAAGCAGCTCAGGAATAGTCTCCCATTTTCTGCCAGCTTTTATGTTCATTTGCCTTGTAGCTAAGTCACTCAGAAATGAGAAGACTAAACTCATCTTTCCAGAAGGATCATAAGAGAGTTTACATTTCCTGATTGGAAGAATTCTGATCTTCAGCAGAGGAAAAGCCTCAGCAAAACCATACCTTTGCTGATCTATCTCATTCATCTCAGTGTGCAAAATGAGATTATTACAAGCTGCAGCAGCTTAATTGAGCAGCCTTTGAAACATAAAGACCTCTGACACAAACAGAGGTGACAGAGGTTTGGTTTAGTTCTTACCACTGCTCCCATAATGTTTCAAGTCATTCCTGTTTCCAGAGTGCTTGCTGCTGCTTATGAGCCATGAAGCTTTGGATCCAGCAGTACAGTACCTGTGCTTCCATCTGGTGGTACAAAAACCACTTCTAGCATCATTACTGCCTTGTTAATGACCTATTTCTTGAACTCATCTGACTTACCTGCTTGCTCATGCTCTTCTTTATTGATGGTGTCTGTAAAACTGCTGCTTTTACATTCAAACATCCTGAGTGCATAGTTTGCCAGTTGAATGATGTCTGTCCTGGGTGTTGAGCTGGAGAGGAGAAAACACATCTATTTTCTACAGCTTATAATGAACATCATCCAACAGCAATTCCTGGTTTGGGAGGATGGTTTTATATTCACTAGCATGTCATTAAAGCCAACTTACTTACACATGTGGCTATCTGGGAAAGGATCCCATGTTCAGCCAGTTCTTGCTTCACTTCCATATTCCCAGTGAAAATGGATTTGTTCCAACAATGCAACCCCCACCAGGAGACTGTTCAAGGGCATGGTTCTCCTCTCTCCTGACTTTTACAAACTGCAGTTGAGGACTATTCAAGAAGATAGTTCCTCCTCTCCTGCTGCTTGAAAGTTATTTTTAGGTTACTTAGGACATTTTCTTGTGAGCTCTAGTGATGCTTCACATGACCCTCTTGCCCACAGCAGCACTACATGACATTTGAAACTCACAAACTTGTCTCTGATCATCAGCAGCAAAACTCATGACCTCATCTGCTCTGAAAGTACAGTTCTTTCCCTTTCCCCCACCCCAACACTCTAGCCAAATTACTGCTATCTCTGTATTTAACCTCTTTAATTCAGCCTCAGGGTTTCACAGTATCCCAGTATGTCAGGGGTTGGAAGGGCCCTAGAAAGATCATCTAGTGCAACCCCCCTGCCAGAGCAGGAGCACCTAGAGCAGCTCACACAGCAATGTGTCCAGGCAGCTCTGCAATGGCTCCAGACAAGGAGACTCCACAGGCTCCTGGCAGCCTGGGCCAGTGCTCTGGCACCTGCACTGCAAAGAGGTTTTATCTCGCATTAATACTAATCCTCCTGTGATCCAAATTGCTCCCATTCCCTCTTGTCCTACCATTGGATGCCATGGAGCAGAGCCTGGCTCTCTCCTCCTCACACTCACCCTTCACATATTTCTAAGCATTGCTGAGGTCTCCTCTCAGTCTTTGGCCTCTTGGCCACAAGGGCACATTGCTGCCTCATGGGCATATTCCCATCCACCAGCACTCCGAGAGCTTTTTCCCCAGGGCTGTTTTCCAGCAGATCAGTTCCCAGTCTGTACTGCTCCATGGGCTTGTTCTTTCCCAGATGCAGTACTTTACATTTACATTTGTCCCCCCTCAGTGCTGTTTGCCTAGAAGACACATGCCCTCACCTCTGTGCTTGTTTCCAAAAGGCACAGAGCAGAGTCCAGAGCCAGGCAGGCACAAGAACCACAGCAAACATAAATCTGCAGTAGACTCTGGTGGAGAAGACAATTTGGTGACATTCCTAGTTGGTCAAAAGGGCTCAGAGATGAACCTTGCCATGGTGAAACACAGATCTGACAGCCCAGCATTGCTGCTGAGCACCACTCTTCATCCATCACATTACTTCACATGATCAAAGCTTTAGAAAGCAGGCAGGTGGAGAGAGGAAGATCATCAGCACTCACCAACCCCTTCAAACTGAAATGCAGTCTGCTCCTTCATTAATGGCCTAGCTCTACTAAAGCAGAGGATTGCTGGTGGCCTATTTTACATGGTGAGGGGACTACAGTTACATCCCAATTTACTTGTAGGCTGTGTTGATTTGCAGTACATGAGCAAGACAGGAGCTGTCAATACTTTAACATCTGCTAGGGAAACTGGAGTGAGCTTTGCTGACTGGAATACCATAATTGGGTAGCTGAAGGCCTTTCTCCTCCCCAGGCAACAATGACAGGAGCATTTTATGTCATCTTTCCTCTCTTTGCTTCTTTCAAAGCAAAAAAGATGGTTGAAAGAAATAAGTGTGTGTAACAAATTAATGTGACTAAGACTTGTAATTGGTTTATATATGCTAGGTGTGGGTGGATGTGGTAATGGTGAAGTTTTTTATGGACAGTTGCTAAAATATTTTGAAATAATAAAATGAAAGGGAAAAAAAAAAGGCTATTCATGACTCATTCATTTGGTCCTGCCATTGTACACAAGGTGCTGGCTATTACTTTAGTGTTTTTTGCATTTGAAAGCAGAATTTTCAATAACAAAGCTGGAATCAGCCCAAGTCAGACCATAGAGACAGTTTAAAAAAGCTACCTAATAAAAGGCAGAGATAAGACCTTTCATTACAGATGTGCAATAACAAGTCCTGAGGAAAAAAGAATTTGATGTCTCTTCCTCCCACCTTAATCCCCTTGTGGAGATTGTGCTTGTTTGACCTGATTTAACTAGGTTTAACTCACTTTGGTATTCCTGGAAGCTATTATTCCAAATGCTGCTAGCAGTACAAGCACTTTAATGACACAACCTGCACCACGGTGACAACAAGACCCACCTCTTGCCTCCTGGTTCTTACCCTTCTAAGTAGGCCTATTTATTCTCTATTTTATTATTGGGCTTCACAAATAGTATGAGAAAAGCAAGAAAAAAAGAGTGCTTTGAATTTTCGGTATGAAGCAAATAAACACTAAAAGTGCAATGACTTTTTTTCCTGGTGTACAGCAGTGCTATTGCTTTAAAGAAGCACTAGGAAACACAAATTAATCTCAGCTAGTCCTAGTCTTGGAAGTCTAAAACATACTAAAAATCCCAGCATTATTCACATTTAAATCAGTTCCTATTCCAAAGCTGAGTTGGACATGGTTTCTCTACATTTCTTAGAGCCTGAATGATATGATGATAACCTAGCAGCCAAGGTTTCTCCTCCCTAGGCAGGAGCCATGGGTGCTGAGGGTAAGAGGCAAGGCTGTGCTTTCTTTCCTAGTATCCATCTTTTTCCAACACAGCTTGGGCAATCTGTAAAACTCATCTGTTCCTGTGGAGGTTGAGATTGGTTGAGATCTCTGAGATGGTCTTGTCTCAAAGATACCCCACTGGCCAGTAAATGTACCCTTGCAAAGGCAGAGAGTGAGCCTGACCTCAGAGCCTAGGTCAGCACAGCAAGTTAAAAACCAACCAACCAACCAACCAGACCAAAAGCTGGTTGGAAGGGGGTTTGGCCAGAGACTTTGCTCACATGACTCTCAAGAAGCTCAATTACTTCAACTGGGTGAAAAAAATCAGTATTTGGACCAGATAAGTGTGCTGAACTGAATCAAAGGAACGACTAGCACAGACAGGTATAGGCATCCCTGAGATACAGAAATAGTACCCCATTTTCATCTTTCTCTGTTACTTTTCCAAGGAGAAATTTCCTATGTGCAATGAATCCCCACCTTTGGACTTCAAAATTAAGCAACAGAGAGAAAAAGAGTGTGTGGAGAAACATCAAAGGTCAACTATGGCTTTATATTACTTTTTGACTATGAAATGGCAGAATAAGTAGTAGTCTACTGCATCTTTGAAGTTCCCCAAACCAGAATGAGTTTTTGGAAGCTTTTCTGCCCTCAAGATAAAGATGTTTTTAAAAGCTTCCCATATACTTTCCCCATACAGCTACACAGGGTTTGCAAGCTTCAGCTCAAGCTATCAACCACCCTCACAATGCTAATGACTATTAAAAAGAGCAAATAGCTGCATTTATTATATTTGGTCAAGGCTATAACATCCAAAAAAGATGACAAGTAATTTAGGAAATTAATAGTGATCTGGTTAATTGTGCAGTGTTTACTTCATCCTAATGCTGTACAATATCATGCACAATTCCCTATGGAAGGTAGCAAGCTCTTAGGACTATTTCTTAATACTAGCAACAATACTAATACCAAAAGCAATGAGAATATTAAGAATAATAATAGTAATAATTATAGCAGTAATATAATAATAGTAACAATAATAATAGTAATAATAACAGTAACAATAATAGTGATAATAACAGTAATAATAATAGCGATAATAGCAATAATAATAGTAATAGTAGTAATAATAATAATAGTAGTAATAATAATAATAATAATAATATCCAGCAGTATCCTTCACCACCCAAGTGAGCACAACACATTAATAAGCACAGGAAGTCTGTATTCAACCTGACACAGCAAGCAATGCAAATGTGGGACAAAGCCTATCTTTACATTTATTTGCAAATGTGTCTAGATATGCTTCATAGAAATTAATCCTCTATTTCATTATAAGGAAGGAATTATGTCTTGTGGTCAAAAGGGTGGGGTACAGTTAATCTGATTTAGCACAGCATGTGAAAAATTAATTGAAAGTCAGAACTCCATAGTGTTTATTATAAAGTAATTTCACACCAGCTCAGGATTAGCATGGAAACAGGTGACAATAGGTCATTACTATGTTAATTGAAAGACAGCATGCTTTTGTAAAAGAAAAAAGAAGAAAAAATAAAGGATAGAGACAAAATGAACTGAAAAGGAAGAAAAATATTAAAAAGCACTATTTTGTTTGGGAGAAGGCTGTAGCTCTGTGGGACATGTCCTAAGGAGAAGGCATCACCTGAAAAGATCTAGATGGCTTTGTGGGGATAACCTTGCACTGTTCCTTGTGATCTGAAGCATGGTAGATGGTCCTGCATGAGTTATGTTGGTCACCTCTCAGGTTGCAGCTTCAAAACAGTGACATTTTTGGCTTGCTGACACTGCTCCTTGGCCCAGGTCTGGGAAGGAGGTGAAGGCAGGCACAAGGAAAGCAGAGCTCCTCTATTTATCTGGCTTGCCTAAAGGCAGTGTGAGCCCAAACAAAGCTACTGGGAGCCAGGAGATTTTACAGCAGTGTTTAACAGAAGAGAAAACTCTGGGTTTTGCTCCTTGACAAGAGGATTCTGGAGCCCTCAATACAGAAAGGACATGGAGCTGATGGAGCAGGTGCAGAGGAGGCCACGAGAATGCTCAGGGGCTGGAACACCTCTGCTCTGAGGACAGGCTGAGGGAGCTGGCATTGTTCAGCCTGGAGAAGAGAAGGCTTCAGGGGACCTACTAGTGACTTTCCAGTACCTAAAGGGAACTTCCAAGCAGGCTGCAGAGGGCCTGTTTGCAAAGGCCTGGAGGGAAACGACAAGGGGCAATGGTTTTCAATTGGAGATGAGTAGGAGCTTGTTTAAATTGAAACCAAAATAATAATGTCTATGTAATGGAGCTAGCTGCCTTGCTCAAAGCAAATGGAAATGTAGAGGCACTGCTGGAACCTGAAAATGGGAAACTCAGGTTTTATTTCCTGCAAGAAGAACTTAACCTCTCCAGATATCCTCATGCAGCCTGATGTGTGAGCTGATGAGGAATGTGACCTTTCTGCTCACCCTGCTGCAGAAAAGTTTGCAATCCAGCCTGACACAACCCTTTGAATATGTTAATTTCAATACAGTTCTGCCACAAACACTAAGGGTGATCCTTGAGAGCTTTACATCCCAGAATAGAAACCTCCCAGACTTTGCTCTCATCTCAAAACATCCTGATTAATGTGCCTACTTATTTAATAAAGGTCAAAAGAAAGTGTAAATATTCTTTGATTACTGACTACAAAGGAAGGAGCTCAGGCAGAAGACAGTGCCCTTGCACTCTGCTAAAGGGAAAAAGGAGATCACAGACTATCATCTGCAAATCTAAACTACTGCAGAGCTAAGGTAATAATGCAATACAAGTACCCCTGCAGGTAGATGAGATAGGAACCTGCTCAGCAGCCATACAAAAAAGCAATACAATAGAAATATTTGCAGAACCCCAGCAGGAAAATTTTACAAGATAGAGCAAAACATGGCCTCAGGTCTGACTCTGGTCAGGAGATATGTTTTTCCTGATGATAAGAAGAAGTGGAAGAGTAAATCATCAAGTTCACCTCTACTTTAAAAAGTATATTAGGGCTGGTAATTTCTTTTGTGATCATGATATAATTATTGCTCAATAGCAGCAGCCAAGTTCAGTTTAAATGGCTTGTCATGTCTACTAAGTCAAAATCCAGAGTGACCCACTCAGAGCTCTGCAATATGCACCTCTGCTCTGAAGCTATTCCCCCACTTAGAGCTGTAAGCACCTACCTCAGCCCAGCTGAGCCAGAGAATCATAGAAGCCTAGAATGGTTTGGCTTGGAAGGGACCTCTGGAGGACATCTAGTCCAAACCCCTGCAGTGAGCAGGGACATTGATGTACCTGTAGAATCCCTTCTTGTTATTCTTTGCTAAGTTGAGCTCTAGCTGTGCTTTAGCCTTCCTGACTTCATCTCTACACCATCCCTATACTCTTCCCAAGATGCTTGTCCTTGCTTCCACCGCCTGTGTAGCTCCTTCTTGCTTTTTAATTTGACCAGCAGGTCTTGATGCAGCCATGCAGGTCTCTAACCTTTCTTCCCAGATTTCTTACACCTGGGGATGGAGAGCTCTTGTGCTCTATGGAAAGTGTCCTTAAAGATCTGCCAGCTCTGCTCTGCTTTCTTATCCTTGAGGTATCCTGCTGAGTAACTCTTTAAAGAGCTGGAATTTTGCATTTTGGAAATCCAGGGTCCTGACTATGCTTCTTGGTTGATTAGTGTCCCTCAGGACTGTGAATTCCACTAGTGTATGATCACTGCAGCCCAAGGAGCCTCCAGTCTTGAGATCCCTGATGAGCTCGTGTGCATCGGTAACCATCAGCAGTAGAGCTGCACCCTGCTCAGCACCCTGAGGTCAAGTCACTGAGCGACCCAGTGCATGCCCAAAAGGCACAAGTCCCCTTCAGATTGCTGTGATGAGGGCTGCTTTTTGGCCAACAAGCAGCCAACACACACTTGCTACAGGCAAGAGTAGAGCTGAGGGACTTTGGGCAGACAACAGCCCTGCTGCTGCTTCCAAGTGCCACTGATTCCCTTTCCAACAAGTCCTTCTTTTTACTCTCCATTTAGTTAAAACAAACCAAACAACAAAAAACCCACACAAGGAAGAGAAAACGCTCAAACTCTCAAACAAGAAAGACAAGAGTGGCAGGGAAAGCATATTATGAATGTGCTGGCAAAACTGATGAGACAAAAAGAGGGACAAGCTGCAGCAAATGTAATCTCAAAATGTTTCCAAAAGTAATGTTCCTTTATTCATTTGTTCTCTGCTGTCCCTCTTGTTTACTTTACTGCTTTGAGATCTTCAGCAATAACAGTTTCCATTTGAACTCTGTACAGAAAGGATTCTGTCTTCTCACCTTCACAATAGCTTACACAGTTCTGTTATGGCTTTGCCCTTTCTAGATGAGGAATATGTTGATTTGGTTTCAGCTCATTAACTCTCTAAGGAATCTCTTCCAGCTTAGCTGTCTGCAAGGCTGGAAACACCCATACTTCAGAATTTCTGAAAAGTTGTCCCAAAAGGCTCAGGGAAGCTACAAGGAAGCTCAAGGAGCTTCAGGCTTTTAATTTGTGGGAAACGAGCATCCTCTCTTAGGATAATGCAATTTTGTGTGTTGCACTTGGTGTTCTGGGATTCATCAATGTTATCAGCCAGGCATTTATAATCCAAGTTCTTCCTGCTTTTCCTGGCCTGCATGGGAAAGATGGGAGTGTTATCAGTCTGACATTTCTGTCAGAAGTGGTATTTGAACCACTGGATGATTCTGACAAATGCCACTGCTGTCATCCACTGCTCAGTTTTAATTATATCTGACTGAGGCTTTCTATGGCAGCAAGTAGGAAAACTTAATTAGTTGGTTTAAAAGCTGATCTGCAGACTTGGAAGAATCCAAACAGCTTTGCAGCATTTCTGCATGGAAAGCTGCCATTTTCAGCCTGATGTTGCAAGTCACAAGAGTTAATGGCCTCACTCATTGCAAAGAGAAACAGAGAAAGACTTACAGGAATACACATCACCAACCACAAAAAAAAAAGCATAATTTTTGTACATGACAGGCAACCTCATGTCTAAAAGTGCTGTGCTGGCTCACAGGTGGCTCTCAGACAAATGATAGCAGAATGCAAGCAAAAGATTGGGCACTCAGGGGAACATCCAGCAAATGAACATCTGTTACCTTAAACATTATGTATCCGTTTATTCTGCAGTGGACTGCAAGCACTGCACTATTTGGGGAGGCTGAAAGGCTGGCATTTGCTCACACACCAATGCACAGCTCAAACAAGCTGCTTAAAAGAAGATTGCATTAACAATTTATACCCCCTCTGTGTTTGCTTTCAGGGTGTTAATATGATTATAGTTCTACACTATAGCCTGGAAAAACAAGCATTAGGAAAAGGCAATGTCAAAGTGCTAATAGGATGCAGTAAGAAGTTAACATTACATTCACATGCTGGTTGCAGGGGGGCAAAAAAAACCCAATCAAACAACAAAACCTGAAAAGATATTTTGTTCCCAAAACCCCAGGGCTGTGAGTTTGGGCACTTAATCCAAATACCCTCATGGAGATGTGGCCTGGCTTTGCTTGTTGGTGAGGTCACATGCTGCTGGTATCCTTTAGGATACTGCTGAATTTCATGATTTGAAAGGAATGGGCTGGATTTCATACATTAAATGGGCCAAGAGCTCTGTGTATGTGACTTGCAGTCAGAAGTTGATGACTTAGCCCACAGGACTGATCAACTCTCATCGAGTTCTGCACTGACAAGCATTGCTCTCAAAAAGCTTGTGTCCCATGACAAATCAGCTCCTTGCAAGGCCCTTCCATGGCTGCTATTAACCTAAGGGATGTATGTCCCAAATAATCCAAACAGCATATATACATATCATTGTATACAGCATGGACATAAAGAATCAAGATTTGCTATGCATTATCCAAAGCTACATGGGGGAAAGAGCATTTTGCACAGGTTATAGCACAGGGATTATGGATCTATCTTGAGTTTCCTGTTTGCCACATCAGAAACTACTCCCTCTGTTTGTTTAACCTGATAAGTTTTGCAGTTTTCAATGACAAGTACAGGAAACTCCTCACACTGAATTCATAGATTACCCTTAAGCAAGATCTCAGACTCTTCAGGGTGATTGTTCTCATAAAACTCCTGCAAATCAAGCAGCAACATACTCTTCTTCTCAAGGAAGCACAACTGGAATTCATTGAGCTCAACCTTGACAAATCCACATTCTAAAGTGCACTGAGGCTTCCAGAGGAGCTGAGGAGTGAAAAGGCTCCATGGCCCAGGTCTTGCTGAGGCTCCAGGATGCAGTGAGTCCTCTTTCCTTCTTATATAAATGGCAGGACACTATTGCTGCAAAAGCCTCTTGTAGACCTGTCCCTTTGCTTGATGATGGCTGCAGTGTTTGCCAGTGCAGATTCAGCCCTTTTGGCTGAGCTGTCACCCTCCATCACCCAGCTAACACAGTTATTTCTGTATTATGGACCCATTCTTTGACACTGAAGATACCTGGTTAATATATTAGCTAAAGGGATGCTGAGAATAGTCTGCTGCCTTTGGCAGGGAATATTGGATACTCTTGTCTTTGTAAAGTCCCATTGGTCTTGCCTTTGTGAATGGTTGTAAATTGCTTACTGAACCAAATGCCACTTTTTGTTCAATTCTGTCTTGATTTTACCCAGGAGGTCCATAGCAGTGGTTGATTACATTGTGTGGTGGTGCTTGCTGTCTAAAAGAGACATGACTCTCTCAGCATATGCATTCAGGAGTCTAAAAACAGGGCAAAAAAAGGATATTTTTCAAGCCCAGTTACCTGTTATCTGTTTTTTGGAAAGGTATTGACATACTTCAAGATAGACTTTTTCCACTCTGCTAAAGCTATGTAAAGAGGCCCAGTCTGAATTAGCTGGACAAGTGTCCTCTATAAGATACTTCTCCTAAAGAAAGAAATCAGCTCTCTTCTGGAGGTGTCTCCCCTCTATTTCTGGAGCTAACTCTTAATCTAGATGACTAATTTAACTAGTATCCCAACGTTGAGATCATTACAGTACTGTGAGGTCTACCAAAGCCTACAAAAGCTCCCAGGAAACATCTACTTGTTTGGGAATAGAAAGCACTTTAAATCCACTCAACTCCTCAGTTAATGGGAATATAAGACCCGGGGTGGAGGGGGGGGACGACATTATTCCTTTACACAACAGCCAAAAACCACATGGTAAGGCATTGAAGGCTGCACTGAAAAGTGAGATGAGGTAAAATAGGAGACATCCTGCAAATATAAACTCCTCACAATAAAAAGATAAAGATAGAGATGACATGAAAGTGTAAAAACTGACACTGACATGAATAACTCACTAACTATTGCATGGTGTAAGTCACCAACTAATGTCATTTAATAGTGGATGTATCTGAAGAAATATGGAAATTGGAATACTTTAATAACTCTCTCTATGAAAGATGATGAGGCTGCCTAAATGATTAAGAGGAAGATATGTTATAATGAACTAAAGCCACTCGAGTGTAAGGTAATTTTAATTCAAATCTCCATCTGCTTATGTATAATTAAGACTCATTTAACAAGTTAATGCCTAACAGAGAGAACTGATAACTTTGGTATTAAGGAGCTTAAGAGAAGTAAATTAAACTGTCGAGTTTGAGGAGCTTTCATTTCAATTCCCTGTACCTGAACCAAACCACAATCTTCCAGGTGTATTTCTTTACCCTGACCAGGTGTCAAACTTGGGGGAGGAAAAAGGAGGTGACAAAACAGAATATCTTTCTTATGTTTTAATTTTTGATATCCTGTCAAGCCAGGAACTTGACAGCATCTTTGCTGACATGAATATTTATACAGTTCAACCTGCTCCCTATACAGTGTCTATACCCCCATGAAAGAAACACTTTGCATGCCATCAAAAATATTTATGCATTGCAGAGATTGCCAGTGGGGTTAAATAACCTCTGAAAATAGGAGGGATGCCTTTGATGTGCAAAAAAAAAATGTAATATTTTGATCTGTGGTAAATTTTATGTGATATTCGCCCGCTTAACTTTCTATTTGATTCTTTCTTCAAGTAGCTTTTCTACAAGGTCCAGTAGTCACAACAGTGACTTCAACCTTTTCATCTTTCATCATGCAATTTTAATTTTCTTCTTTTAGCTTCTTACCCACTGTCAAGATGAGAATTGCCTATATTCACACTTAAAATCCTCCATGCTCTCAGTTTTTTGTCACTGGGGCCAGACATCAGCTTTGATTTGCTCCTAGTGCTCAGCAAGAAGTGAAACACTTTCAGGATTGTGTTGGAAGAACCAATAGGAGACTATGCTCAATGCTTTTTACAATGCAGATGTTTCCAAGGGAATTAAGACAAGGAATTAAAGCTCTGAGGTTTGATGACCAACAGCCAATCTCAAGAAATGACCAGCAGAAGATGCTGCAATATTTGAAGCTTACTATTTGTTTCTAAGTCAAAATAGGCTTTCCTGATCTGCTTTGGCATCAGTCTAAGAGCAGAAAAACTAGGAATTGAATTATCTAAAAGAGTAGAACCAATGCCTCTCTTCTCAAATTGAGTTTTGGGCAGTGGAGGTCCTTAAAAGTCAGAGGAAAGTGAAATATTCTTTTGTAAATGCATCCATAGATTAACATAAATTACTGCTTGTAGCAAGTCTCTTCATTAGAAGAGCATTTGGGTTAATATGCATTTTGTACATTACTGTCTCTCTCACAAACAAGGGAACATATGTTTTAAAAGGTCTTCCTTTCCTCCAAGGCTTAAAAATGCACTCTGTACAGAGACATCACCAAAGACATTTGCAGCACTTCAGCAGAATGAGCTTCAAGTAGCATAGGAAATGCACCAAATGAACCAAATCACCCAGAATTGACTACATATAAAAATCTACAGTTAGAGTCAGACAAGAGTTTCCATTTGTGTTGACAAGCTGATCTGTGAGAAGAAAAGTGCTGCTTGCTCTCACTCCAAGGATGCTACACGAGACAATTCCTTCCTTTGAACTACTTCATCATGTTCATCTGTGTAATGTGGCTCCCTGATTTGTTTATCAACTAGTCTTCACCTTCTCAGCAGTATTTACAACAGAATAATTTCACTTCATAACCTCACTGGTATCAATATTTTGAACGACTACACAAAATAGTTGTAGATAGCTGAAGGCTCTCATAGCAAGAGCTGGATCCTTTCCCCAGGAGGACATCAACCTGCTCCTTCCCAAGAAGGGACAAGGGACTATACTCATGCTGGCTGCCATGTCCCAAGCATCCCAAATACCCAGGCTGTGCCTCAACTCATGGGTGCCATCCAAAGCCACTCAGCTGCCCATGTAGCAGTTGACATTAAGGCAAGATTAATGACATCTGAAAACCTGAGCAAAATCTACATGTGGCCCAGTTATCTGGAACTACAAAGTGGAGCAAAATGCTTAGCCACACATATGCAGCAACAGCCATGCAAGGGGAATGCTCTTTAGGCAATGAAATGTGCTTCAGAGCAAAGGCACTTAAAGAAAGCTGCTCATGATCCCTCTGCCATGTCCTTTCTCCTCCAGAAGGCATTAGCCAAGCAGCCTCTGTCAAACAGTATCACCATCAGCTTTAGGACAGCAGCTCTGGTTCACTCTAGCCAAATGCCATTGGAAGATCTGGAGATCATCTAGCCCCCATCATATTCATTTTATCCTAGCTCCTTGAGAGCTCTGAAACAGCAATAGGCCTATAAAATGGATATTAAAAGAGCATTCAACACATA
The DNA here is from genome assembly GCA_013396975.1 of Bucco capensis. Classification (NCBI taxonomy): domain Eukaryota; kingdom Metazoa; phylum Chordata; class Aves; order Piciformes; family Bucconidae; genus Bucco; species Bucco capensis. The sequence goes on from VWZO01004843.1 coordinate 102,792, forward strand.
CATGTTTGTGATTAGCAGCTTAAAGGTGAAAAATCCAAGTAAACCAAACTCTGGAGTCATTCCAGCCTTGAGTGTTTTAGCACTGAAACTACATCATGCACCAAGGGTGCTGTTCTGTAAGTGGTACCAAGAAATGGGGGTTGGAAAAGAACATTAGTTAAATTCAGAAGAAAGATAGAAAGAAAGAGAAAGTCAGCCATCACGATAGTAATGAATAATTCAATCCCCACAAGTTCAGGAGGCTTAATGCTAAAGTTGCTGTATCATCTCTTCTGAAACCCTTACAGCCTTCTTCCAGGCTAATGCATCAAGTACAGCCTAGATTTGATCTCTGATTGCTCTTGTTCAATTCAGATACTGTTATCAGTTTCTTTCTTTTCAAAACCACAATAATCTGCTGCAGTAGGTTTAGTATTGTCATGCCCATACACCAAAAATATCATTTTCCCTTTAGGGATACTTACATTGGAGAGGAAGATCTAGGAATCTCATAGCTTTTAACTTGTGGTGAGCAATGCTCCTAAATCAGCTGCAATACAGTTGGCAAGTGACACAAGATAACTCTTTTTACAAGGCCTTCTTGCTGCCTTCATAGGAAACATTATCTCCCATGGGTGTCAGCTGGGGGAAGGATGAATGGGATATTCCCCAGCACTGATGAGGCTATGATAACACATTTGTGCAGCTCCTCTTCCCTGCCTTTTGCTCTATATCCCAGTGCTGCAAGCAACCCTCTTAAGCAAGATCTGGTGGTGTTCCAGCTGGAAAGCATTTTTGGTTTGATATTCCTTCATATGGAAAAAAAACAACCAACCACCCAGTTCTCACAACAGACAAGTCTTTTTCCTTTAAAGATTTATCACAACATGAAATGTGTTTTGTTTCTTCTCTTTTAAATTGCCTTGGTGCTAAACTGTTGTTTTCCTCATTAAAAACCATGCCATTTGGAAATAAAAGTATATGCAGGAATAAACTGTGTGTGGGATGTGAGCCTTGGGTTTCACTGCTAAAGAACTGCTGGGGTGAGGGAGCACAACAGTCCTGCCCTGCAAAGAAAGCAGCTGAGAGCAGTAAAACACTTGCCTGTCTCTCAGCCCCTCAGCATCACCACCTTGGGTAGCCTCAGAGCCTTGCTCTGGGGGCATAGGTTTATTTTCCATGCCAGCAGGAATGATGGAGCTCCTTCAGCATGGCCAAACACAACACTTCCTCTCCCAAAGACTCCTTAGGGAAGAAAAGGACATGTCACTTAATAATTAAGAAAAAAGGAGAGAAAATCATGGGTTGGTGGAACCTCCTCAGATTAAGGATTGGGCAAGGTGCTGTTGATTCCAGCAGGTGACAAAGAAGGTGGCTGAGCTCTGGCAGGTGTGTCAAGCTAGAAATCATGTCATGGTTTGCTACCAGGACTATTATTGTGTCACCTTTCAGTCTTCATCTCTGGCTAAATCTTGACAGGTGCATTTGCATTTACAGCCTATTAATACATTGGCATTATAAATATGGTTTACAGCCTATTAATACATTGGCATTACAAATATAGTTTATTTTTTTTCTCTTATTATTCTCTATTACTTAACCCCTCTCCCCCCCCAATTAGGTTTCTTCTCTGATTAGACAGAGATTTTCCTACTTCTATTTCTCAGTGATGAAATAATGGTCTTACACCATCTGAATATTGATGTTCTCTGAATTTGGGTGTCATAACAGTTAGAGAGGAGCTCTGAGTCATTATTTAATAATGGGAACAATACAGTAAGTACTGTGTCTAAGGGAAAGGCAGAACAGTGACTACTACGTGGAGCTGATGGCAGCTGAACTCTGACTAGGAGTGAGTGTGATCCCTGAGCAATGAGGGAAAATTAAACCTCTATGCTTTGATGTCTCCAGAAGAAGAATGTGAACCTTTCTAGATGACTTAGGTTGGTCAGTTGGAAGGACAATCTGCTAATAGCCCCTTGAAGCAATGCTATATTACCTAATGATCCTTTCCAGCCTTGGATTTCACACTTGTGTTAACTTAATGGGAGTCATTGGAAGTACTTTTCATTGCACAGGAGCAGCTGTATGTTTAGTGAGCTTCTAGCATGAGGCTTCCCCAAGTCAGGTGGGGAGAATTTCCTGATTATCAAACTGTGAACTGTCAGTGGCATCATTTTCTCAAGCACTTGGGGAGCAAGGTTCTTATGGTATTTACATGCCTGGAGATGCAGAGAGCATTGCCAATGCCTACTGATGCCAAAAGTGAGGGAAAACAAAGGACTGATTCCCAGAATTAAATAATCTGGAAATACTGTAATGTGCTTTTCTGCATCTTTAAGCATATCTTTTAAAGTCTGATGCCAAGTGACTTCAGCACCTAATCCTGCTACCCAAAGCACTTGCATCAGTTAGGAACTGCTGTGAGGCACGTGAAAGGACAACAAAAATGGGGCTGTGGGGCACACACAAGTCTTCAGCCCCACTGACTGCCCAAGACTACTCACTTCAGCTTACCATAACTCCAGCAGAAGTAGCTCAGAAGATGCCCCAGTAGCAGCTGAGGTGCCTCTGCTGTCATGGAGCAACAAGGACTCCTGACAGCAAATTGTCCTTGCTCCTGACCCCCAGCCAGCTCCCAGTGGAGCTCTCCTAAAAGACTTGGATGCTCCTCAGCAATGAAGTTGAACTCTTAACTCATTGAGTTGCCTTTCATTCTCTATTTTTTTCCTAACTCACAGCCACTGCTAGTTTTCCTTGCATAAGAGATTTGGCTCAAAGTCAGGAATATGCTCCATTTATGTTTGGCATGTACAGAACAAACAGCAAGCTCAGCCAGAGAGAAGAACCCATAGTAGTTACCTGACAGCATACAACACAGTCACAGACCAATGAATCATTCAATCCACTAATAATAGCAGCCAAGGAAAAGCCAGGAACACCTACTTACTCCTATGTGTTCTGCAAAATGAAAAGCTAATTCCCAAGAACTAGTCCATGGAATTGGAACTAGCCTATGGAATTGTCCCAAGTGTTCTTGAAATCTCAATATGCTGTAAATACCATGCATAGTGAAACAACTCATCCTTTAAAGGCAAACACTTTATTAAAATCAAAGAACTCTTGACTTTTTTTTTCTTTCTTAAAGATAAGCAATAATTTATTTCTCTTTCATCTTCACAATTATCACATACTGCCCAGCTACATGACCAATGCCACTAAGTAACACAGGGGAATTGTCCACCTACACTTTACTTGGACAAATACAATTGCAATTTACAGATTAAACGGACTGTACAACGTGTAGTTGGCAAAAATGCCATTCTTTATCTATCTGATGGGATGTGGCATATGATTTAGAAACACTCTTAAGATGTCTGACTTGAAAACTCGCTAAGCCAAGGACACAGTATAAAGCATTTTGGTTTGGTATTGTATTGTTAGTAAAGTAGAAAAAAAGAAAACTAGAGAAATAAATCCAGATTTGAACTTACAAGATAGGTATTGGGTTAAGAAATTAATTGGCTTCTCCGTTTTTATCTTTTTTTCTTATTTTTTTTTTGTCTTTTTTTTTCTACAAATGAATAATATGAATATATTGCAGGAGAAAGAAAGGCTGCCAGAAAAAGAAGGTACTGGTATACAAAGAAAACCAACTGAAAAAAGTACAGGTAAGTTTGCTTACAAAAAAGGTCAAAACTATAAACAGTCACCAAATATATAAAAATGCCACATTGAACGAGGCAATCGTCCTCTACCTAAACTGGTAGGATACTCTCTGACAGAACTTGTGTTCATACAGTAGTAACTGATAAAAAGGCATTGTGCACTCTTGTGCCGTCGGGAGACTTCGCACCGTGCGTCATCAGTTCTTGGATTGTCATCCAGTTGTCCAAGATTTTCTTGTTCCTCTTTTTCATCATCTTTTTGTGACTCAGTTCCAGGATGTTAATCTCCTTCTTGGCCTCGCTGCCGCTCTGGGGGCTCTCCTTCAGACACTCCAGCCTGCTCCTCATCATGAACTCTCGCCGCCTCCGCTGCTCCTTAGCGCGCACCAGGTGCTGCTTCCGCTCTTCTTTGCTCCAGTAGCGACCCATCTTCATCTCACTCATGGTGTCATCATCTGTTGTCATCCCACTGCGCTCCTCTTTGATTTTTAAGGCACGTTCCTTCAGGATCCTGTCTCGGACTGGTCTCTTTGTGATGTACCTTGTCCCATCACTCCTTATTTTCACTTTCCATTCCATCTTGGGCTCCGGACACTTCTGCGAGTCTTTGCACATGCTCACCAGGCTGAGCTGGCTTTGGGCATACTCCACAGCAGACTTCTGTTGGATCAGTTGCATATAGCTTTGATAATGCTTGGCATGAGCAGGTATGTTCCCATACCTGTAAGAAGAGCTGTGATAGGGAGACAGGTATGGAATGTGCTCGCTGCTCTGCTTTTCCTGCTCTGGGAATTTGCTGCTCTCTGATGCCAGCGCTGCATTCTCAGCAGCACTGTTCTGCTCAGTGGGTTTGGTTTTGGCTGAGGTTGTCTCTCTGTTGCTTTGTCCTGAGGATGACTGGTTAGCCACAATTGTGGTCCTCAGGTTTTTCCTGTTGGTGATGCTGATCATCCTCTGGAGAGAGTTGTCAGGGGATCGCTCCACTGTCAGCGGAGTGCTCCTGCAACTCTCAGCTGTGTTATAGGCGCTGGAACTGTCCTTGTCAGACTTCTCAGGGTGCTCCATAATGTCATCCAGTTTGCCTCTTTGTACATCTATGCTGGTGTTATAATTCCTGAACCCTTCATCATGTAAAGCCCAAATGTCTCCATACTGATCCCTCACCTTTTGGAGCCGGTGAGCTTGCATAATATTCTGACATTCGAGTTCAATGTTCCTCAGCTCCTCATTGAGCAGCTGCAGCTCATGCTCCACTCCATCTTGCTCTCTTCTGTTGCACTCTATCCTGCTGCTTGAGTAATACAGGTCATACTCCCCATGGTTTCGAATCTTGCACTTCAGTTCCAACAGCTGCCGAAACCTTTCGCATTCCTCCTCTGGGTTTCCTATGAAATCAGGTTCAATGTATTCCCCAGACACAAAGCTTTCATTGCACTGGAGCTCAACATTTCCTAACACATCTTGGCTGTGGCCCAGCTCCCTTTTGCTCGGCAGGGTAGTGCTGCTCTGCTCCTCAGCTGCGTTTTCTTGCTCCGAGCTCTCGTCGTTACGCAGACTTTCATCTGTAGGTCCTACCCCACTGTCCTTCTCGTGATTGTTGGATGAGGAGGTTGCAGTGTCTGTAGTGCCATCCTCCTCTTCGTGCTTCTTTGGCTACAAAAGAGGAGCAAAGCAAAGTGATTACCTAATGCAGACCATTTTGCATAAGAATATTTTCCAGCTCTGTTTTGCTTGAATAACTGGGAGCTGATTTAAGCTGAAGCCTGCAGAGGGCTAGCCTGTTCTACTACACCTTCCATGGCCCTCTCTCACACATCTTATTTTTCATAGTCTTCTTCCAAAAGACTGTTCATCCTGAATTCTAGGATTTTGCTCAAGTAGATCTCTCTCTGTGGCATCCCTGGAGACTATTTTTGTTCCCTAGTTAGAGTTTATATTCCTCAGAAACAAAAACAGCCTTTTACCATTAATTGTAGAACAACACTGAGTGCTTGCCATGAGCATAATATCAAGCTTTTAGGCTGGTGTCTTTTTAATTCACAATGCAGTCATTGTGCCTAACCTATTTATGCTCTCCACCTATTTATATTCTCAAAGAATATGAGAGAATTCCTCTCTGAAGAGACAGACACCTTTTATTTTTCAAACTGGATAAGCAAAGAATTATGCAGAGTGCAATTTATGTGGCCTGTTTGCCAACTATCTAAGGGTACACAGTACTAACCAAATGCTGTTTCTCTTTAAGGAGGTATAATGGCATAACTATATATAATGGTAGAGATAATCAAGGAAGAAAAAAGGTACAGGGCACCCAGTGAAAGAAAACAAACTCAAAGAGCCACTGTCATAATTCCCTTTTCCTCTACTTTGACAGGCAGTAAAAAAAACAGGATGAAAATGTGTCTCCTGTCTCATCCTTTCTCCTCTCTTCATGAGCACTTCATGATCACATAGCCTTCATCTGATTTCCTTTCTTCAGTTGTTAGGGAAAAATAATGGCCTAGTCTCAGACAAACAAAAATAACCTCCACCCCCCAAATGCAAAGTAACAGTGGAATAAAATAAATATTGAAAGGTCTCCAACAGGAGAATTCAGTGGCTGTGACAGACCAGGTAAAAATTACTGAAGAGATGGTTTAGCAATTTGTTGTCAGACAAGACAAAGAAAAGGTTCTCTTTAAAATTGTAGCATACATTTTATGCTCCTCCTTTTGCAGAGACAATGGGCAGCTGATAAACAAAATACACACAAAATGTCTAATTCTCATGTAGCTTTGGCAGCCACACTGGCAATCTGCTGATTACTACCTCTCACTCTCTGCAAAGAGGAAGAAACCCTCCCTTTGAATTTAGATGTCATGGGACAGAATGGATTCAGTGTTCTTCAAGGGATCGTGCAAAGGGTCAGAATTTCCACCTATTTTACCAATTTTCCCCACCTGAGATCCTCTCAGATCTTTCTACTTATCTGCTTAAAAACCAAGGGTATCTTATTGTCACAGGAAGATGCAATAGGAAAAGTAGTACCAATAACACTCCAAATAACTAACTATTGTTGAATTGTTCTCTAATTCTCATTTAACTAGTCTTTCTTTCCTCAGTCTATGCACTGCTGTGAAGGTGTACAAAGTGTACTGGAAGATTTTCTATTAAGGTTGTTGTACTATTTTTCCCAAGTGGCTGCAACACTTTAGTTCCACGTTTAGGAGCAGCTGAGAAGTGGTGAGAAAGCAATGGTTTTCCACCTCATAAATGTCATGTTTTACACAGAGGAAAACCTCAATATCTAGAGAATTCTTCATCAATACCAAGAGTAAGCAGAAAGAGAGCACCCCAAGCAGCCAAATGGCCAGAGTGCTCAACAATTTAAACTCAGCTCCTTCAACACCCACTTGATTTAGACTGAGTGACTATAACACACTGCCATCTACTCAAGTTCCACTACCCATAATTAACACACACACTTATGATAGTCTACTTAGGGCCATGGTTTAGAGGCAGGGTAGTGTAGGCATGGTTGGACTTGATGATCTTAGAGGTCTCTTCCCACCTTAATGATTCTGTGACTCTGATGTGAACAAACAAACTCCAACTTTCCAGTCTAGTAGAAATGAAATGGGTGGGATTGAGCTGACCAAATGTGTCTGTGTGTCCTGGAGTGATTAAAATTTAAGAGTGTACGTCATGTTCCCTTATGAACTTTTGAATTTGGATATGGACACTGTTTCTTTAAAAGAAA
>VWZO01004843.1:110197-149550 GCA_013396975.1 Bucco capensis
TGTCCCCGTCTTATTGGGGAGAGGGGGGTCTTGGAGACCTTTCCTCAAAAGATTGTTCTTTTGACCCTAGCTTCCAGTCAAACCAGGACATTGTGTCTAGTCCAGGGACCTGTCAGGTAGTCACATTGAGCTCCCCTCTCTGTCAGCAAAACACAAGTGTCTGTATTTAATCAGATTCTTTTCAACCTAAAGCAAATATCCATGTCATATTCAATCTTTCTCCAGTAGGCAGATACCTGCAGCTAGTTCAATTAAGAAAATGGAAGGTAATATAGTTATTTATTGTACTACAAGGTTTTGAGATCATTTTTTTGAAGGACTTAAGTAAGGTAGCCCCTGGTACTTCTGTCCTGGGCTTGTCATGCTTGCCAGAGCTCCTAAACAGGTGATCCTGCTCTGGCATTGGGGTTGGACTAGATGATTTTTCTAGGTCTCTTCTGACATACTGTGATAAACATGTGCTGGCTGCTCAGTCCTTTACAACATAAGATGATTTTAACTTTCTTTTAAAAGGTAGCAAGCCTAATTCCAGGTTATGTCCCTTCTGAGAGAGAAGAGATAGCCTCCAACTGTCAGTGGTTGCATTTGTCAGTGTTATCTATTATCTATTCCAAACAAAGTGTTTGTTTGCAAACAAATGGTTGTCAATCTCACCTACAATTACTTCTCTCTGAAATACCAAAGGGCTCCTTAGGCCTCATCTTTGCAGTGAGGATACAGATAATGAGAAGATGAACCTGGCAGTGTGTACAATCAAGCAATAAATGAACCTCAAACGACTCTGCATTTCAGCTCCAGCAAGCATTGATGCCTCCAGAATGGCTTCTCTTGCAGGAATTCAGGCACTCTTCTGTTCTCATTGCACTTATGATGTATATTGGGGCTCAAACCCCAAGCTGCTAGAGAAGTTTGAAGGCAGTGAGATTCAGCCAAAGGTTTTAATAAGCACAGTGTTCTCTAGTTAGTCTCTGACAGTGAGAGGAATCTCCAGTGGAAGGCTAACCATGAAATACTCCAGCCACAAGGGAAGATTGAGATTGATTTCAGTGGTGCACTAAAAGGGTAAAAGCTCCTCTGTAAATAATGCTGTTCTTTTAAAACAGGCCTTCCTCAAAAAAATAATTTCCCCTGGATATTTTCACTGCATTTCAGCTTTGAATGAACTACAATGATGGTTTTTGTTTTTTAATCCAATTCTTTCTCTTCTTAATAGGTTTTGATATATTCTGAGATAACAATAAGGATTTCTGCATGGGAATTGTACAGTATTCTTCTGGAAGTTATCTCTGCTGTGCAATGAACCACGACATTGCAAAAGGGAAGGAATAGGAGTTACATGTTTCCTTGAGGTTTACTGGACTACTCTATACAGCAAAGATAATAATTCTTGAATGAATTCTATTGAGTGGGTCAAAACCACACAGAAAAGACATGACTGTCTACTTCATTCTTCCATTACAAACTCTTACCAATTCTTTTGTGACAGCTCACACTAAACTATTAAATGGGCACTCTGTAAAACAGGCTTGTATTTGAAATGATATTCTGTGTATTCTTTCCTATAACTTGCAAGATTCGGGACAACAGCTGATTAAGAACCCCAGAGGACTATGTTTTGGTTCCCAAAAATCAAGGCTGGCATAGGAGTGCATTCTCCACAGCCCCCAGGGAATCACTGGGAGCTGCAACCAGGGTGGTTTCATTGCTCCAATGGATTATGTGCTTCAGCTCAGGAAGCTGCTAGCTTTCCCAGCCTAACAAGGAGGGAAGCAGCAGTTCTCTGACTAGCTGAGTCACTACTCAGAGTCTAGAGAGACAGCATCTGTCACAAATTATGGATGCACCATTACACACCAAGCTGCATTTGGTTGATTCAATTACTCATCGGAAGGGCAAAGAAAAGTCCTAGGATTACTTCTAGCAACACAGCACCAGACACTGACAGAGCAGAAGTGACCATGCTTTTTTCATGTGTAGCTCTTTTCTACAGTAGTGGCCTTCTACGATACTGTGACCACCTCAGTGGCCAAGGGACAAGCTGTGGATGTGATCTAGCTGGACTTGTGCAAGGCCTTTGACACAGTCCCCACAACATTCTACTGGCCAAGGTAGAGAGCTGTGGATTGGATGGGTGGACTGTTGAGTGGATAAGGAACTGGCTGGATGGTCACATCCAGAGGGCAGTGGTCAATGGCTCCAAGTGCAGCTGGAGATCAGTGCCAAGTGGTGTCCCTCAGGGCTCTGGACTGGGGCCTGGACTGTTTAATATTTGTATAAACGCTCTGGCCAGCAGCATTGAGTGCACCAGCAGCAAGTGTGCAGATGACACCAAGCTATGGGGTGCTGGGGATAAGTTGGAGGGGCAGGATGTCATCCAGAAGGACCTGGACAAGCTGGAGAGGTGGGCCCAGGGGAACCTCATGAGCTTCAACAAGACCAAGTGCAGGGTCCTGCCCCTGGGTCAGAACAATCCCCACTATCAATCCAGGCTAGGGGATGAGATGATGGAGAGCAGCCCTGCAGAAAAGGCCTTGGGGTGCTGGTGGCTGAGAAGCTGGCCATGAGCAACCAGTGCACGCTGGCAGCCCAGAAGTGAGAGCTTCTATGAAAATATCACTGTGCAAAGGACACTGCTTGGCAAACAACAAGTATTCTTTCCAACAGGAAATCTTTTGCTATCCAGGAGAAAATCTGTGGTTAAAAAAATTAAACAAGATGCCAAACATCAGCCCAAGGTAGCTTGCAGTGCAGTAGTTAACACATTTGACCTGGGAATCTGAGCTTGGCTCACTGCCTGGAAAAGAGGGTCATGACTGAAAGGCCACTATAAATCCTCTTGCAAGGCTCTCTTCACCTCTCACCCTGGAGTTACTCTACTTTGTATAAATAACTAAAAGCTTATAAGATCAGGGATTTGCAAGCTGATCTATCATATTCCAGATAATTGACTTAATTTTTCTCTCAGTGTCTCTGTTCTTGTGAATATTTATGTAGAGTGAATAGCTTTAAGAGGAGCTATCACCTAGTCAATAGGCCAGTGTCAAGGCTGGAGGAGAGGTGAGGAGGAAACAGGCTAGATGTATGTTCAGGCCCCCAGTGTGGAGCAGATGGGGAGGTATTTGAAGTCAAGTCTCCCATTAGCCAAACAGCTCCCTGGACTCCAGGAGAAGGAAGGCTCTCAGCAGTCTTTCTCCCTCTCTTCACTTCAAAGAAAAAAAATGCCTCAGGCTCTGCTTTCAAGCCATTCAGAACGGGGAAAAAATTGTAAGTCACAAATACCTGTGGGTAGAAAAACAATTCTCCTCAGCTTCATATATGCAGAAGCCAGGAGATGAAGTTGGATTTGATTGCTTTGGCTCCACACAGGTGTGAATGCTGACACATCATCTGACCCAGGAGTGGAGAAGGTCACTTATGTCTTCCACAATAAGATACAGCTGAGAAGAGCCACTCCTTGGTAAATCTGTATGGCTGGGGCTGCCACAGCCACACCACTTACAGCACATCTGGGCAGGTAAAAGTCAGGGCAGCAGCAAGCTGAGATTATGCTAACAATATGCTGATTTGTCTCCATTAACAAAACAAATGCTGAGCTGTGCGCTGTCAGTAGAAGGGAAATACACTTGTATCACCCAAACACCTGTTGTTCATTTTAAACAGCTCTTCCATCTTATTTTGCAAGCTCTCTGGCACAAGGGCTGGGACATGCCTTGCATGCATCCAGCTAGAGGAGCACCTATCCCAGCTTAGAGCTGATACATTTATACCCCAGCCTTCTAAACTGTTAACTTGTCACACTGGGCCTAAGCATCTATCGTTCTTCTCTTCCCTACCTATAGTGTGCTGGAGTTCACAGTATTTTGGAAACAGAATTCTGTTAATGCCTTTGACTCCATTGTACAGTCTATCATTTCATTCCCTACTAATAAAAAGGTATACTTGGCAAAATCATGTGTAGTAGCAGTCCTACCTGCTCCACGTCGTTGGCTGTGTACTGCATCGCTTCGTTATGCTGCTCTTCCAACATTTCCAAGTTTAACTCCTCTAAGAATTCATTCCTTTCATCATCCAGCCAGCCTTCCTCCAGCTGCAAAGAATACATTAGGACATTATATTATGTTAGCAAAGGCACACCACACTAAACCAGGGTAAACCCAAATGGCAATGCTTGACTAGTTCTCTTTTATCCTAATGCTTCTCATCAGAAAGCCAGGCGGTAGGAGTTCGCCTCTCAGAACGAGAAGAAGAAAAAGAAGGATAAAGAAAAAAGGGGGGGCAACTTTTATGCCTTTTATCCTTTCTTGAAACAGTGTGACTGATTTTTCTCTCATAATGAAGGAGACTGCACAGCACAGGCATTATTTCCTTTCAAAAGGTATGAAAGGCACAGCACATAATCCTGACGCTGTCATGTTCATTACCACCGAGAGGCTCCACGCTGAACGAGTGGCAATGTTACTAATAGGACAACTGGGCTCTTTCCTCTAACCACCTCTGCCCCAGCACTGTGCCCTGCTGCTGCCACCTCAACAGAAACCTCAGGTTGTGTTTCTGTGTCCTCCTTTTCCCATTGATCTGCCAAGGAAACAAACAAACAGAGGAGAGTGACAGAAAGATGCTGTGACTTGAAGAGAGGTTATTTTTGTTCTCATAGTGTGCCTGGAAGCAAGGCTTAGCTGTTTGTTTGGGTTGGGTTTTTTTTCTCAAATGTGAAATAATACTTTGTTATTTGGTGAAGACGGTGTTCAAAAGGACAGGAGGGGATGCTATGTCTTCTGTCAAGTGAGTATATCCTCTTCCTGCACCCACTTTGCACCCTTCCTATCTTTCTGAACAGATAAAGCAGGCACCCCTTGGCCTAAAATGTTATTCTTCCCCTTTTGTTCCTTGTACACATCCATTTGTTTCTGTAATCCCTTGCCAGATGGCACACTGCATTGAAAAGGACAATATTGGTCAGTGGCACTCCTGCTTACAACAACCAGACTGTAGCTGAAGGAAACACTTATTGTTTTGTCATTGGTGAAGGAACAAAAAGATACTAAAAAGTAAAAATCTCAGAATGAGACAATTACAGGAGTACTAAGGATTCATGTCCCAGCACAGTAAGAGCAATGTAACATGGGCCAACACCTACAGCAGAAGCAGCATCACTGCCTCAAAGCCAGGAGAGCTCTGGCTATACACATCACTCAGAGAAGTTACACCAAGCCAGCAAGTAGTAGTTCAAAGCTGCACTAGGAGTAAGTGATGCTGTGTGGTACTTCTAGCTGAAGAGTGGCAGGAAACCATCACTTCCTTCACAAACTCTTGATGTGTTTTTGCCCATACTACAATGAACTCTTTGCTGTTATAGAGAAGAGAAGCCTTTCACCATTTTCCTTACTTTCCTTTACCATTTTCCTTACCATTTTCCTTTCAGGATTGGAAGGAGGTTTCTTATTTGAGAAAACTGTAGAGATTAACAAATCAGGAGGATGAAATATGAATCTCACTTGGGCAAATCTGCTGCTTTAACTGTGTTTAATTTAAAAGGAGCATCCATATAGCAAACTATATTGGCTATTGGTATAGCTAAGTAATCAATTTTTTCATGTTGATCAATCTAAACAAATACAGAGAATGAACTTCCCTGGGCATGTATTTTATAAGTGGGTGGGATTTATTCCCTTCTAAAAAGCAAAATCTTAGCAAAAAAAGAGTAAGAATAACATTGAAACAACTCTTTCACAACTCCTGCAACTTCCAGTGAGGGCTATAACTTTGCACTATAAACTGAAGCTTGGTTGTTTTTTTTTTCCCTCTATGTCACCACTTCTATGGGAATCATTTAGATTCCTGAAAAACATAAAGGAAATGAATGCTGAAATTGTGAATCTTTTATAACTGCTGTATTCAAGCAGAGATTCCAAGTGGCACTGAATTGCACTTACTCAATTTCATTTACACAGAGCATGCAGCTAGCAAGACTGAGAATATCAGATCAATAGCAGGAGAGACAAATGGCAACATAACCAACTCTGAATTGCTGGCAGATGGAGAGAACAGTGGCAATATATTTTTGCTTTGCAATGGCCTATAAACAGAATATAAAGGGAGTACAAACAGTACTCTTCTTCCACTCTACCTCTCCTTTAATCTGTTGACTAAACCTAACATCTGCCCCTTGCAATGCTATAAAAAATTCTTTGCATGGCAAGATTCTTGGCATCATTTTATTTTGAAAACCATAGAAATGTTTCTAAAAGCATTTGAAAATGCACTTCCTAAGAAACAATCTGTAACCTACAAGCAGGATTCAGGTTTGCTGAATTATATTGTAGTAAAAGTTCCAGAACTGCTACATAAATGATCAGTTTACATGCCTGCTTATAAGTGTCCAGGATAAAAAGGAGACATCACTAATGACCAGCTATAGCTTTGTGTAATTTCACAGAAATGACTGAGGTAAGTATGGAAAATGTATCCTCAGATTAAATAAGAATCATCTAACAAGCACTACAAAGTTCTACTTGATATTTCACTAATATCATATTACTGCTGTCAGCTTTACTTGCATACCTGCTTACTTTTTCTGCTGGAAGGCCCTAGTAATATAGTATTTTCTTTGTTGGCTAAACAAAAGCTTTGCCATTATCCATTTCCTCCTTTTGTCAGCAACTTTGGCCTTCCTATTTCTCAGCAGTTCATTGTTTACAGTGCCAGGGAATGGATGGTATAGCATGGCTTTGGGTTCAGTGCATCTCTTTAGCCTCACCTGCATCTCCGGTCTAGCGACCAGTAACACAATTTTCTTGCATTCTTCACTGGAGAGCAATGCCACTGCCTCTTCCCTATTTTGGACATCTTGGCCATTTATCTAGAAAACAAATGAAAGCAGCACATTAGTTTCTATTTCCAGAAAGCAACACACAATAAAGGGCAAGATATCAGCTCATTTGCGCTGAATGTATGGACAATGAAACTTGGCGCAACGGGCTCATCCTGGGCCCCTCGGTGGCAAGTGTCTTCACTCAATTATGCACTTGCTGTAAGAGCTGTATCGATTGTTGAAGGATGGTGGACATCAGAGGAAGCAGTTATGTTCATAAATGTCCAACCTGAGCCCTGGTAACATACATCTAGCAACACAATTAACCAGCCCCTGACAGGTGACGTTCATCTTTCTCCGTTCAGAGTAATGGAAGTGTCACTCTGAGATAATAGTGCTGGTGGAAGCAAGACTGGTAATGCTACAGCTGAAATCAGTCACACTCTATGCTGCTGGAGAGCCAATTAGAGAGCTACAGTATTATCTCTCACCAGGCAATACTTACAGGCCACTGCTTATTACTGCTCCATTTAATCATTTTGTATGTGTGTGGACAGCTTCGTATCCAGAACCACACCAAACATATGTATTCCCCTTACAAGGGGATAATCAACATCAAAGTGATTCTCCAATGAGAATGTGCTCTTCTCACTTCCTTTCTCCTCTTCTGTCACCTCATTAAAAGAGCCACAAGCATCACTGCGTGGCAACAAACACATATTGCATTGTCCAAAACCCTTTATTGAGGGAATCAAAGAGAAATCTTATTTTCTACATGTGTTTATTTGGTTTTGTCCAATTCACAGCACAAGAAGTGGATTATTCTCATTGTGGCAAGAAACCCACATACTTGGTCAATTTGAAAACGGGTGAAAACAAAACTGGGAGACAGGAAGATCTGAACATTTGAGGGAAATAAAACCATGTAAGGGTTTGATTTCAAAGAAGAAAAAAATTCTTCAGTTTTCAGCAAAGAGAAAGTTGCATTTCTGCATCTATGTTTGGCCTGAAAGCCTTGACTCAAAAACACAGCTTGAATTCAGATCCAAGAAAAGTACTCTGATTGTCTATTGTTGTTATTGTCCTGGTTTGGGATGGAACAGAACTAATTCTGGTCAGTGATTTTACTCCTCACACAAGTCTCTTCTCAGTAACTTTCTACAATTACCAGCACGTTGTCACAAACAGTACCTACTTCTAGCAGTGATAAGGCTTGATGTTTAGAGTTAGTACCAAGGCTTGGTATGTGAGTAAGGTGACTGTTCAACCTTGTGTCCTTGTTGGGGATGCAGAGTAACAGGCTGCACAGCTGTGGGGAGCAGCAGACAGTTCTGGTGACCCTCAACTGACCAACTACTTCTACTTCATATATGTCATATTCAGTATAAAGATAAGGGATCATGAGGGTCAAGTCTCTTCTTCAATGGCCAGTGTCCAAGGAAGACTCTGTCTATTCTAACCTTCAATCTTGATCCATGAGTTTCTGAATCCAGTTCCAGAATCCAGCTCCTGAATCTGCTTCTCATCTGCCACTGAGTCCAGTCTGGGACTTCTGCTACAGCATTAGTGGCAATGATGATTCCCATCAAGGGGGTTGGTTGATGTTGGGTTTACATATATTTATATATATTTCCTCTTATTGTCACTATTTTCATTGAAGCAGATTTTAGTTTTCTTTTCCAGTCCATAAGTCTCTGATCCTTATTCCCTTTCTCTTCCCTTGGGATGGGACACAGTGTCTGTCACTCATTTAGTAGCTGGCCCAGCCCTAACCCTTGACAGCAAAATGTCTGAGGCTCTTTAAAGCTTACATGAAAGGATCTCTGTGGTCTGTCACAGATCAAACAACCACTTGGTATTGCAGAGCTGCTCTAACCCAAAAAAAGCAGAGCTGCAGCCACACAGATTCCTCTGCTTGTGCAAAACACCTCAGCCATAGTGACTGCTCCAGTGACTTCTATCAGCCAAAAAACTGCCTCTCAGAGACCCTGGAGGTGGTGATCCTGCTGTCCCCAAACAGCTCTCCTTATAAAACCTTCCCCTTGGTTTTGAAACATTTCATGTAAAACACTCAGGCTACTCTCAGCTGCTTAAGAAGCTCGTGGGGAGAGGTGTGAGGTTTGTGACAACAGGCAGGGGACAATTTCAGTCTCAAAACCACAAGGAAATCTGCTGTAATATTGTGAGGAACACACAAAAATGGAGTGGCCCTCCCAGCTTTAAGCAATGACATCCTCTACCCCCCACGCTCCAGGATCCAGCTCTCTGCCAGCCTCTGTGTAATTCCTCTCTAATGGCTCTGTCACCTTCTATTTCTCTGAGTTATCTCATCAATAAGAGTAGATAGAGGGTCAATGTGTTTTCAGATATGAAAGTAAACCCCACATAACTCTCTGGGTGTTAACTCTAATGATCAAACTCAGAGCTGTATATCAGCACTGACATTAAAGGAATGCTCCACTCTACAGAAAGAGAGCAGAATTACCTATGCTCTTCTCTTGCCCCTGAAGTTGTTACTCACAACTGAAATGAATCTCATTAGGAATTGGAGAGTATTTGCCTGAACTTCTGTTGGCTCTTCACCCAAAAACTTTGGAAAGCAAGGAATGGAGCAGAAAATGGACCTGCTTTCTATTTCCTTATTTTGAAACACACAGAGTAGGAAAGTTTTTTCTACTTGGTCAAACAAACCAGGGTTTTTTTCCTAATTTTTTCAAAGTTAAAACTATCATTCTAGCCTGTTTGTTTTCTTCAGCAGGTATCTTAAAGAAAGATGCACTGACTTTACCACTCCTAACCACACACCATGACATGGTCCCATCACTCCAAGTATCATCCAGGAGCTTTGTCCCCTTGCTCTGTGCTATCTGTGTCTTCTGCAGGAGGAACACCATCAGTCCTGTGAGTGTGTCCACATTCCCACTCACATAGAGACTAAACCAGGAGCTCCTGAGTGAGCTCTGACATTAAAATGCAACTTATTTCCTCTCCAAGAGATAGGCCACTTTGGTAAGCCACTCTGTTGTGTTAACTAAACTCCCACAGCTGACACCAGGGTAAGAGATACAGATACAGGCTTCCAGAAAGACATCTCCTGCAGAAACTAATAAGACTGCAGGGAAGGAACAGGCTGATTTTATGACAACCTGAAAGCTCACTTGGCTAAATTAATGAAGGGTAATTACAGAACTGGTTACAGAATAAAGACTTGTCACATCAGAAACTTCTTCTGGGGCTTCAGTCAAAAAAGGTCAAAATACAAGGGGAAATTGACTGGGAACTAGAACTAAAATACTACAATAGAGCAAAAATTTTCCAGCCTGCTGGTTTTTAGTGCAAAAAAAAAAAATGATTAGGGCAGAAAATGTACTATTCACTGCCAATCTAGCTACCTCCCCCATCCTCCTACAACAAGGGCTGTGCAGTATCACACTAACCTGTCTTTGGGGTAGCTCTTTAAAGGAGTGGATCAATAGAAACAAAGGAGGGGGGAAAAAATCCAGCCAAGATGGTAGATTAGAAAAGACCTCAGAAAAGCAGGGTTTTTTTACTGGTGGAGGAAAGAAAATATTAACAAAAGGCTAATGAACCTGTAAGAGTATATAATATATATGCAAATTCTTGCCACCTGTGCTCAGTTCTCCCCACATTTATGCAGTCAGGGAAGACCAGCAAGTCTCTGACACCCATATTGATGTGTGCAGGATCCCTCTTTAGAGTTTGTCACTGAGATGAACACAGGGGAAATGAGATTTTTACTAATAAATACGGCCAAAAAAACAAAGACATAGGACACAAGGGCACGAGCCAGAACGGGTTTGTCACTCTCATTTTTCAGTACACGCGCTCTAGCTCCCAGCTATTGTGTTAAAAAACAGACAGACATGGATTTTCTCATCGATCACAGTAACAAAGAGAACTACCTTCCCTCATTAACAGTCCACAGAGAAGAGAGCCTTCTGTGTGTGTCTGTCTAAAGAAAGAGTTTGAAGGGAGAGTCTGTTGTCACCTACTTGTAAAATGCGGTCTCCTTCACGGATCCGGCCGTCTCTGGCAGCAATGCTGTTTGGATCAACCTGCACAGGACAAAAGCCCAGAGAAGATTTTTGACTGGAAATTAAAACAGC
This sequence comes from Bucco capensis, assembly GCA_013396975.1. Classification (NCBI taxonomy): domain Eukaryota; kingdom Metazoa; phylum Chordata; class Aves; order Piciformes; family Bucconidae; genus Bucco; species Bucco capensis. Next base: position 121,136 of record VWZO01004843.1, read on the forward strand.
TGTACAACTGCACTGTTGGAAAAAGTACCTTTTTTTTTATTCTGTACAGAGGTAATTTGACGTTTCCTTTCATAGAATCCTGGAATGGTTTGGGTNCACTGTTTGCTCATGGCCAGCTTCTCAGCCACCAGCACCCCAAGGCCTTTTCTGCAGGGCTGCTCTCCATCATCTCATCCCCTAGCCTGGATTGATAGTGGGGATCCTTTAGTCGTATGAACTCAACACTTCTTTAAATAATCATTGAAGTTTGTTTTAGATAAAAGCTTAAACACAGAAAGGGTTGGGAGCAGATGACTTCCAGATTAATGCTTTCCTATGCCACCATCAGGCATTAACTTTCAGCTGTCAGAGCACCAAGAAGTACTGACAGAATCCCTCTTCTCTGGAAGAAGTTCCCTATGGACTGAGGTGCTTCTGCAGCAGGTGATATCTCTATACAAACAGGCCTGTCCTTGGGAAAAGAGCAGGTTTATTTTTCTTTCATAAAAACATTTACTATTAAATTATTATCTCAGGTATCAATCTGTTATTTCCTCTGGAATTTTTCAGCTCACAAGGAAACAGCAATAAAACCCCAAAGGACTTATATTGTATAGATCACTCACAGGTACTGTATATTGGTCCAGGTCTGAGTCAGTTAATTTTAAGTTAGTTTAACCTAAATAGATGTTTAGCTCTCCATTAATAGTTTATCAAAGTCACTATAGCTCATCCCTGAGCAATGACCTACTGTTCATTGCAGGGCAATTCGATCTACCACTTTTCACTTGATGGTTATCTTGACTTATTTATTTTACCTCATCATGCCAGAAGCTATTTTTTCCACCCAAACATCTGAGTTGAGTATTTGGCTTACAGCTTACATTCCCCCTACAGTTGTTAGGTATTGTTTTCTTCTTGTGCATTGTAATAGAAAAAACATTATTCTGAAGTGCTTAATCAAGTGTGAAAGACAATATAATTACATGCACTTTAAAAGGTCTGAGAAATTTCTACCATGTAGGAATATGAGCACATTTCAGATAGAGTCCTGTAGTGTATTAAGAGATTCCTTGCTTTTCTTGTCCTCAGTTTAGCAGCAGCACTTCTACAACTGGTGGAAGTCATATTCTTGAGTAGGTTTATTAGTCCCTCAAGCTCCTTTGACATTGCTGCTGGCCTGTGAATGTGCAATCTTGTCTTCACCCTCCTTTACTGACATAGGAAAATTCTCTCTACCAATCCTCTCTGTCCATGAGCTTCACTCAGAATTGAGAATCACAGAATATCTCAAGTTGGAAGGGGCTCTATAAGAATCATTGAGTTCAACTCCCTGCTCTTCACAGGGAGGATATGATATATGTTTTAATGTGATATGTGATTTTAATATGATTTAAAACTAAATCATATGGCTAAATGTCATACAGACACTCCTTGAACTCTGACAGGCTTGGTACCTTGACAACTTCCCTTGGGGAGCCTATTCCAGTGACTGACCACCTTTTTTCCTCATGTCCAGATTTGGTTCAACACATCACAAAAGCAATCAATTTGGAACATTGCTCAGCATGACAATCACCAGTGAGCTTGGTGTTCTGCTTTAAGGGTTCCTATGAGCACAGGCTGAGAGAGCTGGGTCTCNTAACCAGAAAACCAGCCCTATTTGAATAGCTGGAGACTCAAAGGGAGCTAGTGTTCCTGCAAGTCTTGTGGACTGACTCTGTGAAACACTAACACTCTTTGCTATGTGCTGGATCTCATGTTTTCCTGGTGAAGCCAAAGAAAACTTGAGAGTTCATCCCATCTCAGTGTCCAGGATTCTATTTTTTGGCAAAACCCCCCCAATTATTAGTCTTTTTGACATATTCCTCTCCCAAGCTATTCTCTTGACTCACCTGTGATGTGCCTGTATGTACCACAACTGCAACAAAGCCACAACTAATAAAATCATAGTTAGGATTACTGAGGCTGTGGCAGAGGGAGAATGCAAGCAAGGTGTGGAGAAGGTGCTTTTCTCCTGGTTTCCATCAGAAAGGCAGATGTCTTTCAAAATTCAGACCATGCTCAAGCTGCTTTGCACTTGCCTAACTATGATGTTGTAGTTAAAAGCAGCCACATTAAAGAGGCTCACTAGTAATAATTACACTACTTGGGCAACATAATTTAAAGTGATAATCCAACTGAATTGGAAGTGACACGTGCTGGCTGATGGCCAACACTTGTGCACTCTGGGCTCAGAGCACTTGCTCTTTCATTGCCTGGCACATCTAACCCTCCACCTCTAGCAGCTCCCCTGCACCTCCCCATTGCCATGGCCTTACCTCACTGACGTAGATCCCCGTGTCCTCCTCGTCGTCGGTTCTGTAGCAGACAGTGAGCCCCAGCTTCTCCTGGCTGCTAACACGACACAGCTCCACCTCCTACAAGAAAACACACAGCCTCATAGGGTGGATTTTGCCAAGGGGGATAAAAATTGTGTAGCCCAAGGGAGTGCCAAGCCACTGAAAGACTCATACTGCACGAGCTGCTCTTACTGTGTCTCCAGACACAATATTTGTGTGCATCTTCAAGGGGAAAAATATCCTATGAATTAAGAGCACATTGGAGGTTCAAGCTATATAGAAAGAGCTCAATAAGACATGTCAAACTTTGAGAAATATAGCTGTGCATCAGTTTTGAAGGTGTTTTATTTTTTTTCCTCCTTATGGATGTGTCCTAAGCCACGACAGGATAATAGAAGCTGACTTACAGTATATTACATAGTCATTTTAGTCCTATCAAATCAACTATTGATTTATAGGATATAAGACAGACTGGCTCCACATCAGTCAATCCACCACACAAGTGCCACTCCCTTCTAACAGCAAGCCAAGCCATAAAGCAAAACCCACAGCCTTCCATTAATAGCATGCTTCCTTCCCTGGCCTCTTTAGCACCCTAAATTCACTGCAGAAGCTGTTAGATAACAGCAGGATGCTTCAAGGAATCTCCTGTGGAGCTGAACAGCCCTGGCATCCTCCTCAATTGTGAGATGATGCAGAAACCATATTTTTAGTGCCAGATGTCCCAGCAGTGGCATCTCATGAAGAGTGCAAGTTTTAGGGCAGATGGCTCAGGGATAACTACTACATATCCCCATCTCAGTTAAGCATCTTTAGGCTTTCACAGGGGAATCATCTGCAGAAATGCAAACCTGCACTTGGTTTGAACACTGGGAAAGAAACGATTGCAATAAAGTAGGATGAATCCAATAACACTGAGTATTAGCTTTGCTGAACTTTTGTTGATCTATGTACTTAAAGGGAGTTTGCAGGTGACATTTAGAGCTTAACAGCTTCTGCTTCTCATGGTTGCACAAAATAAAGGAGAGAGACAAGCACAGGCTTCAGTTCTCAGCCTGTGACACAGAGCTTGCTCCTCCCCATCCCCTGAAATGTCACACAGATTAATCCATAAACAGGCACAGGGCACACAGCAGTGAGGACTCACTACTGAGTTGCTCAAGTTATGGGGGTTCAGGGGTCCAAATACCACATCTTACAGAAAATCCTGCCATTTACACACATGGCTTGGCTGATGAACCCTGTGCCATCTTCACTGCAGCTGAACATCTTCCACACACTGCACTGCTGTGCCTTCCCCTCCCCAGCCCACACATCTATGGTGTACATCTCCACAAATCCTCTCCATTTCTCCCTGGATTTTGGACATTCAATGTCTTAATGAAAACTAAGAAAATATCCTAAAATTTCAAGTCCTCTTTAGTTTTTCTTAAACGTGGAAGGAGTTTTAAATAGGGTGCTAAGAAGTGGAATTAGTTGCCAGTACATGTTATATATCACGTTTGCAAGAAGAAACATAGGACTGTGTTTTATTAGGGAACAGAGCATCCCAGTGACCTGATTTTGGCATTGGCAGTGGAAGAATGTGTAGTGGAGGGAGGCCTGTTCAAAACCCATCATAATTGATGCCTCCAGAGGGAAAGAACACTTGACTAGAACTGCAATATTAGGGAGAAATTACAGTAACAAAACTGCTTCAATTACAGCAACAAGGTTTACTTTTAAGGAATAAAGAAGCTTGTGATCCCTTGGAGGCCTATAAGGAAGCCTAAATACACCATAAAGGACGGAGACTGGGGCCTTTAAATCAAGGCAAATAAGGAGCTGTGCACAAGCTGCAAACCATTGACTTTCATTGTCCTGCCTGCACAACCTCCCATCTCCCTACACTGAGGCTGGACACGGGCCCCAAGGACTGCTCTGAACAGAATTTCTTTGGGTTGGGAATGACCTTGAAGTTCCTGGGGATGATTTGTCTTCAGCATGTTACTACAAAGCTGGAGAAATGTCTCAGGCTGCAAACAAACTAAATCCTTTCAGTGTGCTAGCTCAATGAGCAGGATAATTTGAGCATTTAGGGCATGAAAGAGTAAAGGAAAATGAGGATGACCCTAGAAGCTTCATCCTGGGAGTCCTCTGACCATTATCCTCTGACTGGGATGCAGCAGCCCTGGCTGTGCACAGTGCTTGAGTTGCCACAGCTTTTGTTTCTCCACCCATGTCCTGGAGTGATTTAAATTTAAGAGTGTACGTCATATTCCCTTTTGAACTTTTGAATTTGGATANTCATCATCGCAGCGTCTCTGGATTAGAGTTGTACTCATCACTCTTGGGATTCTCTCTTTCCCAAATGACTGTATGGGGGTTAGTCTAATGACTCTGCATGGCTGTGGCCACTTAGAAGCTGTGCATACCTATGACTGAGATACTCAGTGTTAAAGGCCCAAGAAAAATGTCATGTTTTTCAGTCTAAAGTGCATATTGAAGTAATAATCTCACTCAGCATGAGGGAGAAGTTGGATGAAGTCTCTTGCTTTTGCATTGGAAGTGATTCCAGGTAACTGCCTTTTTTCCAGTGCTTATCTGCACTACTAATCTCACAGCATCCTTCTTTCTGACAGCAAAGATGATACACCTGGTCACATTCAAACAAATCAGGCTTGACAAAACATCTTTGGAAAAGTTAAAAACACTTTGTGTAAAATAGTAACTCATATATCAGAGCAAAAGCCAACAAGTCCAACCTCTAACTCTATATAACAAGCACATCTGAAGCTTGGACTTGATGATCTTAGAAGTCTTTTCCAACCTGAATGATTCTCTGAGTCTATGAACTTCCACAGAAGAGTAACAAGTGAGGCATGAGAGAACCTGGACCATCATGATCAAATGCATTTGACATTGTATTTTGCCAAAGGTGCTTTCTAGTGGTGGTTTTTTTTCCTCTCAACTGGTCTTTAACAGAAGAAATAGTAAGTTTGGCAGCAGTAATGAATTTGTAAGGATGCAATTTTCTTCTCTGAAATCCCCTTAGATAGAAGTAATCATGCACAGAGACACAGAGAGTTGCTTTCTCTTTGGGCTTTGTGTGTGTGTGTGAACTGACAGTCTTCAAAATTCAGCATTTTAAAATAAAATCTGTGAGAAACAATATTTGGAGCTTCATGAAGTGTGCTGACAGACAGATGGTAGAAGGAGAGGGACTGAGGAGAGAGCTCAGGAGATGACAGCCTCCCCTCTCTTTTGGGCACTCTTGGGGCAGCTGTCTCTCCACACAAAGACTATTCTGCTGCCAAGTGCTAGGAATCAATGCCAGATTGCTAAATCTTTGACTTCCTCCTGCTTTTCTCTCTGTAGGCAGAACAATAATTCAGAGCATTGCCACAGTGAGGACAACAGTGTTTTGTGACAGATTATAAGATAGACATGGCAGAGATAGACTGGGATGCAACTTTCCTAGATAGTTCATTGCTTCAGGCATAGAAAACACAGCAAAGAGGTGCAGGTCATGCTCCTGAAGGACTCAAAACTGGTTATACTGGTCAGCCTCTAAAGTGAGGGAGTAGTGGCTATGGCCTCTGGCTCCCAGTGAAAGGTTCTCATTCACTTCAGTGATGGAAAACCAGTTTACAGGCTGCCAGCCCCAGGAGATATATGACCAAAGAAGAAGCTGTCACCTCTTTGGGGAGGGAAGGCTAGGTTAATCCTGTCATTTCTCTCAAGTGTAGAGAAATAGATCATAGAAGTCATCAACTAGGCTGTTGGCTTCCTAGAATTGCTGGAAAGAAGTTAAGGGCTATGAAAGGAGAGCTTGTAATAGTTTGCATCAGTTTGCTGTTAGAGTGGATCTTTCTGCTAAAATCTAGATTATGAAGAGTTAAGCTGATGGCCTGTTAGAAAACAGACCATGAACCATTCAGTGCTCATTCCAAACCAGTCTTTTTAGGTAAAAAAGCTCTGAACTCTTCACATTTTCCCTTCACACACTGGAAAACAGTTTACAGCCTAATAGGGAAGTTGGTAATGATTTTTTTCCACTGCTCCCAGAAGATGTTGACAAGAGTAATTCATCTTATGACCCTGTGCTGAAATAGCTGCACACATAGAAAGTTTACCTTGCCCCATTTTTCCCTGGTGACCACTCTGCCAATGCTCTCTTGTAAGCCATGCACACCTTGGAATCCTTCCCCTGTTCCTGTCAGGATTAGCCACTCCTTGCCCAACACTGTTCAACCTATTTATAGTGTGGCTGAGCTGTCTCATCACTGCCTGCCAGCCTCTCTCACCTTATTCAAACCACTATCCCAGCTCCAAGGGGTTTAGAGTCCAATTGCTGGACACTACAGTATTGTCTCACCTCATTCTATGGCCATTTTTGGCCATTCATTACTTAGCAGCTGTGAAATGCAGTAAGATTAATTTACTGTATGTACTGGAGACCTAAATGAACTTAATCAATTATTCAACATTACTCTATAGAATGATAAAGGTAAACTCTACACTTGGCTACCTCATATCCAAGCATGATGTCCTAGCACTGGGAATCTCTCCTGAGACTATGGTGACAAGGAAAACCACCCAGGTTTCCAGAAGTTGTTCTACCTTTAAGCCCCTATTTTCTGTTGGGTTGTAACTGTTCTGTTGCAGACACCTCATATAAAACTTTTGGTGACTTGTTTTCCTTATCTCTAAACAGAAAACAATACAAACATCACCAGAGCAGCAGGACATCAAAGAATAAATGATTACAGAGTGTTTGAAAGGCACTGCAGAAATATGATAAATACTCTACACCTTTCCAATATTCCCTGCCTGCCTTTATAGCAATTGTTGCACACCACTAAAAGGACCAAAAGAGACTATCAAAAGCATAATAGGCATTGAGTTCCCTTCACCTGTACACTATATCAGAGAAATGTGGCCCATGAACTCTGGCAACACCATTAGAAAGGACAGGGTGGAATCAAAACACAGCAGTATTTTTCCTCACTGGATGCTGTGTGATCATTTCAGTTCACATCTGAAGTCCTCATTGCAATGAGATAATCTCATCTCACCACTAAAGACACAGTCAAATACCACATTCATTTTAATTAGTGCTACTCTCCAGTGTAGCAGAATTGGGGGATTCATAGCTCAGGGTTTGTATTTTGGGGACATGGTTAAGATAGAAGACCCCTAAACATGTTGTGTGTGTGATAGAGCCAACTATTTCATTTCTCACCATTAATTAGCATCTATCTTGTCTCATTTAATGCCATTGTCTTTAGAGGAAAAGAATGTCAGCTTTTCATACTGCTTATCTACTGTGCATTCTTCATCTCCAAAGCCCACAGTAATTTAATGTGTTCTAAGGCACAAGAGTTCAGAGAGGCAGTCTGTGGAGGTCTCTCTGGGTTCAGCACTTTTTCCTGTACCACAGGATGATTATGAGTACCTCTGGGACAAAAAAAAAACAGATTACAAATTGTTCCTACTTGATATTATTGTAACATAAAGGAAAAAAAAAAAAACAAACAATATACAAACCCCATTATCTTCCTAGCCAGCCAGAATAATGAAGTTATCACCAATTAAAGAATTATTGCCCACCACTAAATAAATGGCTATATCCACACTCTGAAACAAACCCAGGTGTGAGCTGATTCCCATTATCAGGTAGAGCTCCAAGCACTTACACAATTTACCTCCTAGCTAGGATGATCTAAGAGTTTGCAAAAGCTAAAATACACCCAGGTTTTATGATTACACATCCTTGTTTCCCCCTCAGTTGCTTTCACAAGCACTTGTAAAGCAATGTCACAGAATCATAAAGGGTTGGAAGAGACCTCTAAGCTCATCAAGTCCAACCATACCTAGCACTCCCATGCCACTAACCCATGGCCCTAAGTAGCACATCTCAATGTTTCTTCAACCCCTCCAGGGATGGTGACTCCAGCACCTCCCTGGGCAGCCTGGGCCAAGACTTAACAACTCTTTCAGTAAAGAAATTTCTCCTTATATCTAATCTAAACCTCCCCTGCTGCAACTTGAAGGCATTTCCTCTCATCCTCTCACTGTGTCTTTGTGCCAGGCTTGTTATTCTCTGTCGTAGCCTTGACATCTACTACGTCTGATGCTCCAAGGTGGAGAAGTGTAGTATTTACCATTAACTTTAAGAGGAGAAGAAAACAAACCCAAAATAATAAAGCAAAATAAGATGAGTAGTTACTTTTATCTTTGCTTTTTTCCTGTAGTAACAGCTGAGAAGCTGATTTAATGTTCATCCTGCTAGTAGTATAATTGGACAGAACAATTAACTGAATGCATCAATAAAGCACAAAAGGCCAAGAACAGGATACTTACAGAATAGCTCAGGCAAGAATTAACTGAGAAAGTACATTAAGGTCTCACTTATTTTAATAAAGTGCTTATACTGAAGAAAAGAATATCCTGAGCTCTTGTGACTCTTCTGAAGCATCAAACAGAAATGCACAGGGACTGCATGCACCTTGAAATTAAGCTTTGCTCTTCAGTGTTGTCTTGTTTCTGCTTCTTTAGTGGTGAGATCAACCTCCAGTTTAAATGATAGCTGAATTTGGGCTGCTTTTCACATTTTCTCTCCGGGTTACTATAAGAAGGTTGTCTTGCAAAGTCAGATCAGTATTATCAACAGCTTGCTAGTGGTTTCTGAAAACTGTGGAAAGCAAGCACAGCTCACTCTCAACCTCAGAAGTGTGTTTAGTAAGCCCAGCTCTGAGTTCTTATCACTGGGAGGGATGCAAGCACCTGGATTGTTATTAGACAGAGCTCCAAACAGATCATAGAATGGTTAGGGTTGGAAGGCACCTTCAAGATCATCTAGTTCCAACCTCCCTGTACAGGCAGGGACACCTTCTACTAGATCAGGGTACTTAGGGCCCCATCCACCCTGGTTTCAGGGATGGGGCAGCCACAACTTCCCTGGGCAACCTGTTCCAGCATCTCACCACCATAGATGAACATCATCATAGATGAACATCCTGGCAGCATCTTGCTAATCACATGTACTTTCTTGGTCTCTTCCTCCATATAACTGGAAGGCTATACCTTTCCTAGGCTGCTGGGCCACTGCTCATTTACCTTGCTACCTTTTATAATGTTTAATCTTCCTAATGCTGCACACTTGTCCTCACTGGGAAGCAATTCTGCTCCTGGAATAAAAATAAAGAGAACCAGAGCTATTCCTTCACTCTTCTGACAGAAAGAGTTCAAGCTAATGAAGTCCTAGGAGGGTAGAAAGCTAACAAGGAAGGTACTAAAAAGAAGAATTCATCTTAAATTTGGGACTGATGAGCATGGTATTACATGCTACATGAAAGCATAGCTTGCCAGTGAATGTGGGTGTAAAGCAGAGGAAACATTTACAGCAGTAATTTGAGGATAATACTAATAATGACAATGATAATAATAATGTGTAAATCTTTGTGTCAGTAGAAGTCATCACAACAATTTCTTTTCAATATGATGAATTATTGTTTTCATCTCTGTTTAGATGAAGAGAGTTATGCTTTCTTGTCAAAAGGATTGTCCAGTGAATATGTTAATGGCTCTGGAACACAGGCTAGTTGGATGCAGTGTGAAACAGAGCACTATGAACCTGCCTTTCCCCTTCCCACGTCACTGCAGGGTCCTATATTGTATTTTCAGAAGGAACAAGCTTGTTTTGAAATGTTTGTGGTGGATTTAATTTGCAAACACTGGCCACTTCCACCAGAAAAAAGAATGCTTCCATCAGCATAGCAAAGCTCTTAATTCCTCTGCTATCTTCCCTATGGAAGGTAACAAGCACCATAGGATTTCAGCAGCTTATATTTCAGTTTTAGAATCCATTCTGCAAATGTCTATGGAGATTTGGTAGCCTTCAAGGTTTTGCTTTTGAAGTGACTGACATTTTCAAGCTGTGAGAACAACCTAAGTTCCTCTCTAGCCCTCCCAGTATGTTCTGTTAGGCAGATTTTACACAGGGAAGCACATCCACCATGTACTTGGGAGCTGTTTGGATGGAAAGAGAAAAAGCTCTGGAGCAAGACAGAGCCAGCCTAGATGTAAACAAGCTGCAGCTGTGCTGTTACACATCAAATTGCATTCCCCACTGTCTTCTCACTTATCAAGTTTGACAGCAGCCTGTCCTGACTCCTCATAAACAGCATGGAAAAGGACAAAGCACATTGGGTGGCAGCTTTGGCACAGGGAATTTGGTTGGTAGCTCACCACAAAGAAACAGAAGGTTATCTCCATGCCACATGGTGAGGAGAAACAATGCTGGTTTACATTTAAAGCCTGGTTTAGAGTTAAGAATCTCTGACCCAAGATTTGCTTACAGCAAAGCAGCAAGGAAAACTAGCAGCAAGCGTTCCTCAAATGCATCATCCAAAAGCAAATAAAAACACAGAATGAAAGGCATTTAATAATAAAATCATTTTCTTACTGATCCCTGCTGTATAGTTATATTTAGAGTCACATATACTGCTTTGTGCCCAGATAAAGAATGCTTTGGGAGAGCAGGATCCTCTAGATAATGATACCAGTGTTAAAAAAGGAGGAGGAAAGGAAAGGAGGAGGAAAGGGAAATAGGGAAATAAGGAAGGGAAGGGGAATAAGGAAGGAAGGGAAGGGAACTAAATAAGGAAGGGTAGGGAACTAAATAAGGAAGGGAAGGGAACTAAATAAGGAAGGGAAGGGAACTAAGAAAGAGAAGGGAAATAAGAAAGAGAAGGGAAATAAGGAAATAAGGAAAGGGAAGGGAAATAAGGAAAGGGAAGGGAAATAGGGAAAGGCAGGGAAACAAGGAAAGGGAAGGGAAATAAGGAAAGGGAAGGGAAACAAGGAAAGGAGGGGAAAATAATAGCAGAAAGAAACAGTATGCTGATGCCTAGGCACCTCTTCATAAAATATCATCTTGCAAGTGTGGGAGCAGAATTTGGCTCTGTAGCTGATGACTCCTTTGATAATAAAGAAGCTCCACTGCACACAGGAATTCATTCTCTCCCTGAAGCTCTGGAGAGTCAATTGTTGGTGTGCAGTGTAGGGAATCAACCAATGGAGTAACTTGGGGCATGGCAAGCCTGCCAGTGCATCTTCTGATGTGTGATGATTGGCATGAGTACTAATTGATTAGAAATACTTAACTGTACACATCTATTTTCCTATGTTAGATATACCTATATGCTTTCACCTGCTTGAGACCCAACACCCCTTCTGCTATGTTCTGCACTTGAGAAAACAATGAATTCTTGCTTTCTGAGCAGAGAGATCCATGAGAAACTGCTTATATATAGCATTTCTCAGCAGTCAGCTTTGCTCCTTACTTGTAGTATTTCACTGACTAGCAGTGTGAAGTTGCAAGAAGAGTTTAAAGTAGAATTAGCTAGCTGATGGTATGCAGTGAAGGGTTTCCTTGGCACTAATTTTAGGCTCTACATTCTCACTTTCTTCTCACTGAAGAAAGTAGGTGGGAACAGCACAGGCAAGGCAGAAACTGAACCTTATGTTCCAATGAAATAAGCAGACTGGAGTAGTAACTAGTTCATTGTCTCTCATTAAGAGACAGAGCTAAGGAGTCACTGCTCTGAGCTGCTTAAGGTTTGTGGGGAACAAACCCCTCAAACTTTACTAGTTCAACTTATTTGGTTTTTGGGGCTTTGCTCCTCCAATGAAAATGGCTCTGACATAAAATGTTAGTTATCAGGTAGGAATCCAGCACTCTACATCTAGCTAGAAGTCCATTAAGTTATTAGGGAGGCTGAGAGAATTGCTTTTGCTCAGCCTTTTGAAGAGAAGCATCTTCTTGAGAAGATCTTATAGCTTCCTTCAAGCACCAAATGCAAGGGTCCAGAACTAGACTATTCCTGGAGCTGCACTGTGACAGTCTAGTGGTATAAAACCATTCAAATCTGAGATGCTTCAAAGAGTAGAGGAAACTGTTGAAAGTAGCAATTGTGATAAGATCAGGAACCTCAAGCTATTCCCCTTCCAAAAGCCACAGATGCTGCAGCTGTTTCTAAACCTAATGCTTATTAAAGAGCTCTTTTCACAGCTTAGAGGTCTTTCTAAACTGCAGCAAGTGCCCTTTTCTATCCAACAAACCTTAGATACACAAAGTTTATGAGTTGTCACAGTTGCAGTTTGAATCAGCTAAGAATCACTTGGCTTAATGAGCTTTTACTTCTCAGCATCAATTTCACCTACTGCAGGTGAAAATGTGTTATTTTTGCTGTATTTCACAATGTTACAGCCCAAACACTTGGCTCTGTAAACATCATTATTACTGCTGCCTGCCTGCTTGGGGCCTGAAAGGTGTCAGAAGATTGATCTGCCTCATCAGCACTTTCTAAACAGCCAGGCAGCCAATGGAAATAGGGAGGTAGAACAGATGTGGCAACATCTGCTGCAGCCAGCCTTTACCTGGCCAGCACAACTCCTAAGCAGTTACCATTGCACACCTTTGGGCAGCCTTCATCTACAACTGTGGCAAGCCTGGGTGGGAAGGGTAATTAAAATCAAGCTGAAAATGTAATTTTTGGGGGGGTCAGTTTTAGACAGATGTGAGAAATAGACCTTCCTGTAAATTCACTTTATGCCTTTCAGGCACAGTAAAAGCAAATCACTATGAAGAAGCTAAATTTCATGTTCAGCTTATGAAACCAGAAATTGCTAGAGAGCACTAAGCTAAAATTCCACCCTCTCCACGCTCTTGTTTACTTTGAGATGTGTACATATTAAAATATGTAGAGTTATGCAGCTTTTAATCACATCCCCAGGCCTATAAATCAAGCATATGAAGGCACTGACTTTTAAACCCCACATTTTTATGTCCCTGGCACCACAATGAGGTCTATGGGCACCATCTCCATGCTGAGTCTCAGCTGTTGCAACTTCTGTTGCACAAGGAAATGTCCTCCACCCCCAACCACAGACTTGGAGAGATTGATGAAATCAGGAGATGAAATACAAAGCAAACTCATCATCTGCTTTTTTGATGCACAACACAGTTTCACCTGTATTCCTGCCTCACCAAACCATGCCCTCCAGGAATGACTATCCCATTCTCTTTGAAGAGCTGCCTCATTAAATAAGAAAGCAAACTTCCAGAGAAAAGCCTTTTCCTGCTTTTCTTTTTGCTTTCTCCTCTCAAGGCCCAGCATGCATAATAGTGAAATCTTGTTTAAAGTCCATTTTCTTGTAAAAGGTTCCCTCTTGCTAGGGAGTTGCAGCCCTTGCTTCCTGTGCTCTTGAATTTCCTAGGATGCTAATCTTTTAGACAGTGACATGATAATAAGGTGACTTAGGTTATTTCTGTAAGAATATGTAAAAGAAATGATTTTCTCCCATCTTTTGTCTAGATTCCATGTCTCCAAGACAGACAACCTGAACTTTCACACATATGAAAAATAGCATTAATAAAACCCTTAGAAGCATTTTCACTGTAAAGCATATAGGGAGGTACATGGGATAAAACCTAAACAGAGCATTTCTCCTAAACAGAAGATTTATAACCCACAGATTTCCATAAATATGAAGATATTGCCATCACCTTCTCTCCCTTTGCTGAGGGAAAAACACACACCACACGTTGTAATGTTGCCCAACAATAAAATGCTGCTGAACTAAGCTCACTTTTCTTCATTTCCCTGGAAAAACATAAGCTCTGACAACAAGGAAGGATTTTTATTAGCTTTCAGGTGAAGTGAGGAGTAACCCTGAGTTTGTTTTATGAAATCATGAAACAAAACGACTATCACTGACTTGATGTATTTTCCTTCTGTTTCAAAACACAATAAATGGTAATATCTTTGATACATTTGCCTCTTTGTCTCACCATCCTCTAGAGTTGGGGACACCATTCAAATCCCTATATTTGGAATATTCATTACTTAGGGGAGGTTGAGATGACAGCAACTTCATCTGCTTTGAATGTCACAATCTTGTGATGACATCCAGCAACACACTCAAAATTAACCAACAACTGTGGCAGAAACTACCCTGACATCCTCTTCCATCTCAATGATCTAATGACTAGCAAGGAAAAAAAGTGATTTAATGGCCAAAAGAGACATGCATTACAAGTAAAGGCTCCTGGGTTTTCCTGCCAGTTCTGTCACTGACTGACTTGGCAAGTCACTCAATATGACTGTCCTTAGTTCACCTGCTTGGGAATTCCTCTATCAATACAGGACACTGGAACACTGAAGAACCTCAGTGGAATGGTAAGAAGTTTAATTAATTTATACTTGAAAAACCTCCCAAACCTGCCTTTTATTTGCTAAAGGCTCTTTTATGATTCAAGCCAGGTTTTAAGATGTTCAGGAAAAAAAAAAGAATCTACCCACAGTAGGAAACACAGAAGAAACAAGCACAACCTGAAAGCAAATTATAGAGGTATTTAATGGTTCTGCCCCTTCACATCACTCTCATCCTACCTGACCACAGCTTGGAATTTGGCTTGAGAGATCCCTGCCAAAACAAGATTTCACTCTCTCTCCCATCCTCACCTTGCTACAAGCAATTCAGAAGTGCTCAAAAGAGCTAGCATAACAAAACTAATCAAGACAGTATTAACTCTTGTCATCTTTAACACTTCTGCTGATTTCACATCACAGCTATATCTACATAGGTATATGTAGGGAAGACTCACTGAGCTCTTCCTGAGTTAGCTTCATTGTAGAGAAACACTCCTCAGGTAACAAAACAAACCAACCTGACTGCTGTGATTGGAAGTGCTGGCAGTGTGTGCACAGAAGCTGTTTCCATAAAGCTGTTTATTCAGGTGTTAGCAATTGAAGCAGGAGCTCCACTTGTGTTGCTGCAAGTGCCTGTAATGCTGATACAGGGGTGTTTGCAGGCTATCACAGCTCTGGAGGGAGCTGTTACAGGCTTAGCAGCTCATGTTAAAAAGGCCCTAAATATGTATTTACAAGATAGACAGGTCTGTTTGGTGTGCTGGTTAAATAATTCAGTTGTTGGAAAGGCCTTAAATATGAATCCAGAGGGCAGGCAGGTCTCTCTTGGCCTGTTAAAGCATCATGCACCTCACCAGAGACCACACTTCAGCAGCCCATGAGGACCTCAGGCAGTGACAGGTTGAAGTAACTTGATTCAGATTAGCAGTCTGAGTGAGGCTGTGTATCTGGATAATATTGCTCCTTCTTTTGTTCTAAGGAAAAAAAGAACACCAATAAAATTGACCACTTTAAAAGTCTTAGGTCACTAAAATGGAAAATCTGACTTTGCACCTGAGGAACATTCCCTGATCATGTTGAAGTAACTTGATTCAGATACACAGCCTCACTCAGACTGCTAATCTGGATAATATTGTTCCTTCTTTTGTTCTAAGGAAAAAAAGAACACCAATAAAATTGACCACTTTAAAAGTCTTAGGTCACTAAAATGAGAAATCTGAATTTGCACCTGAGGAACATTCCCTGATCATGATGGGATGAGTGTTACTGGAAGAGTAAACCAATGTGTTCCCAGTGCACAGCACCTGCTGTAAATGCTCTGGTATGCTAAGGGAAATGAAGAGGATAAAGTCCTCCCCTATGGGAGTGCAAAGTGCTCAGTGAGCTCTACACAAAACCTAACTTGTGGCCAATTCCCAAAGTTCCTTAGCTTTTCTCTCTTCAAGGCCCATTTGTCAGTTGTTTGTGAAAAGAGCTAAGAGCATCTGATCCAGAAATGATCAGGTCACTAGGAAACCTTAGCCATTTCCACAGGGTTGGGTCAGGCCAGTGGTAAACTTCAAAGGACTAATCTACATTTGCAGTTAACAGATTTAGAAGTGCAAATACTTAGCAAAACATTAAAATGAAAGGCTGTGCACAAGCATAAATTTTCACTGACATTCAACATGCATACACACTACATTCATTTCCTTTTTCTGACTGAAAAGATCTGTCCCTTGGGTGTACAAAGCAGAACATGAACTTAAAGAGTATTCTTTTTTGCCCTGAGGTGTTAACCAAGCCTCAGAGCACTATGGGCTGCTCTGCTGAGGAGGAGGTACCAAAGGAGCAAAGCAACTTCCATATGAACCTCCTAATTTCCAAAAGTCCTGTTTTCCAGAGCATAGGAGGTATCAAAATAAGCAGGTATGTGCTTTCTAGCTCTTTCTAGTCTTACATGGTTTTTTTCTCCAAACCAGATCATCATCTCAATCTGATCCTTTCATCATCTGGACACAAAAGACTTCATACAAACTGACCACAGAAAGACTGCACCTGCACATTCCTCACATGTTGATTTAGTGACATGCACTAACATTCTGAGCAAAAAAGTAAAACAAAATACCAAAGAGTGTGATGTATATGCTGACCTAATTCCAGCAGCACAACAGCCACTGAGAGCTAGAGGTGTGACTGGATGCCTTTGTCCTGAATAGTTCTGGCTTGCTTTCAGTGATATTACCTGCAAGTCCAACTGAGCATTTACAAATAGGTCAATTTCTGCTTTATCTTAAAAGTCCTCATGAGTACCTGGCTCTGCCACAATTGCAACTCTTTTGAGCTCTGTCTGCCAACACTGAGTGATGCTAGCTCTGATCCTTGTCTCAGTATCTACCAACAATTCAGATTCCTTTTAGGGCAAGTTTTGCAGCAGCAACATAAGGATGCTCAAGTTGACTACCAGCAATCTCCTAGCTTCATCATCTTCCCAGCCATTTGTTTACAGTATGGTACTATATGGAGCCTAATGAGCTTTCCAGGGAGTTTATCCTTCCAAGACAATTGGCTCATACTCGAGTTTATTGTGCTGTGACAATCTGAGTGCAACCCACTGGGTTTTTCCAGCTTACAAATGGAGTAGAAGAGTCTTTTAAGTGTCTAATCCTACCAAATCCACTGGCAAGAATAAGTCCGTAACCCTAGTGCTGCCTATCACATGTAATCCTCCTGTTTGCTCATTATGGTGGTAACTCAGGTACTTAAATGCCAGCATATATCTGTAAGCAAGTTCCAAGCTGATCAAAGCTTTCCAGGACATTCCCTTTCTTGGAAAACATTCTTGTTTACAGTACTTCAGTTTCTAGTCATCTTATTTCTTTACTTCCTCATTTGGCTGAGGTTTTTTGCATTTATGTCTCAGAACTGATGTATTCCGCCGCCGAATCCCTCCGCCGCCGAATCCCTCCTGGGAACTAATGAGGTGTTGCCCATAGTTCTTTTGCTGCTCACTATCTTGTTTCAATCCCTTTCTGAAATCTCCAGGTTTGGCTTTGAGTTCATTTAAACATTTTTAAGTTTGGCATAGAGACCTGTGAGCTCCTTCTCTGTAACCTTCTAGTAGAGCAGATATGCTACTGTGCAGCTTGCAAACTGGACCATACTCATAGCTACTACATCTCTTTTGACTATGTCCTTCATGGGACTATTTTTTTTTGGATGGTGAACTATATCTCTGAGGACAATGCTCCCAAATTTTCTAGCTACACAGTTACAGCAAGGTTGCTTAATAACATCTTCTAAGGACCTGAAATAAGAACTAGCACAACCATGGAGTCACCTAAATCATAATATTATGATAGAGGCTTAAAAGAGATGGGGAATGCCTTTCCCATTTAGAGATCTTTCCGTTCAAAGCTCCAAGATGTTCTTGTTTCTCCTTCAAAAACTTGCACATTTAATAGAAAGCATGCTTCTCAAAGGATGCTA
The DNA here is from genome assembly GCA_013396975.1 of Bucco capensis. Lineage (NCBI taxonomy): Eukaryota > Metazoa > Chordata > Aves > Piciformes > Bucconidae > Bucco > Bucco capensis. The sequence goes on from VWZO01004843.1 coordinate 139,125, forward strand.
GACAGTTCCTTCCCTATTTAAGTTTCTCATGAAACACTATTTCAGTCACTCAGTGAATTTGCCTTGGGCAACTCAATCAGAGCCAACAGCAAATTAATGACTATGCTGGGGTGATTAGTAGAGATTACAGGCAACTGAGAAGCAGACCAAGAATGTGCCTTTGTCACAATACCTATGCCAGCTATTATTAGGGATTAATAATGGTCATAAAGAGGACATAAAGTAAACTCTTTAAAAAAACATTAGGTTCTTACTATGTCATTGATATTCTGAGTAAATATTGAAAATTGTTTGAATCTAACCAATTTTTTAAAATATCCTTTCTAGGTGCTGACATCACTCATTTCTTTTAAATATCACTAGAGAAATAGTTCCTATTACACTTAAGGAAGAAACACCATAAACAAACATACTTGACAGATAAATCTAATATTATATTACACATGGGGAGGGCAAAGCAGAACTCAAGCTCTGAGACATCAAACCAAAATCCAACCAGGAAGAAATAATGATTGCACTAATCCCTAGCAATGATTTTTTGGAGGAGTTCAAATAAAAGTTTGCTTGTTCTGATTGAGATTCACTAAGTAGATGTTATTTGATTTTTCTGCTTCCTAGGGGAAGAACTTCCTATTCCCTAGGCTGCTAGAAGAAAAGAACAATGAGCTGAACCTGCCGTGGAGCATTTGAGCTGCTAAAGACATGATAAACATGAACACAGTGTGTATTTGCCAAAGCTTTTGTCATCCATTTCATTTCCAAATGTCAACCAGTTATATGAAACCTTTAAAAAGATTTCTTATGGTAGAGCAAACAGGAGGACAGGATATTTTTAATCTTGTATTAAAGAGATTTAATTATTTATAATCACTCTTATTTCAAATACAGTAACTTGAACTTATGCAAAGACTCAGCACTGTTTAATAATAAAAAGAGCCATCTGCTTCTTGTGCCTATCCCTACAAATATTTTGTTACTGGGTGATAGTGGAAAGCATGAAAAGCTAATGAGTGGCTGACAAGAAGCCTGTTTAGATATTGAAAGGAAAAAAAAATCTAATGAAAAGCAACATCACCACTCATGTTATCATTTGGAGAAGCCTCACAGAATGATTTTCCAGTGGCTCAGGAATACATCCAGCCTTGTCACTGGAGACTACAACACATTACCAGCAAAGGGAGCTTTCTGCTACAGAGCACCATTCCTTATAATTGCAATACTTACAAGGTCAAATAGCAAAGAGCAAGTCATAGAAATGATATTAATTTTCAGAGTTGCAGCCTGATCTTACAGACACTCAAGCACACATCCAAGTATCTGGGAGACTGATCCCTAAAGGCATGAGCTACAAGACCAATTAATTCTTAAAATTAGGGAGGGGGGAAAAGTAATTAAGCTTTCCAGTTACCATTTTTAATTTGGGGAAGGCTTGCTTTCAAGTGTTAAAAGTGCAACTGAGTTACAGTCTTTCACTGCACAAAGATAGATCACATTTACTAATCCTCCTCAACCTGGACAATTCTGCTTCCATCTTTCCTATGTGTAGCCTAACCCCAGTAAAGCTTCTGACATTAGGCAGCTATCAAAGAAAATATTCCTTGGTGCTGATTTTAGGTATTCCCACTCTTATTTTCTCAGAGGAGCCTGCTAGCAGCTGTGCAAATAGCAGATGTGTAATAAGAGAAAGAAAGGCTGCAGAGTGCCAGGGAGCTTACCTCATACTCAAAGTCCTCTGCTCTATCTCCATCAGCAGGCAGGTTGGAAAGATACTCATTGCCTTCATAGAATTCATGCTCCACTGGGTGAAGAGAATGGCAGCTATGTGGAACAAAGCAGTATAACATTAGAGGAGACAGGAGGGTGGGGTTTTTTTCTTATTTAATTAAAAAGTGATATAAAAATCCCACTTCTGTGTAGTTTTCTTATCTCTGGAATGCTACTGTGAATGGCCTGAGAGCCTGAAAGGAACTGTACAAAGAAATATCATGGGCTGTTTCCTTTTCAAAAGCTCATATTCTGCCTGAGTTCATTTTGCTGGGTTCATCTTTGGCCAGATTTACACGTGGTGGTTTCTTTAAAGGGTGTTTTGGGCCCAGCTACTTAATTGTGACAATTGGGGATTCCTTATGCTCATAAAGGTACCTAACTCCAGATTGATGCCATGGCTGGGGGAAACTCACTAATTATAAAGCCTTGAGCTTCCACAATCTACAACCCACACCAGGCTCACCAATCATTCAAGAACTCCCATAAAACAACTTGTGTTATCTTGTGAAAGTGATAACAGGGTGGTGAAGTGCATTTGATGGGCTGTACACTTCAAAATGTCAGCAAACTGCACAAAGAATGAGGCCTTCACATTGAGCACTTGGGTTCAATCTCAGACCAAAGGCTGAATATTAATCAATTAACCAACAGCAGAGGTAGGAAACTCTTCCCCTGGAAGAGAGGAAATGGGAACTTTAAAAACAGTAGCACAGAGTTTAGTAATATCCAGTTACAACTGAAAAATATACATGGATCATGCTCCTAGCTGTGCAGCAGTAAGTGGTAGGTTCAAGCTAGCATTTGGCTGGCAAGTTCTCTCTGAGATAATCATCTACCCAGCCCAGCTTACTATAACTTCTAAAAATGGACCTAGAGCAAAGCCCAAATTGCTATGTTCTCCATAAGCATCAACTCTGCAGAGATGCAGGAGATGCCAAGAAGTCAGTGGAAAAGCTCTAGGGCTATCAGAGTTTTGCTAGCTATAGACAGAGGGCAAGAGTCAACCCCTGGATGATGTTACTGATGAGGTTAAGTCCCCAAAGGAAGAAACTACACTAAAAAACTAGTGTACTACACTATTTTTGTGCATGAACCACCTGTTGGTGTTTGTATTCAATGCAGTTTCAAAGGATTCAACTGAGGGATAATTTATTTCCTATAATTTGTCATCACAGGTGAAATTATACTATTGATCTCTATACTTTTGGAATTGTTTTGCTCTCGATAAGAGGACCTTTACATTAAAACATTCATTTCCCTGGTTTTTTGGGTAAGAAATCTGCAAGAACAGAAAGCAACAAGACACAGAACCACACAGAAGCACAGAACATTCATGGCTAGAAATGACCTCTCAGATCATTGAGACAGCTCTTTCTAGTTTTGAAGAAGCCTTTTTGGTACTTGGAAACACAAAAATATTCTTCCTCTTGACCAGGGCTTAGCTTTGGATGAACAAACCCATGAACACAAAGTAAACATTGTTAAGATTCCTTCCTGTAGCTCTAATCCATGAGGAAAACTGCCACTGAAAGCTGAGTGGGACAATGGTTATCAATGACATTTATAAGGGAAGGCTACCACTGCAATTCAGGCACAGTCTGACAATCCCTTGTGGTCTCCTGTGGCCCCTGGTGCCGTAACTGTGCCCACAGCAGAGGGAGCATTCAACTCATTGCCCACGGGAAAGTGTGGGGAGTGATAGCCATGTTCCTAGAATCCTTGTATGGGTAGGATGAGCTCATTAGCCTTCTGGCAGTCATCCTAGGAGAAGGACAACTCTGATTCCAAACCCAGGCAGATGGAGCTCGTTTAGCCCTGTGAGGCCTTCCATCTAAGAGAAGGACACTCTAATAAAACCTATGTCCTAAGGACCTCGCTGCCAGCGTCCAAGCTTGCTAGGCCCTGGCAGATGAACCTTAGGACTAAAGGGTGGGTCCAGCTCTGTGCATGCTGTGTCTCACCTAAAAAAATCCNAGATAAAGCTGGGAGGAGAAAAATCAGCTCTTTGTTAGAGAGTAGAAGTGGCTTGAACTCTTCTATAATTGACCCCAAAGAATCTGAACACAGTAGAGAAACTTCACTATTTAAAAAAGGACATCTAAAATGATTTCTCTTAGCCTGCTTTATTCACCTCATAAATTACAAATAAAAAAAAAAAAGAAGTGCCTTAAATTTTCAATTTCAACATTTTCTGTGGCATGCAACTGTTTGAAAGGATTTCTGGCACAGCATTGTTATTAATGCAGATGTCAATAAACATGTCTCTGATGTCTAAAAAGAAACAAGGCCAATTTTCCCATGTTTTGTCACTTCTGTGCTATGGCCTTTATAGAATCATTAAGAGCAAAGATAGGAAGATTTGACTAACACAGTCAGCTGCTGCTCTTTTAAGGAAAGAGAAATCTAAATCAAATAAATGGAAGACTTAATTTGCTACAAACAGACAAATAACAAACCAGAGCAAGCCATGCTGCAAACACAGCACAGCTTGGCAAAAGCAAAAGACTGTGCCAAAGTTTCCCCTCTGCTCCAGGCAAAGCAGCATATTCCTCCCACTCTAAATGAGATTTTAGGGTATTAAAAAAGATGCCTGCAAGGTTGGTTGCTGCTAAATTCATGTGAATTCAGGTGTTGAGGGCAAGATTCCCAAGTATCAGCCCACTAAAAAAATGTGAGGGCTCATTTGTGGGTAGCTAAGCTCTTGGACACAGGAATTGTGCAACATCCTTACACAGAAAATACCATTCTGCTCTTTCCAGAGCACTGGGATTGCTGTTAACTGCTGCACAGGACTGAACTCTTGTGAGCTGCTGGGGAGTTGAGATGATTCTGTGATGCATTAGGAAGGCAAAGTTTCCTAGGAAGAAATGTGAACATCTGAATGGGACTAAGATTTGATTAACATGGATATCCCTGGGAACATCTGTGCACTGGCAGCAAATCAGAAATAGGATTCGACTGCAAATTCATGCCCAAATTAACTTGGTTATATACAGAATGAAGGCATCAAACTTCTGCTTGATCAGATCATCTAAATCTAAACCCTCCCCAGAAATGGGACAAACCTCCTAACTGACTTTTCCCCAATGTCTGCAAACACTAGCTGAACCCAAATCTTCTTTGCCCCAGTCAGAAAGGAATGAGAACATTACCAAACTCCAAAGAGCCATTCAGCAGCCTTCAGAAACACTTTTTAAGCCTGTCAGGAGAAGTATTTCCAACTGAAAATGTCATATTTGAGGCAATAATAGCCTGTCTATTTCTGTAGATGGCTATGATCCTATTTGAGCATTAATTACATGTATATAGCAACTCAATACATTTCCAGAGTACATGCTCATGTTCAAGGTAGAAGCAAGTTTTCTCTGATATAACTCCCAAGGCTAGAAGTTATTTAAAGAGGTTTCTACACATAAAAAAAAACCCCAAAACTCCCTGTGCTGAATACCTGGAATTCTCCAAAGTACTCTATCAGTGCAGCCTAGACTGTGATCAAGTACTCTGAACAGAAGTCAGCTTGGTCACCTAAGTTTAATACATATATATGATTTATCTGAAGCCAAAAATGGTGAGATTTTATGTTCAGATTTTATCATTTAAATCATCATTGATCAAGTGATAACCATGGGTTATGTCAATCTAGGTTATATGGAAAAATACATGAGGAAGAGCCAGATCAGGCAAAGAAAAAGTTATGTTATAAGGAAATAAAAGACATTTCCCCCAAGGAATGAGCTTGTGCAAACCTTCTCCAATAGCACAAGTTATATTGCCAGGGTGTTCAGACTCAGCTCCATCTAACAGAGGCAATTAGAAAGAAAGCTTCAAGCCTGAGTCTTCTAGTCACTCTTCAGTTCCATTCTCTGCTGCTCACTCAGATCCTATCAAGGACACAATTTGCCACACTTTCTGCACTTTTTGTAACAGAAGCATCCTCTAGAGAAATTTTCATTCCTAAGGCCTTAGGAACAGAAAAATCACTTTCCTGCCTTCCCAAACCCTTTTTAATACTTTCTAAGTTTCAGATAACTCTATGGCATTTCTCCTAAAAGCAAGAGCTTGAGAATAAATACCCCATAGCTCTGTATCAATCTTCTTCCCCCCATTCAAGTATAAAACACACAATCCTTCTTTATCCCAGCTGAACCACGTGGGTTTTGGCACAAGCTGACCATTTGATCACAGATCTGCATCAGCAAAGCAAAAAGATACTTGGAGAGCATACAAAATATAGTAGTAGAAATTTTTTGTAGGGGAGGAAAGCAGCAGCTCTGTTTGGTCAGATCAGTCAGTACTTACCCCATTTATTCTGAGGGAACAGGCATAAACATCACAGCAATGCCATTTACATGCAAATTTGATTTCTAAAGAATAATCATATTTTAAACTCACCGGCGTGAAAAATCACACAATGTAGACATTTTCATTCATCCTGGGAACCTAGGGCTGACCCTTATTTTCATTTAAATGTGTGTTTAATGTAAAGACTTAAAGAGCATTCCATCCTTTCTGCTGAACTAGAAGCCTTTTGGGCACCAACTCCTTGTTTCAATTGTCACTTGAAGTTGAGCAGCACACTCCTTGTCCATCCATCTGCATAAAGGTCACCTCATTGCTGAATGCTGCCTGTCTCAGAAGAAAATCTAGGGCTGAATGCCTCTGTGTTGGCAGCTCTCCTGCTCACTTGGGGCTGAGGAGAGACAATTCAGTTTCAAACCCAAAGCCAGGCCTACAGATGGCCTTGGAAGATCTCTTCACTGGAGATTCTTGAAGGATTTTCAGCCTCTTGCCTTCTCCCCAACTTACCACTCACACATATAGTTACCCTGGGAGCTGTAGACAGCTGAACAATATTTACAGCAAGCCACTTACAGGTTCTTAGTGGATGATTAAATAAATTCCTTGCCTCAGAAAGGTTACTTTCAGTGCAATCTAGGGTACTATTTTAAGGGAAGAGTGAAATCAGTCACTTTCAACAGTCAACACAAAGACAGGGGGAATACATTTGTTGTAGCAGATGGGCTAATTAATCCACAAGCAAGTTGTGAATGTTAAGTAAAGAATCTATCTTTTTCTCTTGTAAACCATCCTCGTGCCCTGCTTGATTAAAGCTTCTGTTTAATGAACACTCCCTCCCCCTGCTTTTGGACACACTGCAAAGTCTGGGCCACTTGTCAACATCTCCCCCAGAGTGACTGGTGGCCACTGCCTGGATCCTGGCCATCCCTGTTTGGAATCTTGCTTTCCATCCAGCCACATGCAAAACTTTGTCAGAGCCAGAAAACAAACAAGCAAATGGGCTTTGTCTTTCCATGCACAAATTCACTGCCACTGGCCAACTGCCACTTCTAATGCTAACACCACTGTACACAGGTTTGTTCTCACTCACACAGAGGTGGACAGCAGAGAAAAAAGGAGGCACAGGACTAAATAAGAACTGTTGAGATGTTTCCTGGAGTCTTTCTTTACTTCCCCCATATTAAAAGGGAAAAAGGGGGGAACAGATGTGTAGTCATGTGAATGCAACCATCACAAAAAGTGTCACATTAGCAGCACAGAGGATAACCTCTTATCCCCAGCAAACACCTGGCAGATGCAAGTTGAAATTTAAGATCAGCTCTGCTGAAGTAAAACCTGTGGAGACCCTTTGTTTAATCAGTAAAGGCAAAAGGAAGCATAACCAGAGTGTTCTGCTAGAGCAGAGGTGTCCAGACATAAGGGTTTCCCAGTGAAATGACAGAGATGCTGTCTGACATGATGATGGAGTTCACACAAGGCTCACTGTCCAAGGAGATTTCAGTACTCATGCAGAAGATGCCTCTGACCTGACAGGTGCTAAATCTGCTCTCATCACAGCATTCTCTTCACCTGCAGTCCCTCACTCTAAATACATCCAGGCTACCACTCCCTTGGTGTGTCCCTGGATGGCAAACTGCCATAAATAATCTAACACTGTTCCTTAGTTTGTCCAGTCCTTTGTTAGGAGAGGAATTTAATCCTTCCCTAACTGCAAGTCACAGAAAAGAGCAAAACCATATCTCCTTCCTCCCAGACTAAGAGCTTTCAGCACTACAGACTCTAGAAAACATCCACCCCTGAGGGCCATCAGCTGTGAGGCTCTCTGGGCAGGACAGAGGGACATAGGACAGAATCACAGCATCATACAATCATTCAGGTTGGAAGATCATCAAGTCCAACCTATCTATCTATTTATTTCCATGCCACTAAACTATGTCCCTAAGTACCACATCTCAATGTTTCTTAAGTACCTCCAGGGATGGTGACTCCAGCACCTCCCTGGGCAGCCTGGGCCAATGCTTAACAACCCTTTCAGAAAGAAATTTCTCCTTCTATCTAATCTATACCTCCCCTGCTTCAACTTGAATCCATTTCCTCTTGTCCTTTCACTGTTAACCTGGGAGAAGAGACCTACCCCCATCTCACTCCAATCTCCTTTCAGATAGTTGGAGAGAGAGAGAAGGTCCCCTGAGCCTCCTCTTCTCCAGACTAAACAAACCCAGTTCCCTCAGCTGCTCCTCCTAAGACTTTTCCTCCTGTGAGCTACCAGTGCCACACATGCTGGAGTGGACAGTGCAGCTCTTCTGCTAACACAAAAGTGATAGCTCATGTGCACAAAGGGCACTCAACACACTGACCTTGCAGGTTACAGTTCAGTACTAAGCTGCATTTCTTCAGCAAGTTCCTCTGAAAAGCAGCAAATTCAGCCCTTCCCCAACACCACTCTCTCAGTCAGGGTTCATGCAAGTTCAGTAAAGGGACAACTTTTATTAGGGTGGTGAATGACATTTCCTCTTCATTAACCTGATAAACTAAGTGACACTTGTTCCCATTTGATCCTTTATTGCCCTGATGGTGAAATCTTCTCATCTCTCCTAAAAGCCACACAAGCTACTGAACATGCAGGCTTGTAACAAAAATTACACTTCCATTAGCTGTACAGCTGGAGTTTGTCCTGTTTGATTGTTTGGGTAGCTGCTTCAACAATACTGAACAGACCCAGGCAACGTTCACCACTGCAACATTCTGTGCATCTTCCTATACATAATCACTACCACTTCCATGCCCCAGTATTTAGCAGAAATCTACTGTGGCTGAAAGCCTATGGCTAAGATTTAATTTAAGCAAGACAAAGTAAATGTTACAAAAAAGTGGGGAAACATACCAAAATATACTTATTTTCACTCTGTAAAGCTTCCTTCTAGAAGGAGATGACCCAATGACCTTTCAGCAATTTTGGTTATCTAAATAGCAGCTGCCAGAAAACAGTATCCCTCTTTCAACTGACCTCAAGATGATGCTTCATTTGGTCAGAGATGTCCACAGCAATCAGTTAATCTGTGAGCAGGTCTGCCAGCTGCAAGTGCTTTCTGTGAAGGACATGACACATCCCCAAAAGCCCTCAGTAAAGAGCTGGACACTGCCTGGAGGTATTGTCTAACAAGCTATCCCAGGGAATTCCAAAGGCTTTAAAACTGGATTGGAAAAACTACCCCAGGTAGAGATACAGGGAATGGAGAAAAAAAAGATCTCATCACAACTGCAGCAATTACAGCAAACTAGGCAGTAAAGTAACTAATACAAAAGTGTTTGGAGAACCAACACAAACTCTAGTTTAATACCTCTCTGACTGTAGTTTAATACCTTCTCTACCCAGTCATCTCTAACTACCACAAGCAGCAGCTCCCAGAACTTTGTGTGCTGAATTGTGCTCTGTGTTATTGACAGAGAAGTCAAGTCCATTGTAAGCAAAGAAATCACTGAAGATTCCCCCCATACCTGCCCTTGTACAGGCATACCTGCCAATTTTAGCACCTTCCATCTTCCCTTTCCTGCACATTTCTCCCTGAAGACCTCCCACTGCCCTCTTGCTGAGCCTGTCCCCTTCCCACAGGGGGGGAAAGTTGGCACTTGTCACCCTCCCATGATGACAGCTGGGCACTTGGAACACTTAGGAGCTGTGTCTTCACCAGCACCTCCTGGTAGCAGCATGAATGCTCAGCTAACCCAGATGGTGATGCAACAAGGCTGGAGTGTATTTACTATGGAAATTGCTTTTAATATTGACAAACAGTTTTTCTGATGATATTAGGATTCTGCCTGAGGGCAATAAAGACTAAAGTAGCTGTGGCATGCATAAAATACATTGGGTTACTTCCTGATGTAATTAGACCATCATTTATTATATTAATCTTTGTAAACTTTTTCTGTTTGTGGCTAGGACATTATATAAATCTCTCATGAGTTCTACCACATACCATCCTTTGATGGTGAGGAAAAATACAATCAAAGGGCAGTGTGTGCACTCAGAACAAATCATTTTGATCTCCAAGCCCCTGCAAAGAATTCTGTATTCTGCTGTGAACTTCACAGTGTCTCTGCTCTACCACATGCTCACTCTCCAGTTTCTTCTTCCAGGGTATGTGTTTTACTGAGGGCAGAGGCACTTCAAAAGGCAGCTGCCATTAAACTTTTAGGAGATCAAATTAACACCATTCTTTAATCATCTGCAGTTCCCAAAGAATAGCTGAAGAAGCTGAATGGCAGATTTTAGGACTCAGTATGTAACATGTTTGTCTTCTTTTCAGGGAATCATAGTCTGCATTTCAGTAACAAAGAGAGAAAGAGAGGAGAAGGAGAA
>VWZO01004843.1:156014-186310 GCA_013396975.1 Bucco capensis
TCAGCAGCATAAAGCAGCTCCTGGACAAGATGCTTTATGGTCTTAGTCATCTAGGTGCATACTGCATCTAGATAAACACTTACCCCAGCCACAACTTATAGGTGTAGAGCTACTGCACAAGTACAATTACTCACATAATTTATGTAGGGGAAAAAATATGTTAGTTTTAATTTGAAATCTATAGAGTGGGGGAAGAGACTCAGACCAGCAAGTGTAGGCACCTAATTGAATCAAGCATCCTCCTTCTATTGTCAAAGACAAGAGATGGGAGGAGAGGGTGAGTCAGAGATGTACACGAGTCATGAGTGAGCTGAATCATCTTCTGGCAATGGTCAACTCTCTCCAGTGACAACAGGGAGTCTAGAGAAAGGAGGTGGCTATAAATCTCATCACCTTGGATGATTTACCAAATGGTATGACCTCCTTTGTGAAGAATTTAAATACAACCAAAAAAAAACCCAACCCCCAAACATTTAAATAAAATAGGTGAAGACAGGAAGAGAACAGATTTTTTTTTTTTCATGCTGAAAAAATTAGAAATATATTTCATGATGGTTTTTGGTCATCCAGAGAGAACATCTCTGTTAATAGAGAATAGTATTCCAGGGTGTTGTAAACATATTTCCCAGGATGAGGTCTGATTTATAGTCTTGGACAGAAAATATTCTTCCAATGTCTCAGGATAGCAAGAAAAAAACCCTCAAACATTCACTCAGCATGGTTTCAAGTTCCACAAGTACAACACAGCAGAGACTCCACTGCTGCTCCATGCCTTCTGAGTTACCATCAGTTAGCTCAAAGATGATTTGGTTTTTTTTTTAGAGTAATATTTTACAGGCTGTTAATCCAGAAAGTGGATTATTGCCTTTAGATATTTAGGGAAAAAATAGTGTAGCTGCTGCTGTGCATGGGCAGTCATTTCTTTTTCTCCTATAATATATTAGGGCCTCTCAGCACTCAGACTTGAGCAGCTTCACTAACCTAGCTGCCTGTAAGCCCCTCAGAGTCTGGCTTGTCAATTATCTGTGAACTTAGAAGGATTTGCACAAAAAAGATCATAATGAGTTGGGTTTGAAAGATGCTGTAAAGGTGTGAGGTATTTATCCTGAAGTCCAGAACAGCTATGATGGAGATGGGTATTGTGCCAGCTCTTGCACTCAATGAGTGGTTTTCCATTAAATTTAAGGGTTTTTTTCTTTTAAATTTATCTTCAGAAAAAATAGAAACAGAGCTGTGAATTGGGCAAACCAGGACCTAAGTTCTGCCTTTAGCACTGGCTTGGCCCTGTCATGTTTGCAAAGTCCTTTGACTCTATTTTGACTTTTTCCTTGCCTGTTGTCATGATGAAAGTAAGACAGTAGAGTTCTACTCTGCCTTAAACAATAAACTATTGAATTTATAGACATATAAAGGCTTTTAAACCACTGTTCACAGGACATTTGGCACATTCAGAGATTCCCTGCTGTGCCAAAAGAATGGGCTGGGGAAGTCTTCAGGGTAAGCAGAAGCAGCTAGAATATATGTTGTGGTACACATAGCTTAGTCCCCTGGAATGCACATGTAAAACAAGGCTGGTGATATGTAAAATTAATCTTAATTAAAGAAAGAAAAGTTTGGTGGGGGAAAAAAAAAGTTAGAAGCATACTTGATGGGAGGCCAGAATATTATTGCCCAAAGTAGAAAGATATTTATAGACCAAGATGTGCAAAACTGGAACAGTGTTTCTGCTAAGTACAAATTAAGTTAATGTACCATTAAAAGCTGGCAGCTCAGATACATTAAAAGCATGAGATTTGGACACAGGCTGTGCTGTGACAAACTATCTGTGCAGAGATATGACAGGGATGATCCAGCATCCAGCTAGGAACTCCAACACCAACTTGCTCCTTCTCCTGGGGCAGGCTCAGGATGAGCTTTCTGAAAGGCTAATATTAGTCTGAGCAAAGATGTGCTTTCTCTTTGGGGGAAAAGAGTTAACAAAGGGTAAAAAAGGAACAAAAAGGTATGAAGCCTAAGGAGAGGTAAAGCAGTACTTCTGGAGTCAATATGTTTTGTTATGATGCACAGTTCTTCCTGGAATTTTGCTGCCTTCAGGAGGAGAAGAGGGAATAAGACAGAATGGGGTAATTGGAAACTGAAGTTCCTTTGGAGGACATTGGAGATTATCTTTATACTGCTTGCTTCCAGCCTCAGCTACAAACCAAATTGCCTTCCCTGCTGCCTCTCCCTCCCTCCCTCCCTCCCCTGTAGTCTCTCTCTGCTCTTTTCTTCAATAAATACTTCCACCATTAAAAAACAAAAATCACTTACAGCTTTGTCCTTTCTTGTTCATACAGAAAAGGAAGTCAAAAGACAACAAAGGAGGGTTAAAATAACCAACAAACCATCAGAATGCTACTGTGTGATCACCCACTTTGTGGCAAGTGACCACACCACTTGAAGCTCACAGGGCTGGGAAGAAGATGACCTCAGGGCTGGAAGGTCCACAAGGAAAGACTGGATCTGAATCCAAGGCCCTCTACAAGCTGGAAGGGATTTACTCAAACCACAGGGCTCTGGTGTGCTCTGAGTAGCTACTAGAGCCAAAGGACAACTGTAGAAGTGGCTGGTGAGGGACACAAGGTAAGGTAGCTCCCTGAGCAAAGTGCACTTGCACACAGGTGCTCTCTAATCCCATCCTTGCTCAGCACCATGGTCTGGAGGGTCTAGGCTCTGCAATGACATCCACTGACAATATTTCAGTAGTAGTGAGCAAGAGAGATATCAAGAGTACTGCTGGCATGCAGAAAACCCAAACCTGTGGATTTTTTTATAGGAGCTCTTCACTTTCCTGATCCCCATTGGAAAAACTCAGCCTTAACTTTATCTATAAATCATGAAGAGCTCTAAGCCATCTTCCTAGCCACATAGTAGTCTGTTCATCAAAACAGGAGGGGGAAGCAAACCACTAGACAGCAGAGAGGAATTTAGGTGAGATTCCCAAAGTCTGCTGACAGCCAGCAAGGAATCTACAGCTCCTGAAACAAAGAGAAGCTGCAGAGGGAAAAGCAAACACTTCCATCTCTCCAAGCCAATCTCTGCTGCTGCTTTGTCTACTGGCTCTGGTTGGTATGCTGTGTTCCACACTTGCTTCATCAAAACAATTATCATCTGTGGCCTTTCCAAATTATTTTTCCAAAGATAAAACAATTATGCAAAGGACCAGTAAAGAGCTCTCCATCTCCATTGTTCCATGTCTGCACAAATTACCTTGTATTTCAGATGAATTTATGTACATTTAATCACTACAGATTAATTAGATGGCATTCAGAAACCAGCAAAACACTGAGGAGCTAACTTCAGTTTAAGTGTACATGCAGCTAACTTGTAAGCTTTTTTAGGACAATTTTAATTAAAAGTACTAGAAAAACCATCCAGCTGAAAATATTGGGAGCTTTGGGATAGGCTTAGCATAGCTAATTAATTGTATATTTAATCAGAGCAGCCTTTGGCTGTAATTAATAATCTATTTTCCTCTGGTAATAAATATAATTCTGTGAAACAGAATATGTAATTTGCAGAATGCCTTATGTACAGAAGATTCCTGCTGAAGAGAGATCATTGCAATCCCAACCTTCAGAGAGCAAGCTGTTTTCCATGTAAAATAGGTAAGACTATTTTGGGATCAGCTTGAAATCACACACTGAAAAAGATGACCCAAAGTGCTTTGGATTCCTCCAAAAGAGGTAAAATAATCTAAAGTGATAGTAAGGTTTGACTGAACCTGACTTTTCTAGTGAACCATAGAGAGAAGGCAAGAAGTGTCCCACTGGCTCAGACCCAACCACTTCTAGATTTAGAGAGCTTGGCACTTCTGCCAAACCATTCCCACCTCCCTTCCCAGGAGCTCAGGGAGTTTTACAGACCAGAGGCACAGAAACACTCATCCATCTACTCACAGAGGGAAAGCAAAGAGCTGCCACAGCATCTTTTGTACCAGAGACTTCCTTTCATTTAGGATGCCACAAATTCCCAGCTGGGCTGCTGTAACATGTTTTTCATGTGGTCCTGCACTGAATTATCTCCATTCCTCTACTAGAAGCAAATTTAAAGAAAACAGCTACATTCATCTAACACATCATGCATCTTCTGCTCCTAAAATGTCTAATGTGCTAATATAAATAACAGCTTTGGCTCTTGGCTTGCTTAGCTAGATCACAATGCAAAGGATTTTATGTGTATTGAAGTATTTCATTCATTTCTGACAGTAAAAGTACTTCTGTACCTTCTTTTTTTTTTTTTATTTAACACATGAGGCTGGCTAGAAAATGATCAGCCTGATGCACCCTCCTGATACAATTAAATTGGCAAACAGATTAGATATTGATCTGCTAGCAAACATATATTGATGAATAGCAGCTTATTGGGAAGTAGTGCTGCAATGGAAATGGATGCTTCATTTATAATGTATAATTATATGTATAGGCACTTACTGAAACATTGGTTGATTATAATTGGACTACAGTAAATTTTATAGATCCTTGCTTTTCTTTAAACATATGCAGGTAGAGCTGATCTCCATAGATTTCATAACATTACAGGGAAGACTTGCTCTAAACACTTTTCCTGTAGGAAAACCTAACCTTGCAGTTCTCTGTCTTCTCCTTACAAGTATATTCTTTCCTTTTCATATCTAGGAACCAAAAATCTACTCTTCCTGCTACTCATGCAAAAACTAGTTTCTTCAGCATGTTGCAGAGGTTTAAAGTTGTTACTTCTGGATTTCTGGAAGCCTTTCCCAAGGACCTCATCCTCATGGACTGCTTTTTCAACAGGACACCAAAAAAAGAACTTAAGCACCACAGAATCAAACTTAAGCATCATAGAATCATTCAGGTTGGAAAAGACCCTTGGGATCACTAAGTCCAACCATTACTGCTGCTCTACAAAGTTCACCCCTAAACCATATTCCACATCTCAAAGAGTTGAAACATGGCTTTGAAGTCTCAGGAAGAGCATTTCAATGATTTTTTTTTCAGGAAAAGAGGGAAATGCATTTCATAGAATCATAGAAGAGTTACAGCTGNTGGGCACACTGCTGGCTCCTGTTCAGCTGTCACTCAGCACCCCTAGGTCCCTGTGTGCCTGGCAGCTCTGCAGCCACTGCTCCCCAAGCCTAGAGCACTCCTGGGGGTTGCTATGGCCAAGGGGCAGCACCTGGCATTTGGCCTTAGTGAACTTCATGGCATTGGCCTTGGCCCAGCCATCCAGCCTATCCAGATCCCTCTGGAAAGCCTCCCTGCCCTCAAGCAGATCCACACTGGCACCCAGCTTGGTGTCATCTGCAAACTTGCTAAGGGTGCACTCCATCCCCTGGGCCAAATCATTGCTGAAGATGTTAAACAGGAGTGGCCCCAGCACTGAGCCTTGTGGGACCCCACTGTGACTGGCTGCCAGCTGCATTGAACTCCATTGATCACAACTCTTTGGACTCAGCCATCTATCCGATGTTAGTTATTTAACTATAAAACTCTCTTGTTGCCTTCCAAGATTTACAGCTAGGCCTTTCTCCACAGCAAACATCATACTCAGCTAGTCCATCAGCTTGCTTCTTGCCCATGCAAAAATGCCTCTGGAAGAGGATTCTGTCAAACTCCTCTAATTACAAAGGGCCTTACTCTGCACACTTACTTACTCCACAGCTAGCATCCTCTAATAGCAAAGCATGCTCAGCATTCAGCCACACACTCCTTTACCCATTCTGCCTGTTGCTACTTGCACATTATTTGGCACACTTGCCATTGCCTAACATATTATCACTACTTTTCAAGACATCCTCAAATTATGTTATAGTGAAAACCTTTGGAATAAAGACATCAATACATATGCTGGCTATGTGCACCAAGAATACTCAGAAAAAAGCACAAATCAAGTCTCTGTATTTAGGTTGCATCTTGGGGACAAGCTTTCCCCAGTATTTTCTGTGTAGCCCTCAGCCTGTGTGTGTGTGTTAGCCTTACTCAGGCAGTTTGTTCTATAAACAGTCAAGACAAGAAACTCCTTTGCAGTAAAGACATAAGTTGGAGGACAATCAAACATACTATAACCACTGAATTCAAGGTATAAACCCCTTCATTTCCACAGCTAGCCATCTGCTGCCAAGGTGTAATATCTTAGGCAGCACTGATTTAGAAGATAAAAGAGGTATTTTAAGGTAGTCAAAACCAGCTGTGTTGATCAGCAACTGCACATACAAGAGAAATAAAGACAGACGAGGCAAGATATTCACCTGGCACCACACATGGTATCAAGAACATTTCACAGTCCACCACCTGAAATGGTAGAAATCTTCATATCTATGACACTTACTATGCATGCCCTTTTATTCTTTGTCTTCTATTGCATATTTCATGGGGAAGGAGCCTGGAAAGTGGTCTGCTTAATAAATGGAACCATTAAAAGCATGGATTGCTCTTGTTTTCACAGGCATTATCACAGCAGAAATCATTTATCTCTTCTACTCCGAGTAGACTCTCTAGCTCAAACTTAAGAGAAAATAAAAGTGCATCAAAATAGAAAAAGGGCAATCTGATTGATGAGTAAAAACAGTAAAAATGCTGCTTCATATGCCCTAATGCTTATGTAGCCCTTCAGGATCTCCTTTAAGAAGGTACCAGCACAATTGTACATTAAAACTAAAACCAAAGAGGTGGCTTTGAAAACATCAGAGTATGCAATGTGTCTCATTTCTACTGTAAGAGGTGGAGTGGGATTGATTTCCTCTCCATTGCTTTCACTACAACATCTAATAACAGAGGATTGCTCTGTTTCAATGGCACACCACACCAAGTTAGTCATGGCCTTATTGCTATTATCATCTAAAGACATCCCAGCAAAGGGCATAGAACATCCTAATGTAGCTCAGATAAGGAAAGGTCATAGAGTGGTTCCACAATTTGCTGATCCTAACTCTATGTCCAGTTGTATCACTCTGCATGATAATCACATTTCTGATGCACTGGCAGAGCGCATGAGAGCAAGTTGATGGTGGGAGAACAGACAACTGTTGAACCAGCATAAAGCAAGAATGGTGCAGACAGATGATATCTAATTTGGTATTAAGCATAAGCCTGCTGGTAGGAAATTAGCCAATCAACATTTTCTTTTATTTTTTTTTTTGCAACAAAACTGGAAGATGAATTTGAACCCAGTCAATGGTAAGAACAATGCAGTCTCAGAGCTTGCTCTCTTGCATTTATGAACCACAGAGCTGCATTTACTCCATCACAGAATGACAGCTAAAAAAAGAGCTGGGGAATACACATGGAATTTTGCCAGGCAAGCCTTTAGTCTCACCCAAAACAGACACAGCAACTTTAAATCAAATGAGGACTTCAAGAGTTGCTCTGAATTAATTATGCAAAGGCTAACAAAAGGCTATTTAAGCACACTTAGAGCAAGATGTGGTGTAAGAACTGAGAAAGAGAGAAGAACAAAGAATTGGAACAGTGAAGTGTTAACCTTAGTCAGGTGTAGGTGATGAGGCAATAATGTAATATGCCTAAAGGTCTCTATCTAGTTCATGATTTGGGGTATGAGTGACAATTTTCCATCCAGTTCTACAACAGATTTTACTTCATTTGCAGAATAAGTTATCATAGTAAATGTATCTTGTACCTTATTGACTGATGGAGATTGGCTCCATCATTAAAATGGATCAAAAATTAGATATTATTTTACTAAGAAACCAAAAGTAGAATTTCTGTGAGAAAGAAAAGGAAAGAGGAAATAAAAATCAATCTGTTGCTATTATAAAGCAATACCAATTAAAACTGGATTTCATTAATTCTAAAAACATTATTGACTCCATTGGCACAAGGTAATGTCAAACCACATCACCAATTAAGAAGAGGGAAAATAACTGCAAGATTTGAATGAAGTATGCAGAGATAATTAATTCTCTAATTGGGATGCTCAAATGAGTTCAGGAATTGAAGGGTGAAATGCTTTCATCTGCACTTATCGATGCAAAAGAGTTTCCATCTTTTGCTTTTTAAGGAATGATTCATTTTTCCATTCTGGTCTATCAATGCATTTTCTCCACTGGTGTATGACTAGGTCTATAAATCACAGGTGAAAACCTGATTCTGAGAAATTTCCTGTCTTAGGTCAGGAATGTATAGAGAAACTGGACAAGCAAACATATCACAAAGGTGCTTTGGATCTTCTGGATTTAGTGCTGAACTGAGCTTCCTGAACTCAGGAGGAATGGAAAGCTTTTTAGGCTATGTTTAAATGTCAATCCCTGCACAGATTTTTCCATTCAGCAAGTGTTAGCATTTTAGCACTAGCTATTATGCAGAATTCTTGCTCATAGAAACTGGTATCCCATACCCAAACATCCTCTGCCAAAGATAGAAGCTCAATATTGAGACTACTAGGCAAAAATCAATCTTCTGCTGCTCTTCAGAAAGAAATCATAGGTTCATTAAGGTTGGAAAAGACCTCTAAGATCATTAAGTCCAACTGTTGACCCAAGACATTAAACAGGACTGACCCCAAAACTGAGCCCTGGAGAACACCACTTGCTGCCAACTTAAACCAACAAAATATGATCCCAGACTTTAAAAGCCTCCAGAATTAATCACCAGTAGATCCAATCATTTGAGTGAGTAGAGGCTAGAAGTACCATCACATTGCTGGAGAAACATGAGGGTGAAGAGAAGACAGAGAGGAACACAACCAGAGTATCTGCTGCAAATTCATGACAGATGTGCACTGGGCAAAGAAGTTTCAACTTGACTTTACTTTCGTTCTCTCAGGGCCACACTGAGTGCATTTCTCAACCAAGGAGAAGAGACAAGAGATTTGCTGCATCTTATCTTTTTTTTCCAGAATGAATCCCACTTGGGAAAACCTGCTAAATATCCTAATCTTTCAACCTTCCATGACAGGGCTGTGATTGAGAGAAAGGGAAACTCAAAACGCAGAGCACACGACGTGTTAGAGGAAGATCTACTCCCAGCTTCTGCTGACACCTGTCCTGGTGGCAATGGCCTAGCTGGTATATTGTATTGAATCACCTTGTAACCACAGCCAGAAGGTTGGCTGGTGTCTAGATGGCAACATTTAGATGGAAAATGGCAGGACCATAAGCTAAAATAAAGAAGGATACACGACAGAAAAATGACATGAAGCAGAGCGATGGAGAGCAAAGAGATATGAACAGCTAGCCTTGCTTCTTCCAATCCAGGAGTAAATGCATCTCAGCTCTTAACTCTGACATGTTTCAAGAACATCTGTAGTTATTCTCTAAATTAGACAAGGCACCACGATCAGATACAGTACATTAAAAAAGAAAACCTGCAGAGAAAGACAAAGCTTGTTCATTCTTGTTCTGGGCCACTTCTAAGCTCTTTTTGCTGCTCACATCACTGGGAAGATTCATTTGAAAGTTGCCCAACTTTTAATGGTTGAGTAAAACCAGAAGAGTAGGATTCAATCCCTTTCTCCAGAACTCTTTAATCTGCTTAGCTTGCCTGTATTAGCCACTTTCTGTGTATGAAGAAACAGGGGAAAGTTCAACAGCAGACTGACACAGTAACGAGGACACGAAATAGAGATGAAAAGAACACATGTCTAAATGTCTGATGAACTGATATTAGCATATAAATGCAATATATCTACAACAGCAGCCTTTGAATTATAGCACAAAGAACACTGTCTACTTGATTAGTTGTTTGTTTTTTTCTTTGGAGGGGACACATCAGAGCCACAGATTGATGCTTTAATAAGGAACCCAAAAACCTTTAGTGGAGATGAAAAGGGCTAGTGGTTAGATGTCATAATTCATGGATCCTGATTGCACAGGACTTTGACAAGAACCATTAATTGTCACTGGGTAGCTACCTTCTGAAGTCACATACTCAATTTAGTTCTAGTTCTTACAAGATGTGGTAGGATCATTAAAGGAAGCTTGAGGCTAAGCACTGATAATGGAAGTATCTTAATATTCTCTGTGCTTCTACAAAGAAACAGCATGTCATAGATCAGTTCTATGTATTGCACCTCAACTCTCAAAAGGAAAAAAAAATGGCTTTTTGTTGCCTCCACTAGTATCTAAGAAAGTGAGGTGTTAGGGTTTCTGCACTCTTTTGCAAGCCTGAGGCACAGGAGGGAATCTGAAATGACCCATGAAAAAAAACCCCCAGTGCACTGAGAGGTTTTGTATTTCCTTTGTTTGAGGTTTTGGACTAATCTTGCAGTTTGCCTACTGTTCTATGGTAAAAGCTCCTCCTCATTTCAAATAAAAGGAAAACAACTCAAAACAAAGGATGCCTTCTTTTTAACTCTGAAGACTTCAAGAGTTCTAGGAGGTAAGATCATTTTTTTCCTCTCCAGTGACAGTCAGGGTGGATAAACCTCAGATTAATGCAAAATACAACAGAAACTTTGCCATTCTCCTTTCTTTCTTTTCTGCAGTTGCAGCAAACCAGAAAGAGAGGCTAAATGTGTCCATGCTGGCAGAAAAGCAGATAAACATTTCAACACAAAGCTCAGTGCTCATAATAAAGGCAAGAGCAAGGTTTAGGTCAAATAAACAAGCACAGGAGAGGAAGAAAGTTCCCTCAAGGCCACTGTGTCCATCCTGCCTGGGAGGACTGGCAGGTTGATTCAACCACTACCACACAAACACAAGACAGCATCCACCTCACCTGCCTTTTAGGTATCCAAAGCTTCATATCTAGAGGTTGAACTCTTCCTTTGAAGGCCAAGTAGGGGAAGAGAGCAGCTTCAAACTATTTGATCTGTTAATGAAGAGGTCAGCTGCTCTCTGCTGCTGCCTGTTTCTTACCCTGTTTTCCCCAAGTCTAGGCACATGGCTGAAATGGGGCAGATGAATCCCATTCAAGTTTCATTCACTTCCTGACAGCTTAGCTGCTGATGGCAATGAGCTAGTATTTCATCTAGTGGGCAATTGGGCATCAGCCTCCATGGAGAGAAAAACCACACAAATAAACAAGTCCAGCAAGAGTATAATAAAATAAAAGTAGCTTGACTAACAAGCCACCAGTAGTTTCCATGTAGGTAGCCTTCCTTTCACTTACATTTTGCTAACTAGATGCAGACATTTGCTAACTAAGATCACCTTCCAGTGTTTTAATCTGAATGCTGTCACTTTTCACCCAGGATCACTTCAAGTCTCACTTCAGAATGATCCTGAGCTCAGGATGCCTCCAATAGCCACAGGGGTTTGTTTCTTTTTTGGTTTTGTTTTGTTTTTTTTCCCCCCCTTCTTTGTTTTGAGAGAGAGCTTGAGCTGTTTCTCCCAGTGAGACAGCAGAACTGGTAATAGGTCAGGAAGCTTCAAAACTGCAACTAATTCACTCTTCATAGAAAAAAAAGGAAACAAAACCCAAGAAGAAAGCTCAGCACTACAATTTCCCCTGAGGCTAGCCAATTAATTTGGGCTGTGGTATATTTGGAAGATGCAAATCCTGCTTTGTTTACAACTCATTCTATATTATTTAACACATTATCGCTGTTGACATCACATTAATTAAATAAGCCCAGAGACAGATTGTTCCAGCTCTTGAAAGCAGAGTGACTACAAGACCCCACAAGAACAGATTTCTCTCCCTCACACATTGCAAACACCAGAGCAGAGCTAGAAGTATTTCCTGTCACAGTTTCATCAGGTACCAATCTTTCAGCATCTAAGCAATTTCTGGTTTGATTACATGCAGCACATGATGAATTAAAAACTGTCACAAGTCTCACAAAGGCTTTCCTGAAGTGGGTAACTCTCTTTTTCTGGTCTCTCTCTGAGATCTCATGTACCACTAAAGGGAATTTATTGGACCAAGAGGTCATGGGAAACTTGTGTGTGAAGAGGGAGTTTGCTCTCAGCATCCCCTGATTCCAGGCTGGAGACATGTCCTGCTTCCTGCATCTTGAGGAATTGATTTAGAGCCATGAGGGAGACATATATCTGGGAGAAAAGCACTTTCTAGATAGTGAAAACCACATGGCAGAGTCTCTTAGGACAGCTAATCTTTTAGCTACTCTTACACATTCCATGGCTCTTCACTCATCAATATATGCTTAGTGCCACCAATGGAAAAGCAGGTATTTCCTTCAGTTCCTGCAGGCCACAAAGGCTGTTGCTGACAGAACAGCCTGCTTGGAAACATTTGATCAACAGCCAAAGTGAGCAGGTTGTTGGGCTACACTGTTCTCATTCTCTTCCACACTTCACCCAGAGCAGGACTGCTAATGTTGTGTCTCCTGCTCCATAAATACAATTTCTCTCCATTAAGATTTCTCCTTCCATACACTAAAAGTCTAAAAATCAGAATAACTGAATTTTTTCTCTTTCACCCTATTTTCTTATTGCCTTTTATGCATCTTTGTGTCCTAACTTAAGTGTCCTCCTCCCCAGATAGCACAGTCTCTTGGCCCAAGGAGCTCCACTCCATGACCTCTGCACCCCTAGAATTTCAATGCTAAAGGATGAACTGTATGCAGAGTTCATTTGCTTCACACAAAAAGCCTATGGGAGCACCTTGGAATGACCACACATCTTTCAGGTGTGCTATTAATATAAAATAAACTATTTTAACACAGCCTAAATCTTTCTGTAATAATCCATCCTAAGTAAATTATCCTGGAGGATGATTGATGGTGCTCTCTGTAAAACCTCACTCTTGGCTCAGTGCAAACGAAATATTCCACTGAGCACAGCAAGCTCACCCTGCATATTCTTGAAGGAAAAAAGGGATGGAAAAGAGTACTTGTGTTTCTGAAACTAGTTCAGTGAGGCTGGTGTTGTGGTGGAAGCAAGATAGATGCCTTCCTCCCAGCACTAACAGCTCCCCTTGTGTATGCAGCACCCGAGTTATCACTAAGTGCAGCATCACTGGGCATGAAGGAGTAGCACTCCCATGCAAACAGCTCTTATCAGAGTTGTATTTGCACAGCTCTACAAGGTGATTGCTCTAAAGGCATGGACACTTACTGCAACAGCCTCTGCCCTATGCTGCTTGAATTACTGATCAATTACTAACAGATTACTAACGGCTACGAATCGTTAAAACCTTCTAATAAATCACACAGACAAATAAAACATGCCCAGGGTGAATAATCTTCTCTCTCTCTCTCTTCCCTCTTTCTGAATTCACTACCAGAAGCATGGCACTAACTTATTTATAGCAAAGCTACCTTCTAAAAACCAGAAGGGCAATATATTCAAAGAACTGGTGGTCTTTTGAAGTAAAAAGAGCTCCTCCTCATGCATTATTATTCTCAGCTGCCAAAACAGAGACTACTAATGAGTTTATCCTAGCAAATACTTACATCTCTGAAGAAGTTCATCATGAAAAATTGGCAAGTATGGTAACAGATTGCTTTTTTGTTCCTTTTAAGGCATTTTACTCCAGCAACTTTGATAAACACAGAGCCCTTAAAAAAGGCAATGATGTTATCTAGTAACACATATCACAGTGCCCTAATTCAGCAAAGACAAGTGAATAATAAAAAGCAATGCATTTTATTGCTCAGGTAAGGTAGATCACACAGCACCTGAGAAACTACAGCTTTGCTGAGCTAGACTTCAGCATCAATCTGCTTCTGATCTCACAAAGACTTCCTATAGGCCATTGGAGCTTATTGAGCAAACAGATTCCTTATTCCTTCCACAGAAGGAAAACACTTGGATTCTGGTTCACAGTTCCTTAAAGAAATGGAAAATACAGAGTTTAATAAATATTCAGGAGCCTAAGTAGTTTGCTTGATCTAGGTCCTATTCCTCATGCATTACTTCTACATATATTACAGGAGAGTTTTCTTTGCCTGCTGCTTTACTTTGCTCTACTAAAGTAAGCTAACTTTTTACCACCAAATAAGCCACCAAATTTACCAGCACCATCATGTGTATACAGAAAAAGGAATGTGTATGACATCAAGGAAAAAGGTTAATACTCCAGATGAAGTAGCTGCCTTTCTAATTTCCAGTTCGAAAGACAATTCTCTAACCTGTTAGATTGGAAGTTGGTGAATACCTGGAATATAAACTTTGACATGAGGTCTCTACACTTTACACCAGAACAGCAGTATCTACACACCTCTGCCACAGAAATTGCCTTCATTTCACTATCTTCCTAGATGCTTTCAGGCTCTGTCTTTAGAGAATTAACATAATTCCTCCTGGACTTTCAAGCATCTTTTTTTTTTTAACTCAGAATAAATATGCAATCTGTAGTCCCAGCAAAGATTTAGGCAAGTGTGACTGATTCACTCCTTGTTCTGTGCCAAAGCCAGACTCACTGGTGTCAGAGCTGGAGCTGTCAACACTGTGACTGCTGGTGCCAAGAAAAGACCAAACCAAGGCTGCTGGGAATATCAACATACAAGACGACTTGAAATCAAGCCTTCAACAAGTGAAACCACAACACAAGCCTTATCCCAGCACCCCTTTTATTCTAATTACACTGAAAGTCTGGCAAGCTGAGTCAAACACACTCCACTAATCCCCAAATGAATTCCTTTAGTTACATTTCAGTAAAGCCCAAGTGGATTCCTTTAGTTACTTGAAGAGAAAGGAGATATTTTATCATAATACAGTGCCTTTTGAGAATAAGAACAAGTTTAACTTCAGGATTGCTACTTAGTCTCAAAATAGCATCAATTATACTGAAAATTCTATTTACACAGAAGAAATAGGAGGTTTTATCATCCAAAATGAATGGCTGCTGCTCAGATTTCTGAAAGCTACACAAGACATTGGGGAGTTCCCCAAAAAACTCTTCTAATCAAACTGAGCTGGAATCTTTTGTAACTTCAGTGCTTTGTTCTATGCCTAGAAGCCTGAAAGTCAGACCCATCTCACAAGACAGCTTCCAGCACTGTGAGAAGGCTAAGGGAGATCTTAGTGATGCCACCAACGACCTTCCAAGGGAGCTATAGGGAGGACAGAGCCAGGCTCTTCCCAGCAATGCACAGCAGCGGGATGCAGCCAGTGGGCACAAATCAAAACAAGGGAAATCCCAGTCAGAGAGCAAGAAAAATGCTTTGCCACAAGGGTAGGGAGACACTGGGACAGGTTCCTCTGGAAGGCTGTGTATTCTCCATCCTTGGAGAAGGTCCTGAGCAGCCTACATAGAACTGCTGGACCCGATGGCCTCCAGCCATCCCCTGCAACCTATTGGCTAGGATTCTGTTCACAGCATGTAACTCAAGGGAAGAGACATGAAGAGAAATGAATAACTTACCAGCCAGCTGGGCATTTTAAGGAAAATAAAAGGGCCCTTACCTGAAAAACATAACAGAGAGCAAAACCTTTAATAATTCATCAAAATCACCAAGGGTAATGAATTGTAGTAACTCTCTGTACCTAAATAACACACACCCAATTATGCATTCATGACATTGTAAACATTTCCCCCCACTATGCTCACACTCTGTAAAAGATAAGATACAGCTCTGCTGGAATAGATACCAGGGGGCTCTTCATCTCTGCACCTCCTGGGTGACTTATGCCCACAGCTCAGAGAAAAGAAGTTTGTCATCTTGCAGACTCGGTGACCTGAACGTTTTTAGACTCACTCCCTGACTCCTTCAAATTCATCAGACATGTGCCAACATTTCTTGTAGACAATTTCACTTGCAGTCCCTGCTGAGGATCTGTCCACTAATGACCATAATGAAACATGCTTTGTGTGAGAGCCTGTTCATTTATTTTCATTCCCGTGAGTGCCTTCAGAGGCCAGTGTTGCAATCAGGGCTACTTACTATTTAATTCCCAGCCAAATTTATGGCCACAGTGAAAAATGGATGCAGGCTGCCTGATGCAAGATGCTTTTGTCTGAAGTGTCCTCGTGGAATCATTATACTTGCATTAATCTTTAATCTGCAATTAAACAATCAGTTCTGTGTAAAAGATAGCTGCAAACAGATCTCCTGAATGTGGACTACACAATATATCTTAATGGGTGTGATGTGTGCCAGGGAGGGTCTGGGGGAAGAAGGCAGCAATTAGGACAGCATCCATCACTGGGCTCCAGGGTCACCAAAAGGTTAGGGGAGAACCAAACCTCCCCAAGGTGCTGAGCATCCATTCTCTACCTGCTCTGCTCTAGGGCTGTGCCTGCGGCTGTTGGGAAACCTGGAGAGGAAAGGCAGGTGGGGGTGGGAAAGGAGATACAATGGATTAAGGCATGGCTTCCCTGATAAATCTCTCTTGGCAGAAAATGCAAGCTGCTTTGAATCTGTTTCTTTCCAATTAAGAGCCCTGCTTCCAGCTCCAGCAGATGCTTAATTGGAGATGGAGGCTGCCAGGCAGGCACCAACCCCGTGATCATTAACAGGTAGTTTGAAGCCATTAGGTGCTTCTGCTTGTCAATTCCCCTCTCATATAGCACTGACATAAACAAATGCATCTTCTTGCTGGTGGCAGCCAGCTCAGCTCATCCACAGAGGTGCATGCCTGTGTGCTGCAAACTCTCCTGTGCTTCCTAGGACTGCAAGCTTCTTAAATTAGCACCCAAGATGTATGATTCAGCAGGGAATATAAAGGTCTTCCTGCCTGGTGTCAGGGTAAGATTAAGAGTGGTACCAAATGGCTTCAACAAGAGGTAAGCAGAAAGGCATCTGTTTCACATTTGCTTAAAATTGCATCATTAGAGCTGGGTAAGAGATAGAATCATAGCATCCTAGAATGGTTTGGGTTGGAAGAGACCTCTGGAGCTCATCTAGTCCAACCCCCCTGCAGTGGCCAGGGACATCCCCAACTAGAGCAGCTTGCCCAGAGCCCTGGCAAGCCTCACCTGGAATGCCTCCAGGGATGGGAACTCAACCACCTCCCTGGGCAACCTGGGCCAGTGTTCCACCACCCTTGTGGGGAGGAACTTCTTTCTAATGTCCAGTTTAAATCTACTCTTCTCCAATTTAAAACCATTGCCCCTTGTCCTTTCACTGCAGGCCTTTGCAAACAGGCCCTCTGCAGCCTGCTTGGAAGTTCCCTTTAGGTCCTGGAAGGTCACTAGTAGTTCCCCTGAAGCCTTCTCTTCTCCAGGCTGAACAATCCCAGCTCCCTCAGCCTGTCCTCAGAGCAGAGGTGTTGCAGCCCCTGAGCATTCTCGTGGCCTCCTCTGCACCTGCTCCAGCAGCTCCATGGCCTTTCTGTGTTGAGGGCTCCAGAACTGGACCCAGTATTGCAGAGGAGGTGTGAGCAGAGCAGAGTGCAGTGGCACAATCACCTCTCTGGCTCTGCTGGCCACGCTTCTCTTGCTGCAGCCCAGGATGCCATTGTGCTTCTGGGCTGCCAGTGTGCACTGTTTGCTCATGGCCAGCTTCTCAGCCACCAGCACCCCAAGTCCTTTTCTGCAGGGCTGCTCTCCATCATCTCATCCCCCAGCCTGGATTGATAGTGGGCATTGTTCTGACCCAGGTGTAGGACCCTGCACTTGGTCTTGTTGAAGCTGATGAAGCCTGCCTTATTACCAAGCACTTCTCCCTTGCAAGCTTTAGTCTTAATAGCTCACTGCTTTAGAATAAAAAAAATAAAATCACTACATCTATGTCAAGCAGTGAGATTCATTTTGTTTTTCTTTTACAAGGGTATACTGACCAAAAAAAAAATAAAAATCACAACTGTCCCATCTCCTGATGGAAAGAATTCACTTCCATGCACCATTTGTGGCATACAAATCAGCCAAGCTTGACAAACATACACTAATTAAAGGCAAGGAAGTAAGAGGCATTTATTGATTGCAAGGTCTGAAGCACCAGAAAACTGATTAAATATATGTTGTTAAGGAGTTAATAAATGATTTCTCTCTGCTCTACCATGCTCTGTGTACACCCAGGGCTATGGGAGCTAAATGGCAATTCAATGCTATTGTCTTCCATTATTTCCAGTGGGCTAATAAGACAAGCAATTGGTCTGTTGTCTTCCAACCACAGCATTAACTTCCTCACTTGTACAAAGGAATAAATGATACCCAGGAGGTGGGGACAAAACTACCATATATAAAATAGCTTGCAACAAGAAGACCCATTTGTTTAAAAGAGTTGCAAGAGAAGCCTCAGCCAGCTACTACACACAAAGAGCACTGCACAGCCATCACAGAAACTCCATAGCTATGATCCACTGGTGGGGAGAAGAGTCCTGCTTCAATGTACAACCTTTTTAATGGATGCTATTCCTAAAGCAATACAGACCACTGACAAACCACCACAACTGGCAAACACAATCACAGAATTATTATGGTTGGAAAAGACCTCTGAGATCATTGAGTCCACCCAACACTAGCATGATCATCACTAAGCCATGTCCCCAAGCACCACATCTACATGTTTTGTGAACACTTCCAGGGATGGTGATGATTCCACTATCTCCCTGGGTAGCCTGGGCCAATGTCTGATAACTCTCTTGGGGAAGAAATTCTTCTTAATATCTAATCTGAGCCTTCCCTGGTGCAACTAGAAGCAATGTCCTCTTGCCCTCAAGTTCTGCCCTGTCAGAAGAATTCACTGCTTAGACTGAATAAGCATAATATAAATGAAGCCATATATTTGCTGTTTTCACTTACCATTCTACTTCTAATTGGTGCTGCTACCACACTTCTCCTTTTCAGGCTTCTGTGCTGCTTTACAGAATACTAAATGAAAATACAGCTGCCACTAAAATTTACAAAAAGTCCATTTTTCCCCTTTGCTACTATCATACATGGAATTGCAGAAAGGGACCAGGGAACAGAGAGATGTTTTGCAACTTCCCCATGAAGTAAACCTCATAGTTCTCTTTTCCTCCTTCCTCAAACATACATGAGCAGCACACACACACATCCATGATGTAAAATCATGGATGAACAGGCCTAGACAGACCTCAGATGATCAATCTAAGCTACTTCTGTCTCAAGGATTTACCTGACATGGGTTTATTTAACCTGTTCTCAGAAAACTGCTACTAACAGGCACCTACTAGCAACTCCAAACCATGCTTCTTACTCTTGGAAGATGTTTCTTGGACTCAACCCCAGTGCTGCAATTCCAAACCTGTATTGTTGCAGTTTAAGCATGTTATTTATCGTCTCATCCTTCCCAGCCATGGAGAAGAAATACTCCTACAGGTACCTTTAAAAACTAGACCTCTCCCATCCCTAAGGAGAACAAACCTCTGGAGCTTCACTTTCAACCCTTAGGCTTGCGACTCTGTTCTGTGCATATTAATTCTCTCTGTTTCCCTCTTCTCACCTAAATGATGAAGCTTTACACATTGAGCCATGCTGCATCTCCTCAGCAATCATGCCCCAAGAGCACTGCCAAATTTAAAGCAGAATGTGTGCTGCTTTTGCATCTGTCAATCACCCAGCACTCTCTCTGGAAGCCTGTCAACGTCACCAGGTGATGAGTGGTCACCTGAACAACACTTTGTGCTTCCAGATTCAGCTCAGCAGTCTCCACAATCTTAAGCAGGCTGCTGCAGGGATACAAGGAGAAAAACAAAAAGATGTAGGTTTTTTTTTTCCCCCCCAATCAGGTTAAAATGTTTCAAGTGGCCCATTTTTGCTCTCTGTACACCTCTGAGAGATGACGAGGAGTCAGCGGGAGAGATGAAGCTCTGCTGGCGGTGCAATGTACTCATATTAATAAAGCAAGCATGCCTCAATTTTGGTTTGACACTGCCAATAGACTAAACTACAAAAGGACACTCACACAGAGGTGAGAACAAAACCTGAAGGTGGTGACAACGGATTACAATCCAGTAGTAAGGAGGAAAACATGTAAGAATGCTTTAGTTGCAAAAATACTATCAACCAGTTATCACTCGGCTAACCTCCAACATGAAAAATTGCCTCTGTGCCTCTAGCAGAGCCCCAGTAAAGCCTGGGAGCAAGGTACAGCAATGGAAAGAAAGAGATGATCTCACAGCTTTGGGGGTTTTTTTTAGTAATATTTACATTTTGGAGGCAGGAATCACAGCCCCATAGCACCAAACCAGTGTTCAACTGGGATTTCCTCCCCAGCCAGCTTTACCAGCAGGTTAAGCTTCTTCAGATAAATGAGCTGATCCTATCTAGCCATTAATGCTTTAAATAAATACTCTTTCCTCTTTGAGGGTAAACTTTCCAGCTCTGAGCACACTTCCAGAAATCATGCATAATTGTATTTATTTAATTGGAAACAAATCTACATGCACTGCAGGCTTTTAAAGGCAGAAAGTATACAACATGTCACAGCTCAGATGAATAATGGCAACTGGAATTCAGGCTCCTCAGACTCCAGCCAATAACCCTCTGACACCACAATGGATTGGAAAGTCACTGTCTCAGTGGGAAAATGTTCTGTCAATTAAGAAGCTCCTTTTATTACTTCTGGAAACAGAAAGGGTGAAGTCAGGTTTTTAACTGGAATGCTTCCTCCTAATGACTGAACACTTTGCTGAACTATGTCAAAGCCAAAAGGTTTCTGAGAGGATGGGGATAGCTCAGATTTTTCTAGTTGCTTTGTTATTATTTCCTTACTTTGCTCCCAGTTGGGATTGGGAAACATCCTGGAATGAAAGAATATGAAAGATACACTTGCAGAAATCTGAAGACATAACAGAATTACAAAGCAATGGCTCAAAGCATACTCTGCTTTCTTACAGAGGCTTCTGATTTCCTTTGCAAGACACTGAAATTCCACAGCAATCACCTCCTCTAAAGAGCTCTGTAGGCTGATGAAATACCTATCAAACTGCAAAACTGATTTAGCTTGGATTAGAATCACATTAACTGAACATCACATTCACTGAGCATCCAGAACACAATCTCCATGCTCATTGACAAAAACCCCAAACTAAAACAAAAGAACCACAAGCCAAACCACAAAAAACACCCAACCTCCCCCCCCCAATAAATCACCCCCCTTGCTCTTCTGTATTTTAATTTCACAACCACAAGAGAAGCAGAGGAAATGATTAACCAACTTTCATAGCAGCAGTAACAAAACATAACCACACAAAAGTAAAACTTAAATCAGCAAATTATGATGTTGATTCCCAAGTTAGCAAAGGATTGGTCATTGCTGTAGGTTGCCCACAGGCTGATGAGGCCCTTGCTAAGGTGAACCTTGGCCATTTCATCAGGCTGTGTAAATATATTCCTGCTTTACATCTGCTGGGAATTGTTCCTCATCCCTGGCTTCCTTAGGAAGGAAGAAACCTCCAAACCTCTTAGGTTTAGGGATCTTAATGTTTTTTAAGCTCTCTTCAAGTGTGGTTCTCTTGTCTCTCAACCTCCACTGAGACTCTGTAATTTCTCAGAAGTACTCCAGGACTTCCTTACTCCTCCAAAACAGAACAAGAGTTCCCTGTAACTCTTTTAAGAGTTACATAGGTGCTTTGCCACCTCTCCACCTTCTGACACTTAGCACATACATTTTCTATATTGCCACTAGCTATTACTGGCAAGTGGAAATATAGAGTATTTATAAACATCTAGGAACCACAGATACATGAGAAGTGCAATACACATGAGTTCAGACCACTTAATGTCCATGGAAAAATGATTAGGGAAATAAACACTAGGAAAGAAAAAGGCCACTAAAGAAGGCAAAGGTTACTTACTAAATAAAGGATGTTCTTGGCTTGTATGTCTAAGGACCAAGGCCATGCACTGCAAAATGGATGTGAATGCTGCAACTAACATTCAGATATATTCTACAAGTCCTATACATCCTGTGGTTTGTTTTATTTTTTGCACTGCAAAAGCAGAAGTTACAGGTCAGGGATCTGGTGATAGATCATAACTTGAGCTGAACTTGAAGCCTGCAGTTGTCTCTGGGTCAGGGAGTTTTATATTCTTTGCTTGTGCTAGGCTAAAGACTGAAATATGCTTTACCTGCGTGATCTCTCTCTGCCATTAAAAGTAATGATTACTTTTTCCCCCCCTGAGGAATCAGCACAAAGAACAAAACAGAGCACAAAACACATCCATTCATATTTAAGTGGAAAACAGTGTGAATGAAAATGATAACAAAAAAAAATAGACAAGAAAATCTCTGATTGGTGCTAACACTTTATAGTGTGCCTTCAAGAATACACAAGGATTGCTCTGCTGGCACACAGATGCTGCACCTACAAGCATAGAAGCTGTCACCCATTACCATGCATTGTCTTTGCCATTTGATCAAAGGTAGCCACAGCATGCAAGCAAGAAGTTATGACATACACCATGAAGTCATTTCTGTCCTGTATTTTTCTTTATTTAGACATATACTCTCCAAAACTCAAAGAAACCTATTTTAGCAATCACAGGATCACAGAATTGGAAGGGATCTTAAAGATCCTAGACTGGTTTGGGTTGGAAGGGACCTCTGGAGCTCATCTAGTCCAACCCCCCTGCAGTGGCCAGGGACATCCCCAACTAGAGCAGCTTGCCCAGAGCCCTGGCAAGCCTCACCTGCAATGCCTCCAGGGATGGCAACTCAACCACCTCCCTGGGCAACCTGGGCCAGTGTTCCACCACCGTCGTGGGGAGCAACTTCTTTCTAATGTCCAGTTTAAATCTACTCTTCTCCAATTTCAAACCATTGCCCCTTGTTGTTTCACTGCAGGCCTTTGCAAACAGGCCCTCTGCAGCCTTCTTGGAAGTTCCCTTTAGGTCCTGGAAGGTCACTAGTAGTTCCCCTGAAGCCTTCTCTTCTCCAGGCTGAACAATCCCAGCTCCCTCAGCCTGTCCTCAGAGCAGAGGTGTTGCAGCCCCTGAGCATTCTCGTGGCCTCCTCTGCACCTGCTCCATGGCCTTTGTGTGTTGAGGGCTCCAGAACTGGACCCAGTATTGCAGAAGATCATCTAGTTCCAACCTCCCTGCCATGGGCAGAGACACCTCTCACTATATAAGCTTGTTCCTGCCATAACTTGCCTAAACCAAACAAAAAGGAGGGCTCCTTGGCTCACTATTCTCTAGGTTTTCCTTTTCTCCTGCCAAATCTGAAACTTATAAGCAACCCCTCCCCCAGTCAACTGTCACCCTTGGATGTCATTGAGACCATCCTAAGAATATCTCTAGCTGGGCCTGACACTCAGCCACCAGGAGCAAAGCTATTTGGCAGTGTGATGCAAATGACTGCCTTCATCAAATGAGCTTTGTTAGTTATTCATGGTGTTGCTTATCATCCCTTCCCAAGCCCCAGCGCCTGTGCGTGGGCTCAGAGGTGTGTCGGCAGCAGCATCCCCCCCCCTCCCCCCCCAAAGCCAACCCTTATCAGGCAGAGCAGGGTGCTGTGGCAATGACCTGCCAAGTCCCCTCCTTTCTCCCTTCCCCTTGTGTGCCCAGCCTTGCTCTTTGTCCTCATCCACAGACCATCTATCTCCCCACTGCTCTGCTCACCCTGCCAACCCCTCTCCCCACAGCTGGAGGAATGATTGGCCATGAAAAGGACCCTAGAGAGAGCTCTAATTCCCTCCTTCTCCTCACTCCATCTCCTCCTTTTCTTCTGAAACCAACTGCTCCCACCACCAACCTTCTGCAGGGTCAGGCTTTTGAAAAACCAACTACTGCAAGCAAATAGTCCAAGCCACTGTGCAAATCTCAGCAGCCCAGCAGGCTTGCACAGACAGAAAATGGTATTGACAAGTTTGGAAAGGGACACAGGTTGACTCTGATGCAGGCAGGCACTTGGGGCTTGCTTTTTCATTAAATCTTTCACTGCTTACCACAGTTCAACATATCATTCTGTACCTCCAGAGAAAAGCTTCTGGGGGCTGAAGCCAGAGATTAATCCCTCTGTAATTTCTACTGCTGCTGGCAGTGCTAACTGCCAAGGGATTTTGGGGAGAGATAATGGCACTGTTAGCTTGTAACCTAGGTGTAAAAATGGGCTTAATAAAACTAGGGTGGTTGAGGCTCCATCAATAACCTTCACACACTGATTTTATTGGGGGTAATAGATGCAATCCATTTGATGGGATACAGGAGGGCTCATCCCAATGTGCCAATTAATAGAGGTTGGGAAGCTACTCACAAAATTGTCTACCACAACAGTGAACCATCCAGGAGAATCCAGTCAGTTTAAGCTCTAAAGTAAACAGAAAGATGTAAAAAGAGCTGTAGTAAAAGGACTGGTTTGGATCTTTCTTTCTTCAGTGTAAAATGCAATTAAAGAGTGTATAAAACCCTGGGTAATTTAAACCAGTTTGGAATGATTCTGTCAGATATTCCATAATTAATGTTTGTACAAGAACAGATTTGCTGGTTTGCAGGAATCAGCAGATAATCAGCAGTTGATTGTTAACCTGCAAATGTGCTGATCCAAGCAGAATGATTTCTACACGTGTACCTACCCTTGCAAGAGACACTTTACTTTCTCTCCTGAAGGAGAGCTGTAACATCACAAGGTATAATCCTCAAGCATCACCAACTGCCTTTTTGTTCTGTTTATCTTCAGCAGAGTTCCTATTCCTTATTTGGGAGGGGGAAGGGAATAAAAATGAGGATTAATAGGGTAGAAGCCTGAATTTCATGTTCTTGATACTCCATATGACCTTGAGCAAAACTTCATTGCAGATACTTTTTTTCCTTCCTTGTCTCAAATCAAGATTACTCTGTTAAATTGATAAAGGTTTTGATACCATGATTAGGGTAATAGTCTTAGAGTATAACATACCCTGGGCAATTATAAACTAACTGCAAGGTTCCTGTAAATCTTTTGCTTTGAAAAAGAAGAGGATGTAAAGATTTGTAGAAGTCAAAGGCTAAAAAAGAAACAGAATACTAGGAATTTAATCAGTCCCATAGCATTTTCTTGGAGAAACTGCTCATGGAGGGATGGTGAATGGAGTAAGGAAAAACAACAAGGATATGGATATGTGTCTAGGATATATATGTCTAGGATATGTGAAACTTACTATATCCAAGCCCAGAATCATAATTTTCATCTATATAAAAAAAGACTGAGTAGAACAAACTCCTCATCAACCCACACAACATTCCTCATGTCTGTAGTGTGTCCAGTGCCTTACCCATGAGCACAAAAGAGAACCACAGCTGAAACAGCTGGGGAAATGGCTATAAACATGTTGTTTATATCCCTGCTATGCTGAATTAGTAAATGACATAGAAAATATAGCCTAGCTGCATATTACTTATCCTTAAAAGATAGGAATGTATCTCAGTGATACAAGGTGTGCTTATAGAAATGGGAAGTAAAAAGTGTTAGATATTCTATTAGTGGGGGAAAATCCTTCAATTGGTCACAAATTACATAGAAGAGAAGATTAAATTTGAGTAGAAAATTATCAAATCAGCAGAAAACAGAATTGATCATTCCCCTGCAGACTGCAAAAGCAGTATTTTACTGAGAAGCCTGAATCCCTCCAATACAACATAAAAGCTTGCCATAATGACAGATAGTGCCATTACAAAAGGTACTGAGTGCATAATTAAGCACTGCTAATACCTATCTGAATATTTGAAAAGCAGCAAAATTTATTCAAGTGGAATATAAACTATTCATCAAAGCTGAGTGAAATGGCTGCAGTGAAAACATGGACTAAGCCAGGCTGTGTTTATGATCCCCTGACAGAAGAGGTATAAATAGGCAAAATTTACCACTCGTTCACCAGGGACTAATGAAGCAGAACTAAGATCACATGCAGACCATCACTCAAGTGCAGGACATGTGCAACTTCTCCATTTGCTATGGAGTTGCCTGTTCAAGTCACATATCCTGGAACAAAGGTCATTTTTTTTAATGTTTCAGTCTAAACAGTAAACTGTAATTGGCTCAGAAGTTTCATTTTTCTTATGCTAATGTTAATTTAATGAGTATTCTCTCCACATTCCTGGATAGAGGTGATGGAAGACTTGGCTTTCTCAGTTCTCCACTATCCATCAGCTACATACAGCAAGGCTAAAAGAGTAATATTTAATTGGAAGTTATCTGCTCTGTAAAATGATTTTTTTTACTCTTGGATAAACAGCCCCAGCTCTAAATTTCCTGGATTTTTATAACAGTTAAAAAAAAAACCCTAAAGAACTGGCACTTAGGGCAATGGTTAAGTGATATGGTAGTGCTAGGTATGGTTGGACTTGATGAGCTTAGAAGTCTCTTCCAACCTTTGTGATTCTGTTTAAAACCTAACCCTGTCATGTCTATACTATCCAAGCTACTATAAATGGAGAAACAGCTAAGCACCCATAATGCAAGAAAACACTTCTTAGAGCTAAAAACACTTGTAAAGGATAATCAGAAGTTTACACACTGCAGACAGGTGCAAGTGAGGTCTCAATTCTCCAACAACGGCAAGTTTCCAACCTCGGAATGTTCATTTAAAGTAACACAAGCTGCATTACTTTGTCAGCCAATAGAGGCATATGGACAATATTCCTGAGTATACTCTCAGCTCTGAAAGCTGTAACATTTGCCACTTGCAAGTGTAAACATATTTATGAATCTTTTACCATCATCTTATCCTGATGACTTTATTGCTCTGCCTCACGTCATTTCTAGGAGCTGTTTGTGAATGAAATATAACATTCTTCTCTCAGAGAGATTTCAAGCATTCCCCATGAATTTACCCTCACAGAGGTCCTAACAAAAATGCTGCCCTGTCATTTTAGTCACTGGATTATCCTTAATACATTCCTTGACAGGCTGAGAGAGTTGGGGTTATTCAGTCTGGAGAAGAGAAGGCTCTGAGGAGAGCTTCTTGTGGCCTTCCAGTGTTGTACACTGTTCCTGGGCAATAAAAGGCAACCAAATTTTCTCAATTCTCCTCTTGCTTTTGGGTTTTCCTCACTACAACACAAAGCTAAGCAATTGTCAGTGTCTCCCAAACCAAAAACATGAAAACAACAGCTTTTTGAGAAAATCTGTAACCCAAGGCTTAGAGTAGCTTCAAGAAATCTCCTGAGGTATATAGGGAGGTGGGAGGCTGAAACCTAGCCCTTCTCAAGCCACACCACAAATGACCAGCACTATTATTTGAATGATGACCTTTCTGCAGAGTGCTCACAAGTGCTTTTCTTTGGCAAGAGCATCTATTAGTTGGGATGTATTCCCAGCAGCTGCTGCAGTCATTGCAATCCAGAAGGGTAAGCTGAGATTTAGATCCCCCTTCTCACCTTCTTCATACCCCACTGAAAACACAGGTATGGCAAAGAATTCCTATTACAGGTGTGCACATTCCAAAGCATCAGCTCTCCATGCATATTTCTGTCCTAAATAAAGTCCAGGGTGTGTTCTGCCACCAGTCCCTTTTCCCCAAGGCACTGTAGCACAGAAAGTGGCCATATAGCCCTGCTTCTGCTTCCCATAGAGTTACTTGTTCAAGTGCCTTTGATATTAAGGATAACATTATGCTTGAATAGCCCAGAGCTGTCCTGAATAAGCAGGACCTGACCAAAGGTTCATTGCATTTTTGCTTAATTCCACTTACTTCCAGATTTAATTATCTGTGAGAGTGTTCCTGTAAAATAATGAATCCACTCTCAGATGGAGGTCAAGAAAGCAACTGAAGACAGCAGGAGAGCTCAAAGAGCAGTTACTAATTTCAGGTTCTTAAAGTCTTATTTGCTTTGCTTTTAATCTTAATCAAGCTCATCTTGAGCAACTGTCTTTAAAACATAGGAGAAATAACAACCCAAGTGAATTCATTGCCAACATAAGAATATTATCCACTTCATAGTACACCATCTCCAGCCTCAGAAAAAGCCTGGAGAAAGCAACAGGCTTTGAAGCCTATCAGCAATCTCCAATCATTATAAATAATAGTGTAGGAAACAGTCTCTGAAGACTTGGAGCTCTCTGCAGCATTTCCTAGCACCTAAGCCAAACACACTTTGGGAACTTCAGGCAGAGCACCAGGTAAGCTAAGAGAAAGCATTGACTTCAAGACAAAGCCTAAGAAAGCCAAATTCCCACCACAAGGTTTTACAAATCCAGAGCATGTTTGAACTTGGCATGGAAATAAACTTTAGTGTACATGAATTCCACTAAGGACATGAACAGCTGCACTCAGCACCTGCTGAAGCCTCTAGAACATCATCAGGGAGCCTCTAGAACCCATTATGGTGCTTTTTTGGGGCACAAAAGTGCCCATGTGAGAGTCCACATCTGAAAACTAAAAAAGAAAAGCAATGATGGCCCCTTGACTATGCACAACTGGGAAAGAATGGTTGGCTGCTGCATTAAGAAGGTTGTCATAGAAGCTGTAAATAGTCAGATATATCAATCACTTAGGAGCCTTCCCTTCTGGTTTTCCTTTGTTTTGTCTTTGGTTGTCAGTAAATTTGACACCCATCTTCTCCATTCAGCTAACAGCCCTCATCTAACTCAAAAACATTGGACTAGCACTTTGGGAAGCCATCTGTAGCCATGAAATAAAGATAAAGCAAATACTACAAAGGCTCTTGTGTTTCTAGTCTCTCATTTCATTGCCCTGAAGATCTTAGTGTAGGGTGAGCAAGCATTTATCATGCAGCAGAACCTTGGTACATAGCACACAGGTGCTCTGCCAGTGCACAGCAACTGTGGCCAAGGAGAGCTCTGTGGGTCCTTGCTCTGAGGAAAGGCCTGGGCTTGTCCAACATGCCTCCATCCTTCCCTGAGGGAGTATTCAGGCATGCTAGCAATAGCTCCTGGGTAAGATTACCAGAGGCAGATGATACATCTAAAATGCATGTTCACTTCTTGTCACAAAATTCTATTGACAGAAACTTAACTGCTCTCAATACAATATTGAAATAACAAAATAAGGGATCTACTGCTAATAAGGATTAATACAAGTCAAGTAATACAGTTAAAGCCAGAAATAACTGTTCCATTTACTCTAGACAGCAGCAGAGTCTCATTTGCTCTTTCAAAGGTATAATCAGTTGAAGGGCACATTTTTCTTCTCTTTGTTCTTTCCCATCAATTTTAATGGGTGCAGAACATCAGTCACATGAAATGTAATGGGACAAGAAGATGGATGAGTACATTTGAAGCTACTAGTCACAGGACAGAAAACATCCTGACAAAGTGACACCAGCAGCAAAGGGTTCAACAATAGAGCCTGGACAATATTTAGTAAGTGAAACTACAGTGCTACATGATTTGCCATTCTCACTAGGCAAAATCCTTCCCCTGTCACAATTCATCATGTTCCCACAGGTCAGACTTTCAAAGGCATTCCCCTACTGAACATGACATTTTTAATTCAAGGAAATAGGTAAATCTGGGGACACAGAGGTCATGTGGAGAGAAATGGGAACAACCTCCTGTATCAAGAACTTAAAACTACTTCATCAAGAAGGTTTTAAATGGTTTAGTAGGATTCACACCTCAGATTTGACATATATTATGGACACAGGAGTGAGGAGACTTCATCTATATGCTGAACTTGCTGACAGCAACAAGACTCCACTACTGATGAACAAGTAGCAAAAATCCCCTATTTCTACTACTACCTGAAAAATGAAATACCAATAAATAAATATTTAGGGGGTTTTTTTGCACAATACAATAAATTGTATTAATTAGGAAAGCAACATGCCTCATTAGTCAACTGAAAAGAGGTTCTGAGGAAACTGCAAAGAAAATTCCTATCAAAACTGACCTTTGCTGTACAGTAAAGAGAAAAAACCCAATCATTCCAATAAACCAAACCAAACCCTTTCTGGGTTTGAGGAAGCCTGGAACTCTGAGCTCTTGGGAAATGTAGGCAGATCTATACCCTGCTGCAACAATCCACTTGTGCTATAACTTTAGCAGTAATTGCTAAGTGGATTGATTTAGCATTTTATGCTGCTTACTGTGATCACTATCAGCATTATGAGACCCTCCCATTCTGGTTTCTTCAGGAGCCATTTGCTCAGATCTCTACAGTTAATCTTTAAAGCTTTAAATAATGCAGGACCTTATACCAGAAATGGAAAAGAGAAACCAGGACCTCTTGAAACATACCCTAGAGAGAAGGAATTAGAGCCAGACCTCCATGTCCCACTGCCATGCCTCCATATGCCACAATCACCCATCCCGACCACCATGCCATGCCCTGCCTGATATACCTGTTATAAATAGGACTACACGTTCTGCTAGAAATTACTACAAATTTTCTTATCTGAACACATCTGTGTACCTGTGCCTACCTCCACAATCCATTCCTTATAGATGAACTCTGGAAAAAACCTCAGCACTTTGTCTGCACCTCAGGAAGTTTTTCATCATCCTCATATCATCATTGGCGATTCAGAACTTAAATCAGTCCAACAGTTTAATTCCCTAGGCAGCCTCATCTCCTCGGATGGTAAGATTGACAGAGAGATAGACACTAGGCTAGCAAAGGCATA